>OZ014533.1:31461179-32061179 GCA_963966105.1 Volucella zonaria | reverse complement strand
ATTCAAAATGCGGATTGCTTCTTTTTCATCTATGATGCTTGCACCAAAGAACTGTAAGCGGAATTCCCTTAAAATGGGACAGATGGCAAGAAAATGAAAAATATTTTCTCTTATGTTTAGGTTGCACATATTGCACAGGATTGGTATAAAATTCAGACTTATCAGCTCTCCTCTCAATTCAAATATTGTGCTTATTTTATCCGCCGAGTAGCAATTTTAAAAATATGTACTTTCTTGCACCTGATATTTTAATTTACTGTAATACATCCTGTGCTGATTGGGCTTCATTCGCACAAGTTTTTAGCAATTTCTTTAAGTAAAGATGCAAGTTGAGTTCTTTTTAAATCAGGCTCCAAATTTGATGTAATTTCAAGGCTAAGACCACACTCTGACGCTAGATTCCGCCACTCATTCCACGAAAATGGCTTCTGTTGCAATAATGCGTGTAAGAACGATTTTCGGCAACCTTTTTCCATCCATTGACATTACTTTGACCACATGACCACATAGTCAAAGCGTAATTTAGGAGTCTCTAAGAATAAAAGAGGCACTCCAGTTTCCAAATATAGCATATAGTTTGTGTATTACACGGTAAACGAAATATTCGCTTCAAAAAGCATCGAAAGAAGATCTCTACTGCTGGGAAATAACGGTATCCCCAAGCTTGAGCTCCATACAGCAGTATTGACCTAAGCGGTTGCACGAAACAGTTTATATATTGAACTATGAGACACATAGTTATTCGAAATGCACCACACCCAGACGGAAGAAATTGCTTATTTAGCATCTGATAACTTTGCCTCCAAGTAGATTTAAATTGCTTGTTACTAGAGGTATTTATACCAGCGCACATTGTCAATCATCTCGCCGCAGTACGTCCATCTTCCACATATGGGATATCTGCCGCCTCCATTTCTGAATACCATTGTCTTAGACTTCACTAGACTAACAAGAAAGTTCCAACATTTACTGTATTCGCTGAGCCTATTCATCATGAGTTGCATACAATTTGCCGTGTCAGCAAGGAATACGGTGTCGTCCGTATACATCAGCGCCGGGATCTTCGTTCGGCAAAAATTAGTTCCGGCGTCTATAGCATCTGTTATGTCGTTGATAAACAATATAAATAGTAATGCACTCAAAATACACCCTTGCTTTACACCCATTGTTGATGTAAATTCTTCAGTTATGGATTCTCCATCCCACACAAACGCAACATTGTTTTCATACATTGCTCTTAGAGTATGAGTGACTTTACTCGAGATCCCAATTTTGTACAGTTTGTAAAATAGTGCTTCACGTGATATGGAGTCAAATGCCGCTCGGAAGTCAACAAAAAACGCGTACCACTTTTTATGATTCTTTTTATAAATTTCTGCAATATTACTCGTACTTAGTAAGAACAAATATTTGATCGACACTGGAATAGTTTTCTCTGAAGCCTGCCTGAAATTCAGATAAAACCTCGTTATTTTTAACCCACTGATCTAGTCTGTTATATGTATGTATATTAGGGCAGCAAAAAGCTTAGCTGACGTGTTCAAAAAAAAAAAATCCCCTATAATTATTTGGATCGTTGAAGTCTCCTTTTTTTATTTAGTGGATACATTATTGCTTTTTTAAAATTTTCCGGTATATTTGCCGACTCATATATGCGATTGTATTCCGCCGTGAGCGCATATACGAATTCAGGAGTACAGTTTTGATAAAATTCATAGGGAATACGCTCTTCTCCTGGCGCTTTTCTACTTTTTGAATTATCTATTACTTTCTGTACTTGTTGAATTGAAAATGGTACATCCAGAAAATCGTTTGTAAAAAGAGGAGCTGCAGACTGGAATAAGGCGGAACTAAGTGTGGTGTTGAGTAGGCTGCGAAAGTGTTCTCTCAAAAGTAGGGCTTTTAACGTGGTAGCGATTATTTTTGTTTGTCCATTTATGTACTTTACCGCTCTCCAAAACTCAGCGGATGATCTTGAGTTATTGACAACAGCAACCATTCGTTGTTCGTAGGCTACCTTTTTTGAGTAACACAGCTGCTTAAAGTCCTTGTTTGCTTCGCTGTACCTAGATCTAAAAATGTCTGTGTTGTGTTCTCGGTACAGTTTTAAAAAGGTAAATGACCTGCATCTAGCATTATTACACTGTATGTCGAACCATCTTTGCTTGCAAGGGCTTTTAATATGTTGTGGTTTGAACCGTGGGACTGCAGTTTTAATAACATTCGTCAAGGCTTCAATATTTAGCGGTGTGTTTGAATCGTATAAACGCTCTAGGTGGAGATTTATGTTATTCTGGAAGCCACTACACATTTTTTTGTTCCAAACTAGTTTTGGTAATAATCTCAGTTGGGTGGTGTTGATTTCATTTGGTGAACTGGTTGCGATGCACCCAATTTCGAGGGGCATGTGATCCGAAAAGTGTTCCACTCTCCACTCCACAAGCTGTTTCCATGTTCTGGAGATAAAACATTAGTCAATTACAGATTGGGCTGTTCCTCGAATAAAAGTAAACTCGCCATCACAGTCACCTTCACAGCATCCATTCAAAACATTACAATCGAACGCATCAGCCAGTTGAAGTAATTTCATACCCTTATTGACACTAACTCCGTCTTTTGATCTACGACACACATTCATGCTTGGGGCATTATATCCGCTTTAAAAGTTATTCTGTGACACACCTATCCGTCCGTTGAAATCCCCTATAAGCAGAAGATTTACTATGCCTATATTGTGTAACGTTTCATTAAGCTAGTCGTAATCGCATTGCCAATGACTGCTATTATGGTGAGGGCGCTGTTGTTAATTTTAACGTGCATTACATATTCTCCCGAGCTTCTAAAGTTTACTTTCACGCCATTAAGATCCTTACGATAGCCGAATAGTTCTCCCCCACTTCCTCTAGTCTGGTAGACGGACATGTAAACAAGAACTTGTGTGTCAAGCCAAATTGTTTGCAGCGGCTATCATACTATCGGCAGCAATGACACGTTTGATACTTGTTGAAAGTTTATTTACATTTGAGTATTCGTTTGACAAATGTTGCAATTGTGAAATGTCTCCAAAGATATGTTTTAATGCATTCAATCCATTCTCTTCGCCATGTATTAAGCTTTCTGAAATATCCCAAGTAAAAACCTTATCAGCAATATGAAGGTTATCGTCTTTTAGCGTAAGACGAGTGCCTTCATTATCGGGATCAGTTTGTCTTTTCTTTGACGCATGTCCTTATGAATGCTGACCTTCGAACCTTGTCTTATAACTCTGGTCTCATGCGCATGCCGTTTGATACAATGATACCAGAACTCGGAAAATACGGAATCGACTTTCACTGTGCCCAAGACTTGTTTGGGCCAGAATCTGTGCCAGGAAGGAATGTAGTCGGGACTTCACGGACGGCTTCAATACCGACATTGGGTGCGGCGCTGGTGTCTTCCTGGTAGACGACAACGTTCGATTTCACTCCTCTTTAGGAAAACTTGTATCTGTCTTGTGGAAATATATACAATCCTGATGGCAACGTACTATGTACATACGAGTATATTGTGAAGAACTGGTGGAGGGGGCGAAGTATTTGTATCTGTAGGGACAGCCAAGCTGCGCCTGGAGCCTTTCTGATCCCTCTTAGGACCTCCAAGCGAGTTCGTGAATGCAAGACATCACTGAACGCTAAATTCACTGAGTCTTGTTTGGGTTCCACGTCACAAAGGGATTACGGGAAATTAAATCGCCAGTTCATCCAGGTAAGGCTCAGAGGAGAGTTTCTTAGAACCCGAAACTAAATTGAGTTTGCCTTCGTCCTCGGCTGAAGCTTTCATTCACAGTTGGGTTTCGTATAAGCACAACGGCAGATGGCATAACTTCCCAGGTTACAGGCGGATCAAAGGAATGCTTCCCGACGTCTCTAAGGAGCCAGTGTCTTTCTGCTGTGTGTTACTATGTACATAATGCGATGCTTGCTGTGAAAGTGCTGACGACACCGCGCAGCACCACCTCTGTGAATGACTGGGTTACGCTCGGATCAGGCTACAGCTACTCCGGGTTGACGTGCTGGGTGCTGGCACTGCAGACACTTTATCACTGAAGCGACTCACCTCACTTTAAAAGACTGAAAGGAGCTTACTAGAAATAGAAGTGACTAGCTTTTTGTCTGAGTACTGTGTTCTGACAAAAAAAAAATGTTTGCTTGACAAACCACATCCGTTAAACACAAATTCTTAGAATCCTCTGGATAAATCATTTTTTAATCAAGGGTTATTTTCTTATTTGTTAGTTTAGAGGTAAAGGTCGATACACCGACGACTTTCATTTGGAGGAGCTATTGAATGCATTCTGATCTCCTTTCTCATTAATTTCTGATAAATCCTATTCGATTTTATGTATAAGTATAGCTTACACAGTAATTCCGAAGCTTTACAAGGGAATTAAATAAAACCTCTTTCTAAATTATCCTATTTCTTATTTATTTTTTTTGGGGTCTATAAGTCCTACTTGCTCGAGTCTGGGGTAGTAACAATAAGCTTACATTTTTCAACATGTTCCCTGACATTTACATAGAAGGTGGATTATGTCTTTCTAAGTGTAGGCTTAGATATTATCACAATAATTGCAGATGTCGGAGCTAGTAGGACCTATGCATTTTGCTTCTTCAGAAGATAGTATTCGCTCCACTTACTAACTGTTAATATTGAGAATGGTTCTAATTTTTATGGAGTTAAATTTGGACTACATGGTATGTATATCCTTTATATGGTGGGTTGATGATGACCATAATGTCTACTAAGCTAATCTCGTATTTCAGTTCTGGAATTGTTCTTGGGTTTTTGGTGTACACCTTTTCTTTATTTTAAAAAAACTGTCCATATACTAAGTTTTTGCTCAGAATTTATTTTCTTAGTTTTAGTTGTAATGTTAATATAAAATGAAATATAGACTGTAAGATACGTCGAAAGACATAGTTTAAGTGCTAGGTTTAACTTAGAGTGCCCGCATGGGGCCAGTAAGTTAGAATAAGATAATTTTAAGTTAATTAAGCTAATTTTTAAGCGTCTTTTTGTATAGCATTTAAGTGTAAATTAAGTAATATAAATAAAAATGCATATAAACTGAAAAAAAAACTGGGTTTTTTTGAAATGAAAGGTGTATTCCAATAACCAAGAAGAATTCCTGAACTAAAAGACTAGACTCGAAGAGCCATTGATGAAATTGAACACAATATGCCAAAATGTCATCGTGTGCCAGGGCGGCCATTTATCGGATATTGTGTTTCATACATATTCTCCATGTCTACACTTTTTTTTAAAATAAAAACATCAGAAGTTTTCAAATAAACACTGCGTTTTTTTTTCAAATTTTAAAATAGGCAGCCTTAATAAGACACCGTTTATTATTGGCAACTAAGCACTCCGTTTCCATTTTTGTCTTAAGCCTGAACGCTGCTGTCAATAAGTTAGCGAAATCAAGCAAGTCGAATGATTTTTCTTCTCTCTTTAGTTTAAACGGTCTGCCTTTAAACGGAAGATTGACCGGCATCGCTGATTAAGAGTCTTCAAAGTATCCAGAGGTGTTGTTTTTCAAGTCTCAGTCTTGGGTTCGTCTCTTCGTAGACACCTATAGCACTTCCGATACCATCTCAGGTTTTGGCAAACGTCATTCCTTGGAAAACTTTCTCCGTCTTTTAAATGACACGCTACTTCTACTTGTTTTGGAGTCTTTTTCATTTTTATTAGTCCTGTTGTACCATGAGCTCATAGAATAATCACCTTTTTGCTTTTCTATGAATATTTCAAGCGTTGCTGTGTAAAAGTCAGAGATATTGCCATCTCCAAAAGATTTTGTAGATCGATATAATATGTAGTCAAATTAATATTTTTCCGGTACTTCTTTTATTTCATCTTACCTCCCGTAAAGTGGAGGACCAGTGCGCGGTTTCCTAAAGGCAAAAATTCTTTTGAGTGAATAGACAGATTCTTTATATTGTAAAGTGGCGAGAATTAAAGTGTAATAAAATAATGATAGAGAAACAGGAAGAAATCTAAATCAACAGAAAAGAAGACTCAAATCCACCACGCTGATCTGACAGAATTCGGAAATATTGCGTATGCAATTTAATTTTCTCTGTGGCAAAGGACATATTTGCGTTGATGTCCAAATCAACCAACACAAATGTCCAAATCTCGCAGAAGAGCCCACCAAAAGGGATTTCAGCAAGATACCACGCCAGGTACTCTGTAGAGATCATTTCCGTTTTATTGAGCTATTGTTTGATCGCATTATCAAAGGAGCTTTTAATTAGGCTCTCTCATAATGCTACTAGATAGGTCGAACCATTCCATCGTCCAGCGGCTTAACTTGTTTTTTTTTGTTGATTGACTGTAAATGCAAATCGTTTTACATGAGTATTTGACTATAATAAAAAGAAAGAAGAAAAAGAAAGAAGGATACGCTAAAGTGTGATATTCTTATCATATATATTGAAATCGATCAAAAAGTTATCAAATTAAATAAAAAAAAAATTATAATTAGCGCGCTCAAGGGATTTGAGTGCACTTAAAATGTTTGCACACAGCGCGGACGAAAGAAAATTAAGGAGGAAGAAAAGAGAGATACCGATTTACATAAGTCTTAAATGTTTGCAAGTTATTATGAATAGGAAATAGAGACTTCGGCAGGGCATTCTATAAGCGAGTTGTACGGCTTAGGAACTAATAACGATATTTTAGAGTAAGTCCGAAAGTGGGCTTTAGGGTGTAATGATGAGCATTCACAGCGAGACGGGTGCTACAGTTAAAAGTTTGAAGGGGCGGAGTGCTACTGGAGATTTCTATGAAGCACTGATGGCAGAAATAGCGATAAAATAAATACATGAGTTATTACGCCGGTGATCGAGTGTGTTAATTAACTGATTGATATTAGTATCACCTATGCAATATTGTCATCATCTTTGAGTTTTACCACCCGGTTTTGGACCTTACCTAGCAAGTTCAAAGAGGTCTTAAAAGCAACTGACCAGACGTTGGCATTGCACTCCAATTTCGGGCGGATAAATGGCTTATAAGTATATTGTGGCCTGATCAGAGAGGTGAAATATTTTTTACATCGCTTGAGGAAACCTATACATTTCGCAGCATTTTTAACGATATCGAATATATGGTCATTCCAACGTAAGTTGTCCCTGGTTTACGTACATACCGAGAATGGAAAGTTTTTCAGTGCTGACAGTGCAAATGCCATCCATGGATAATGGTGTCGACCAGCGCCGAGTGCATGTGCTCACCAGTGCTCACCGAGCTCGCAGTATTAAGAAGAAAAAAAAACCCGCGCGCGCGCTTGAACAAAAAAAAAATTACATAAATACAAAAAAAAAAACAAAAAGTGCAGCGAAGAAAAAAAAAATTAAACAGTGCGGGTATCCCAACATTCCCGCTCCTGGTCGTAAGTACTGCTGCTTGCACTCAGTCACTGCCATTGCTGTATTTGTCATACGGCACGGGCAGTGGCTGAGTTTAGACAATAACTGATGGATAGCCGGTTGCTTGAGAATGAATTTTGTTGGTGCACTGCTTTCTATTGTTGTAAGGGCAAAACACCTACAACAATTAGATTCGGTAAGCCAACGTCAGAACTTTCACTTCGCAGTCTTCCTTTGTATCGTCGCTGTTTGTGTTTTTTGTGTTTGTTTTTATTTTCTTGTAATGACTCGGGAATTTAGTGTGGACATTACAAACTAGTGCCATTATTCTTCGCTCATCGCGGTCTCACCATTTACGTGCGTAGTGATGTAGCTTACCAAATTCCACCACAGTGTAGTCCCTGTTCTAACCCGGAATTCAATTTCATGTAATTAAAATTCCATATCCGAAAGCAAATTATCCACTACAGTTTTATGTACAGGTGCCCCAAACTGGACAGGAATTCGACTTTTAACGAGTTTGATGAGCTGTCTGACTCTATTCAAAGAATTGTATCCCTGTATCCTCATACTGAAATCGTTATTACGGGCGATTTCATTATAAACAATTCTGGGTGGCTTCGACATTCTGGACAGACAACACCCGAAGGATGGTGTGTTGAGATCTTTGCTGCGGAAAATAACTTAACCCAGCTTGTAAATGAGCCCACACGAATACCAGACGTTGACAGTCATACTGCCAACACCCTGGAGTTGTTTCTAATTTCTCACCCTGATAAGTACAACGTTGATATGCTCTCCCTCTAGGCTCGTCGGACCATTGTGTCATATCAGCTAATTTCTCGTACACCGACCATACAGTTAGAGAAAAGATTCGTAAAAGAACCGTATGGTAATACGAGTAAGCCAACTGCCGCGGTCTTAACAGCTTCTTTAGGAATTTTAACTGGTCGTTATGTTTCCTCGATAACGACGTGGATGCCGTTGCTGATACGATCCCAGACACCATTCTCTTTGGAATGAGAAACTTTATCACTCATCGGATGAAAAGTATCAAACAAAAAGAAATTGCATGGTGCGACTCGAGCTGTAAAGAGGCTGTCAAGGTTAGAGAAAAGTTTTTTCGGTCCGTCAAGACCAGCCCAACTGAGGAAAATCGGAAAAAGTTCAAATGAGCACGAAATTCGAACACGACCAAAAACTGAGGCAAAAAATACTACAATGTCCCAAAGGTAGTAAAAACTTTTGGTCGTTTGTTAAAAATATTAGAAATTCTGCGTCATCCTCCATCCCAACGCTCATTTACAATAACATTCCAGCTGTCTGTCTGTCTTTGCTGCACACTTTGCGGCCAGCTCAACACTCCCAGATTGTTATTTGCCTCCGCCTACACTTGAGTGCGTCGAATCTTCAATGGGACAAATCCACTATAGAACTCGTGTAGTAGCAAGAGTTTTTAAAGATCTTTAAAGATCCTTCTGAAGAGGTGTTCTTCTTCGCTGGCAAAACCACTGCGTAAGCTTTTTCATCAATCTTACTCTTTAGGACTCTTTCCGAGAAGATGGAAAACAGCATTTGTCCAACCCGTCCCTAAGAAAGGCGAATCTTACTCTCCCTCTTCCTACAGATCCATTGCACTTACGTCCCTTCTTTCCAAGGTCATGGAAAAGCTGATAAACTGTCAGCAAATGAAATATCTCGAAACACGAAAACTTCTTAATGACCGGCAGTACGGTCGTCGTAGCAACAGGCCCACTGGTGATCTGATGGCATGGCTCACCGGAAAGCGGAACCAAAGCGTACATCAATCTGGCGAAAGCAAGATAGTTGTACTTGATATTTCTAAGGCATTTGAGAGAGTTTGGCATCAGGTTCTTTTGTCGAAAATACGTGCTTTTGGGATCGACGACTCTCTTCTTCAATGGCTTAGAAATTACCTTTCGGAACGTTCAATTCCAGTTGTCTTGGATGGTTTCAAGTCTGATATTCACAAAACAAATGCTGGTGTGCCCCAGAGGCTCCGTTCTGTCTTCGACACTCTTTTTAATTTTTATCAATGATCTCTTGTCTGCCAGTTCTACACTCTGACTGACTTGAACTGCAACCAACTTCAGACGGCTATAATTTCCAAACCGGTCTTGACAGTGAGCTCAAATTTTGACACATGGCAGATAATTTTATTATTCACAAGCCTTTTAAACAATTTGCATCTGAGTTGACAAACAAGCATTTCGCCGGGAATGGCCCAAAATACCGCAGAGCCACTTGCGTGCAGCATGCGATGTTTTCTTCGGCCGTCTCAAGGTCATTATTCGCGCCAAAGGCGGACATATTGAAAACTACTGATACAATTTGAAAACTGATGTGTTTTCCAACATTTTTTGCTTTGGAACAATAAAATTTATCAAAAAATAAAAAAATTATAGCATTTTAAAAAGTTGGAGTTCAAGTCATCCACCCTGTAGTCTAATATATTACTTTGCATTGAAAACACATTGCTGTCTGTTGTCATTAAATCCAAATTTAAATACCCAGCTATTATCCATGAATGGAACTTACATCGTCGAAACCGAAAAACTTTCCATTCTCGGTAAGTGTGTCAATGACAACTTACTTTGGAATGACCACATACTCTATGTCGCCAAAAATGCTGCGAAATATATAGGTTTTCTCCAAAGGATGTAAGAAATATTCTTCCCATTCTGATCTGGCGTCAATATACAAGACATTCATCCGCCCAAAATTGGAGTACAATGCTTACATCCGGTCAGGCGCGCCTAAAACATCTCTGCATCTGCTAAACCGGATCCAAAGCCGTGCGATAAAACTCATAGCTGATACCAATGTTACTCAAGCAATGGGCACTCTCGAACACCTGCGGAATGTCTCGTGTCTCACTTTGTTTTATCGCTATTTCCATCACCAGTGCTCCATAGAAATCGCCAGTAGCATTCCACCCCTTCAAACCTTTAACCGTAACACTCGTCTCGCTTTGAATGCTCTTCAGTATACCCTCTAGCACACTTTCGGACGTACTCTGAAATATCGTGCTTCGTTCCTAAGCCGAGCAGTTCGCTTATGGAATGCACTGCCAAGCTCTCTATTTCCTAGTCATTATAACATTCAGACATATAAAACCAACGTACACCGGTACCTATCCTTCTTTCCTCCCTAAGTTTCCTTCGCCCCTGCTGTGTGCAAACATTTTAAGGGTATCTTAACCCCTTGAGCGCGCGCTAGTTTATATACACATATAAAAAAAAACTGACTGGGTGTTTGGATTTCGCTTTAACGACAGGAGATAGCAGTGTATTTTGGAAACATTAAAGCCCACTCTATTGATAGTTCCCGAATTGGTTATGCTGTTAGGGTCGGAATTTAATAATAATAATACCTTACCGTTCCCGCTCTACAGTCGAAGAGCAGGGACGCGAGTCCTGGAATGAATATGAAAATCAGAGAGTACTGTCGTCGACAAAGGAATATATTGGCTTAGAAGCAGCAGGCAGGAGGTCATTAATGAAAAGTGAAAAGAGTGTAGGAGACAGAACGGAGCCTTGGGGCACACCAGCATTTATTTTGTGAATATCAGACTTAGAACCATCCAAGATAACTTGCATTGAACGTTTCGAAAGCTAATTTCTAATCCATTGAAGAAGAGAGTCGTCGATCCCATGGGCACGCATTTTCGACAAAACAGCTAGATGCCAAACTATGTCAAATGCCTTAGAAATATCAAGTGCAACTATCTTGCTTTCGCCAGAATGATGTACGCTTTGGTTCCACTTTTCGGTGGGACATGCCATCAGATCACCAGTGGACCTGTTGCTACGAAAACCGTACTGCCGGTCATTGAGAAGTTTTAGTGTTATTTCATTAGCTGACGGTTTATCAGCGTTTCTTTGGAAATTGTAGAATTTTTTGCCTCAGTTTTTAATCGCATTGGAATCTCACAGGTTTAAGAAAGAGGTTGCAGTCATACTTGTTCGTTTGAACTTTTTTCGATTTTCCTCTGTCTGGTTGGTGTTGAAGGACCGAACAACACTTCTCTAACCATGGTAGTCTCTTTACAGCCCAAGTCGGACCACGCCTTTCCTTTCCAAAGAGAATAGTGTCTTTGATCATATCAGCGGAGGCAACAACGTCGTTACCGAGGAAACATGACCACCAGTTAGAATTCCTAAAGAACCTCCTAAATTATAATGAAGAAATTTACTTACCTAATTATTTTGAACTAAAAGAATTGCTCCATATGGTTAATGACCTATTTTTTTTTATCTCTATATAATTACATTCCTATTATATTTATGTATAACTCCTATCATACAAACTTGATAAAATTTATAGTGTTATTATTTTTTTGATTATATTGGGATCCGGGGGGATGGGATGCACATCTTTTAGCTTAGGAGTGTTTAGAAAAGGACATTTAAATTTGTTAGTGCCAGATATAATTAGTTACGAATGTATTGGAGATTTGATATTAAATGGATTTGTTAGAAGTTCAAAAACGTTTTAATCTTTAATATAGTGTAATATACAATACTAAGGTATCTCCTTAGATGAGATGGGTGAGATATCGATGTGGTGATGACGTCGTAGGTATTGGAACTATGGTAGTTTTACCATCTATGCCAGCAGAGATTATAGTGTGCAGTAGATTGTGCATGCAATAACCATTATACTTTTTCTTTAATTTATTTCCCATTATCATTCTTTTTATGTTTTGTGAGAGTAATATATGTAGCAAGATCCCCGACCACTTCGGCGAGCTAAGCCATGTTTATGCCCGCGTGCCAGACTTAAACTACATAGATGTTCTTGGTCTGCTCTGTGTATTGACATGTCTCATGTCTTGTCTTTAACTGTCTTTTCTTTTTTTTCTTTTATTGCTTTTTATGTTAAATTCTATTAATTATCATCTTTTCATTTTTGTTACTGCTTTTTATGCTATTCTACTGTATAATAACCCCACTCCTTCAATTTGTAATTTAATCGTTAATCTTTTTTGCTTGTGAATCTGCTCCCGCTCCTAGTTCCTTAAGAACTACAGATTGCAGATACTTTTTTTACTTAATACATTATTTTCATTTGCATACACTGTTCCTTGTACTTTGTAATTATAACGTATTTGACAAAAAGTATTAAATAAATAAAAACAAAAATAAAAAAAAAATGAAAAAAAAAATATTGTATATATATATTTCATCCAAAATTATGTAAAATGTCATTAGACCTAAAGCTAATTATTAACATTACACTGTCTTATCCTATGCTACAGGTGTTCATCTTTACAGCGCCTTTTTGTAGATTTACCGCAGTCACTTTCAACTACCCTTTATCAAACCGGAAAATATTTGATGATAGTGTTACCACCTAGTGTTTGATCCAATCGGCGTAGGAATTCTTGACATTACACTAAGCCAGCACGGCTCTAGCAATTTATTTTGATTGCAATCTTTAGTAGTCATACTTTCCAACAATACCTTCATATACCTGACCTCGTATTTACGTATATCGGTATAAGTGTGTCTGATACTTGACTGTAGGTCGTGGTTCAAAAGCCATTATTGAATCAAAATATTGGGTTGACGACTGATTGATCAGTGGATCGCCAATTGCCTTATGGATTCTGAAATGACGGAACTATATGTTAGTATTATAAGAATATTACACGCATATTCCGAAAGTGCGATAAGGACTACCCATTTTCGGTAATCATATTAAACCTTCGTAGTTTCGTAGGAAGTCGTTGGTCTTTTATGTTACGCATATGTAACTATGCCCAACCTCAATGGACTAGCTTAAATCCCCCAGCAAGCAAATTTTGTAAGGTGGATTAGATACATATATAGGTCAAATAATTATATTGTAGTAATTTGGTTTCTCGTCCTTTTAAGGATTTTGGCTACTTCTAGATTTTCAAAAAATCGATTTTTTTTCTTATTGCTTTCAATGGTCCCTTAGGACCTCAAAAATGATATCCCAAAAGATTTTGGCCGGGAAATATCTCGAAGTACTTGTTTTCCAAAGTATAGTACAAGACTGCCAGGTAGGCTTCCTATAACTTAAAATTTTAAATGCGTTTACCACAAAACTGCATTCTTCAAGTTGGTCGCACCCATAACTCTCAATTTTCAGCAATTTTTAACTAATTCAGATTTTAAATAATTTTTTTTTATATGGCATAGTCCATTTGTGATTAACAATTTTCTGGCGATTTTTCTTCGAATTTTGCAAATTTGACATTGGAAGTGCGCCATTCGGCCAAAAATCAATACATAAACCAAAACTACGTTCTTCTCTAGCTGTTGTTATGTACAATATAACATACAAAAATTTAGCGACTCATCATAATACTAAATTTACAGGAGCTGTTGGTACGGCCGAAGACCCTTCCAAAAAAGAGAAGTCATCTGAAAAATGCTGCACAGCCGTCATTTTTAAATAAATTATTCTATAAAAATAATTTTTTGCTGTCAATCATATGTACAATAAACTTCTACCTTTGTAAACTCGATTTATTTTATATTTTTCCTGAAAAAAATCACAAAAAAGCCTATTTTTACGGCCTCTAAATTGGCCTAACCCCTTAAATCCACTCGCAAAAACTTATAAATGTTATCATATTAATCTTTCTTGTGGATTTTTTTTGTTTTTTTTTTAACACTCGTGAGGGTATGACTACACTTATGATGCCACAGCATGTGTTAAGTTTTTCGGAAAATGGGACAGAAAGAGAAAGAAAGATGTTTGGGCTCAGTGGTTATTTCGCTCAATGGGTGGCATCCAACATTTAATGGGGAGACTAAATTTTTAGTGTAAATTCACTTGATGATGGGCAACCATTCATCTCACGAGATTTTAGTTGCCTGAAAAAACAACTTCGGCCAAGGCTGGTATTGAACCCCGAACCGTCCGAGCCAATACCCTAGCGCTTGAGCCACGGCCACTCATTGGAAGCGAATGTTTAAACATATTGCGACAAATTATTTCCTCATCATATTATTCTTCAAATCCTACACTTTATTATATAAATTGGAATTGTGACAAAATGGATTTCTCGAGTGCAAAAAAGCATCCTTTTCAGAAAATATGTACAAAAATCGAGCTTTGATACAGCAATAGAACTTCCTGGTTATTAGTATAAATAAAAAGGTACAGCTGCTCCTATGTATGCATGTACATATATGATTATTCCTTTTCATTTTATGCTTGGATTGTTAAAAAGCATGTGGCTTAAATTTCTGCCAGAATTAATGAAGCTCATAATAAAAAAGATTTGGTCGTTAGTTCCATATTCCAAACACTTGCATGGGTATCCCTGTGTTTAATTCCATAAAGGAGGATTCGGTGCTCATAGAAAAACGGTGACATCATTTTCACAGCACCCAGCGTAATGAGTTATGTTCTACAGTTGTTATGAGAACAATGCTCACGGTCATATCTTTTTGCAGTCACATTTGTACGAGTACATACTGTAAAACATGTGTAGTGTGAAATTTAATTATTTCTATAAGAAAAAAGAGAAAAAAAACTGGCTGGGTTTTGATGTCATTTTTATTAAGTCGAAATGTTTTTTTTTAATATTGTTAAAACACATTCGTATTCTGTATAATGTTTAACTCGTGAATTTTTCTCATTAAATTTGAGCATGTTTGTGTAATTAATATTCGAATATAAAAAGAAGCTGACGGAGGTATAAAATCTCTATATTGAATATTTTACCATGACGAGTCTAATAAATCCTATTGAAAGGGAAAGTCTGATTTCGATGTTATTTGTCAGTTCTGTTTTTGACTCAATACAAGATGGTTTTCTTATCGCATTAAGTTGATTATTTTCAACCATAGGCACAAATTCACGAAACCACATAGCTAGGTTGAATTGCATTTTAATATTATGCGAAGTAGAGAATCTCTCAAATTTCTATTCACTAGCATTTTTAAGGTCTTGCTTACCTACAGCACAAAGGCTTTAAAAGACTCGTATGAAATCCTAGCATTGCCTTCAGTATTCACGGCCATCGCCTTAAAATTATACGTCTTCTAGCTTTTATATCATAATTATTTAATCATTTCCGTCTAAATAATTCTGGGTTAACTTGTGTCCATAGGATTAATCTGGCTGCAGTCATGTAGGTGCAATACATATTCCCTCCTCTCCGCTGTGTCTCTAGCAACACAAATTCTGGTAAGGGTGGCTTGCATCCAGATGTCTTCAATAAATTTTTTCGATAAATTCCTTCGATACGACTGATTTTAGTTTAAATGTACTCGTAACTTCCTTGTCACCTCCTTATAAGCAGGGTGACTCCCGTGATTCCCGAAAGTGAACTTTTTGACAATGTTCTAGTTTTAAAACCTACTGAGTTAGTACCTGTTAGTTTCATTCAGCTTATACTGCCTCAAATTATCAGATTATTTATTACTTTACAATGACATCGATATGTCCTCAATCATATAAAGCTATAAATTAAAGCTAAAGATTAAATGCAATCTTTGCCAGTACCGCATTTGTATTGCATTGCACCGCACAAAGTTTTTCGAGAAATAGTCATAGCAGTTGTTCGAATACGAGTATGGTTAACATCATAGACGATACAAGGAGTGGATTTGATAAATAGTATGAAAAACTCTCTTGTCTATTTGATCATTCGAGAACTATTGATAAAATCAAAAATGACATTTTATGCGAGATGCTCGAATTTGTTTGGTTTTAGCGGTATTTCTGTACAGCTTCTTTGAAATTATCTCTCCGATATGTGGCAAAGGGTTGTGGTTGGTAACCAATCTTCAGAGCTCAAAATAAAAAGCTACCGTGTCTCTAAGAGATAAATTCTTGGTCCTATTCTTTTCTGCGCATTCATCAATTACCTGTCATTAGTAGTTTAGCCGTGAAAGAGTGAAGACGAAAATGTCAAGTTGTTTAGTGTGCAAGTGTAAAATTGTAAGAGACTCTAGCAAAATCAAATGTAGTGAATGTAGTAACTTCTTGCATGCAGAGTGTGCTAAATTAAAGCAAGCTGATCTTGAGTATCTGACAAAAACAAAGAAAGCTTGGATTTGTACTTTATGTACCCAAAAAAGAAGGAATGATACCGGGAGACCATCTTTGTCATCCACACCAACAAATGACTGCTGCCCCACACCCTTCCCCGCCACAACTACCATTAGTATCACCTTACAAGAAGTCTATGATCAAATCATTGAGTTGAAGAGAGCCCTCTCCACAACCGTAACTACACTTGATGCAATGAATTTACGTCTCACTGCTCTGGAAGAGTCTGCTAAAATTGCGAATGGTATCAAAGAAGAAAATGCAAAACTGAAATTACAGCTAGACCAATGCCAGGAACGCCTCAGCAGTACAGAATCTTTGATTCACGCAAATCATTTAGAGCTGCGAAATGTTCCTGTTGTAGAAAACGAATGCGTCATTGATACAGCTGTTAAAATAATTAACGTAGGTCTTCAACTAACCAGTGAGGACATTGACCTATGTTATAGGAAAAAAAATATGCTAAATGGGATTGCTGAAGCTAATGTTTTGGTGTTGAAGACGCTTCGAACAAGTATGAAGGAGAAAATTCTAACAAAGATGTATGCAAATAGAAAGTCCATCAAAGCGAACTTAATTTTTCCTTCTGCTAAAGGGAATATATATATCAATGTAACCTGGTGCGATGAAATATCTTTTAAAGGAAGCTAAACAAGCAAAGAAGTAGTTTAAATATGAGTTTATTTGGGTGCGACGCAGAAAAATTATGATGAGACAGACAAGTGGATCCGAGGTGAAGCTTATTAAAACATTGAAAGACCTTCAAAACCTTTAATTTCCAAATAAATAACTATGTTAAGTAACTAAAATGACCTCTGTGATCCAAATTGTGTGAATGTTTGTAATGATATTTATATTGGTTCTTTTTTATCTAACACTAATTTAGACTTTACAATTGTGCATCAAAATGTTAGAAGCATAAGAAAAAATTTTGATAATTTATGTGCTCATATAGAAAGCAACTTTGAAACTCTACCTTCAATTACTCGTATTATACTAACGGAGATCTGGGTTTTAAACATGAAATGTCAAATTTTTCTATCCCGGGTTACTTTGTATATCCAAAATGTAACGAAACTTATATCGCGGGAGGTACAGTTGTCTTTGTCAAAAACGATCTTGGAGTGGAAGATGTTCTAACCTCAGAAATTGAAAGTGCCGACTGTGTGATAATTAAACTGAAAGTATGTTTGAATTTGTCAGTTACTGTCCTTTGTGTATATCGGCTGCAGTCTGTGGATCGTAAAATTTTTCTCGAAGACCTTGAATGTTTACTGTGCTCTATCAACTGTGATATCGTCTTGTTAATTGGGGATATTATTGTAATATCGACGTTTTTAATCTACCAAGGGACAGTGATGATTATATGCTCTTATTATGTTCGCTAGGCTTTCGATCGTTTATAAATTTACCAACAAGAATATGTAACAATTCCAAGTCACGCATTGACCACATTTTTCTTAAGTCCACGGAACTTACCGATACATATCCGTTTATTCTAGAGCTAGGCATAACTGACCACCATTTCATTGGTATTACTTAAAAAAACCTCGTAAGAACTTCCGTTGGCATGAATTCTAAACCAACTTGTAGAAAAGAAGGAACTATGATTAATTTCTCAAAACTGTTTCAATGTTTGTTTTTAGAAACTTGGGACTCAAATGGCTTATTAGCTCTTTTAAAAATCCTTAAAGGTTATATTAGCTTATGTGAGAAAAATAAGAAAATAAATAGGGTCAAGAAAATTAAACCATGGATGACTCTTGAAATTCGTGAAAAGGTTCGGGAAAAAAATAAATTCTACGCAAAAAATAAGAATAAAATGAACCAGCCTTTAATTAGACACACATATAAAATGCTGCAAACTAATGTGCACAATGTAGTAGAAGAACGTAAAACTGAATACTACCGAAGAAAATTTGAGGAACATAGGCTTAATCCTAAAGAACAGTGGCGAATTATAAACACTATTTTAGGAAAAGATACAAATGAACAGGGTTTAAAGCTTCTTAAACTAGGCAATAAAACTGCTGTTGGCAATGAGGAGTTAAGCAACGGGATGAATGACTTCTTTAAAAATGTTGCTAACATCTCAAAACCGGATGTACGCACTCAAATCACTGAAACAAACAAAAAATGTTTGGTTGATAAAATATACCCTTTTTCTTTCTTCTTTACATCAGTAAATAATTCAGATCTTCTGGCTATTATTAACTCACTAAATAACAAAAATTCATCTAGACCTGGCGGTATAATTAATTTTGTCATTAAAAAGATAGGAAAATATATAGTTGCGCCTTTAACATATATTGTTAATCAAAGCTTCCAAATCGGAGTATTCCCACAACATCTTAAGACCTCATTGATTATTCCTGTTTTTAAAAAGGGTGATCCAAGTGATCCGAACAATTACAGAGCCATATCCTTGCTATCAGTTTTTTCAAAAATATTTGAAAGAATCATTGTTGAAAAGATACTAATTTTTTTGAATAAATCAAGTTTCTTTAGCGTTTCTCAATTTGGTTTCACAAAAGCTAAGTGTACTGAAGATGCAATAGTGGCATTTTTAAGTAATATATATAAAGGACTAGACAATAGTCTGAGCACATTTGGCCTATTTCTTGATCTAACCAAAGCTTTTGGCCTAGTTGACCATGAAATCCTGCTTCAAAAACTTTACAATGCTGGTTTAAGAGGAAATATACTCAAATGGTTTAAATCATACCTAACCAACAGAAAACAACGGGTAAGAGTTAATGACTTTGTTAGCAAGGAAGAGATTTGCGCTAATACCGGCGTCCCTCAAGGATCTGTCTTAGGTCCGATCCTTTTTCTTGTATATAAATTCTATATTCAATCTGCCTGTCAATGGTCATATAATTGGTTACGCAGACGATATTGCATTAGCATATTCATGTAATCCGGCACTTGTGGCTCGTGAGCAAATAAATACAGATTTAGAGGTACTTACCACTGGTTAAACTACCATCAACTTATTCTTAGCAATAAATCAAAAGTAATGTGCTTCTCCTTGTCTAAGCCAAATATCTATATTGAAAACATTATTTCTCACCATACGAGATGTGACAAGATAAATTGCAAGGACAATTGCTTTAATTTCGAGTTCGTAAAAGAATACAAGTATCTAGGTGTTATAATAGATAACAAATTGAGTTGGAAACCTCATATTTATTATATTTATCACTTAGTAAAATATATCACTTGCGTAAATTAGTACCACGCAACTTACTCTTAGCAATTTACTATGCAGTGGTCCAATCGCGGATTGAGTATGGTCTTGTATGCTGGGGAAGTGCTTACGTTAGTAACCAGAGCAGTATAATAATAGCTCAGAAAAAAATTATTCGTCTATTGTTCTTTAAAAATAGACTACAGCCCTCACTTCCACTGTTGCAAAGAGCGAAAATACTTCCACTCCGTTATTTTTACATTTTTAAAGCACTTAAAATATTCTTTTTTAGAAGGGGCAACTTTCACTTCAGAAGAAATGAAATATATTTCTTAAGAACCGACCTTATAGTAGACATCCCCAGGGTTAATAAAGAGCACTGTCGACGTTTTCTGCCAAATATTGCACCTTATATATTTAACAAACTTCCGTTCGATATATCCAAACTACTCGTAATAATAAACAGAAGTCTATTTTTGAAAAATCTCAAAGCTTGGCTACTTTCACAAACTGAAGTTGAATCTCTACTTCAAGTGGTATGTTAATTTCATTACTTCTCACATTAGAATGCTCCATTACTTTCATTCTCGCATACTATTACTGTCATCATAAACTAATCTGCTCATACCTGTTATTAAGATATTTTCTCTTTTTTCAACGTTCTGCTTCCCCTTTCCGGGCTTAAATGTAGTCTTTTGTTTAGATATTGTAATGTTATGCACTTGCTACTGATAACATTTTACTACAAAGTGCACCATTTCCTGTTAAATTACCCAGAAATCCATATCAATTATTGCTTGAATTAACTTAATATGTAAGCATCTTTTATGTATTATGAAATTGAATTGAATTGAGTTGAGTTGAAATTGTTAATTTGAAATGGAAATAAATAATATAATAATAATAATAAAGAAGGCGGATTACCAAGCACATTCATCTGTTTGGGTCCATTCACCCTATCACCCCTATCAGTACTGTAACATATACAAGCACACTTTAGTCCACCTTGATGCTTTTCTTTGTAATTACTGCACGCTTATGAAACTATGTGGAATCTTAAAATGTTCTCATCAAGGCGGGCTAAAAACTTTTAGGTATACCCGGATCCAGGTTTTAGATTAATATTCCTTATCTGTAATCGCAAGCTTGAGATTAACCTTATGTCGAACCTACGCCTTTTTTATACTAGGCTGGAGCTGGTAGGCTCTAACAAACCAATTTTGTAATTAATAGTAACGTATTCGGATTTAATCACGTAAATCTTGTCTTAAGAGGAATTTGTGGATGATGACGTAAGCTTTGGTTAGCAGCTACTCCTAGCTTTACTCTAACTGAAACTCGATGAGAACTCCTAATAATTTGTTTTGCACCCATACTTAATTAATTACACCCTGAAATATGTAGCACCTCTAACGATAGGAAAATTTGAAGTTTGACGGCAATAATTGCAGGAGAATACAAGAAACTTTGTCGGTCGTCCATTTTTTAACCCTTTCGGAAAGACCTATGCTATTATCATATAATAGAAATCGAGTGGCGAAATTACCAGCAGGCCATCAGAAATGTTGTATCTGATGTACCGGGTTTTAACTGACTCTCACACTGAAACAGTTAGCTCTGAAATAGTCTCAATTTAGCAAAGATAAACTATTCCAATAAAAGTAGTAGCGAAGTATTAACATTCATTTATTTATTTATTTAACATTTACTTTAATACAATTTGTTTACGTTATTGTACCTGAAAGCCGATACAGATATTCTTTGCGTCGATCCCAAGTACCTTTCTATCTTACAGGCCAAAGTGTAAGAAGTCTTCTTACACTTTGGCCTGTTCGAAACTGAAGAAAACGCGCTAGCTACAACCATTCGGAACTCTTAGCTGAAGCGGTTTTTGCCAACATATTTCTCTGTATCTTCACTGTTGAGGAACTATGATTTCAGTACTTTCGCTTTCGACTGCGTTTCCAGCTTTAAAATAGCACACTCACTGTCCTTCTTTTTATATACTCGTATATAGTACAATATCTGGCTGAGCCTAACAATTACATTCTCCATAGTGGCAAGCCAATCTAGCAATCCGGTATTTACCCTATTCATTAATGACACAGACGATTCTAAATTGTTTTTTTTTTTTAAAAATTGTAAAATATTTGTACAGTTAGTACCCCATAAATTTGAAATGAGTAGTTTATTTTTCATTGAAAATATTTTTGTCTTAAACCAAAAAAGTTATCGGAAGATTTTGATAAAAATAAAATGACATAAAATGTCATGCTGACCGACCATCTAACATAGCAATTCAGACCTATTCGGGAGTTATGAGAGACATGTTTACGAGTATTACATTCAGACATGTCTTACAACATCGCAAATAAATCATAACACGGAGATATTGTAAATTATTCAATTTTCATTTTCGGGGAATACATATTAATCAAAATATCCGTTTTAATGTTGAATTTCACTTTTCTATATTTGTCAACGAATTTGAGTGATTTAAACATTAATTTAATCCGGTCCTGTTTTAACTTCAACATCTTTTTATGTATACATATAGACATTGGATTGTTGTTCAATTTTCAAACGATGAAGGTTAGACGACATTATAGGCTAATGAGAAGGAGGTTAAAGTTTATAACGACACGGAAAGGCAAATTCAAATTGATTAAAGGCTTCTATCAGGAAGATATTCGAGGCACGTACTATATCTACAAAATTCCCAATCTGCCTAATGTCGTTGTTTGCCTACAAAAAAATCGTCAACGATGAGTATTTGGGGGTTGAGAATATTTTACCCAAGGAGACCCCATCGTTATATCCTGAAAATTTGTTAATATAACATGAATTCCTAACTAAAGTCATTTGCTGAGGAAAAAAAAAGATCCGTCAATGCATAGACCGTCATCACACCTGCTGTCAACAGTTGAGGTACTTAGTTCGTTGGCTGTTGGGCTGAATTTTCTTGGGATAGATTGATGTGGCAAGTAATCAATAATATCTGCTTAGACATTCGAAGTTTCTGCTCAGGAAATCTGAAGCACTAATTTAATTTGATCCAGTATTTCTTACGGAATATTGATGGTTATCGTGACAGTTTCAATTATCTTGACGTTCAGTTTTCTGATTTTATTTTCTACTGAAAAAATACTATACAATGATTATATGAAATTTAACAATTTGAATTTATTGGTACAAATTCCTTGTAATATGGCCATTAGCTTTTCTTTATGGAAAATCATTCACTAATAAAAATAAGAAAAATAAGACAACAAATCATTCCATTCCTTTGCATTATATTTCGAAGTTAAAAGTTAAAAGTTAAAATATTTATATTGTATGTTAATATATTGTATAGTGTGTCATTTATTGAATGATATACTGATTTTCATTTTAAGATAAAAATAATAAAGTATTTCAAACTCAACAGCAGAGTTGGCATGTTGTTTGATTCAAATTGGATATTAGAGAGTGTAAGCGTAATGTTTTTTAGAAGTAACAGTTTCGGACTAGTCAGCAGATGTTGTAGAATAACCCAATAATCAGAAGCCTCTGATTATATTGTTAAAGCACGCTCACAGCGAAATGCAATATCACAAACCTAAAATTATCTTAATAAAAATATAAAACAATAATAATATTCAATGAATTTTTTTACGTTTTCGACATTTGGCAACATTAGAACGTCTCTCTATAGTTGAAAATAACTCTGAAAATAAAACAATCGATACGTAGCAAAAACGATGGAAACAGTAATGAAAATGAGTATTGTACATAGTTATATGTATACGAGTAAGTTACATAGTGCAACTAGTGAAAGCTACCGAGAGCAGTCTTTTTATGCACAATTTCTTTGAGCAATGCCCTAATTTTGAGGTTCAAATAGTTTAATGTAGTTTTAACGCCAAAATAGAAAAAATGACACCTTTCATGACATAATCGGAAGCAAATCATACACGATACCACGTATGCAAGCAGACATAGGCGGAATATCAGTATAACTATAATAGCATATGCTTTCCTCACCTCAATATTCAAAACAGAGCACGGTGGTAGCATAACGATAAAACGGTCAACCAAATTGATAATGTTGCAGCCAACGCAAAACATTTCTAAGGGGTTGGAGCAACAAACTACTCGACCTGCATTAAGTGCTGAAGATTGGTGGGACCGATGCCAAGAAGCCGCAGCTAATGCGCTGTGTTTCAACTGATCACCCACAAGAAAACTCCTATTTGATGAAGAGTGTAGGCAAGCCTGTGAAGTAAAACAACTCGGCTACGAAGGGACGTTATAGGATAAAAAGACACAATATGAGAAGCTACCGACTGAGAAAATCGAGAGGTGCTATTCAAAGAACACGAGTTTTACCAATATTGAAAAAGAACCTGCTAAGCCAACAAGGCCCGATCAGAAACCTATCCACATGAGTATGAACATATAGTAGCGGAGTCAAAGTCGGGGCTGGGAATATGAAAACAGCATTTCTGCAGACTGTTACTCGTAAATGGCGAGGACAACCTAAACTCCGTTGTTAGGCAGAACAAACTATTTTAGTTATGCGAATAAAGGCCAAGATTTCTGTCCACTCGACAATAAATGAAGAAAAGACAACATTACCTGAAATTAAGTAAAACAACTTATCAGGTCGGGTGGCCTATCTACTTTAGGGACTAGTGGATGGCTTGGTAGAGAGCGTACAATAATTTATTTCTAAAATCGATTTTATCGGAGGAAATGATTAGAGCCTCAACATCGTTCGCTCGATGCACAAGAAAAGTGACTCTCTCTTGGTTGCAGTAACTATGGAGGCATCGATCTCTCTAACATCGCTTGAAACCATTTGTCGATGATCGGTTTGGCCACGGTTTGGCCTGCTAACTCCTCCACAACCAAAATTTTCACTTCCAGCTAGATCCCAGATAAATTGAAGGTCTGGCAAACTTATCAAATTAATATTAATACCTAAAAAGTGTTAACCAAAATGATGTGCACTCGTGTTATTTATTTTACATCATCCGCCCAAAATTGGAGTAAAATGCCTACATTTGGTCAAATGGCCGAAGATCTCTTTGCACTTGCTAGATGAGATCAAAAAACGTGCAAGAAAACTCATAGGCAACGCTAATATTGCACACACAATTAACACTCCTCAACACCGATGTCTCTATTTCCTATTCATTATAACTTGCAAACATTTAAGACTAATGTACATCGGAATCTCACTTCTCTTCCTCCCTAATTTTGCTTCCCCGGTGCTCTGTATAACATTTTAAGGGTACTCGAATCCCTTGAGCGCGCGCTAATTATGAAAACAAAAAATAAAAATACTTGAGAATATTGCAAGACAAGTTTTCCCAAAAGCTGGCGCAATCCTTGCATAGTTTCTGATATCCACATCATGGTAGGACGCAGCGAGGCACGGTCGGGTTAAGATTTTAGTTAGAGCAAATTCAAGGTCATCAATAAGAAGGGACCTACAATACCGAGGACTTCTGATTCTTAAGTTGTTAAGAATTTTGTCTACCTTGGCTCCATTATTAACCCTTATAATGGCACTTTATCAGAGCTCAAACTATGAGTTTAACTTGCCGATTGCCTTTTCTCTGGTCTCAGAAATCGATTGAGTGCTACTTAATCATGTTATTAAAAGGTTCGAAAGAATACTTTATGGAAGACCAGCACTATCTCAGTCTTAGTCTATGGAGCAGAAGTTGGATGTAAGCGATGGCGTATGTTATTGAATGCACGACACTCTAAAAATCTATTAGAGTACTACTATTAATATTGCAAGTAATATTACAATAGCCATTCCAAAATGAGCATTAGCTTGCATTCAGTTTGGAGGACATTTTGAGCAAATGTTGCAGATTTAGGATTATGTTAATTAAGATTAGCAATACAATTAATTATTTATTTATTATAATTTCTTATAACGGTGAGCGAAAGTGCGCTTATTTTAGAGTGAGTTTAGTAAGTAATTTTGGTAATAATAAAAAATAGTTATATTGGGAACTAATTTAATTAACCGATTTTTCCAAAAATTTATTTAAAAAAATTAGTGTTTGAAGACGAATGTCTGTAAGAGCATTTAAACACGAATTAACCACTAATTACTTGGCCATCAAACGAACCGAGTTTGGTTGATCTAGGTTTAGTACAGTACGAGTTATAACTAAATAATTGTTGATACCTACTTCTCTAAAAGAACTTTTTGTGAACACATTTTTTTCATAACATGAACCAATGAATCAGATCACAAAATATCTATATGCCAAACCGGACCAGAATGTATAACAGCCAATTTTAGAAGTTGTACAGCGACTTCGACTAGTCCAAAAGTATGCATCAATCGCTTTAGATACATACCTATGTACAAGTGTTGCGAATGCGTATCAAAACAGTGCAGTAGGTAAATGAAGACCTTAGCTAAGAAGACGCTTGCAATGGGAAGAGGAACTCAAACATCTTGGGGTGCGCCGTTTAAGGCAATTGGCCAAAGGACGCGTCCGAGGTCCATCTCGAACAGTAATGTCATCTAAGTAAGAAAGTGAGAAAACTATTATACAATTGACAAGCAGAAGTGATTTAGCTACCCATTGTAAAGCATTCGGCAAAATACTTTGCCACTTAATGACATTGTATTGTGTTCAATTATTAGATTAAAATATAAGAGTATTAATCGTTGATAAGATTTCCCAAAATATTTATATTGTATTGAAAATATTTTTTTTTTTCGCCGCGGGTAGAAGAGAATCTTCCATAGACCCTCAGAGTATCGCAAACGCGTGCTCGTAGTATTGTCATATTGTTACTTACTTAAAACGCCTCAATTCTAAATCAATGTGTTTGCTATTGCAATTAAGTTTCGGCTTATCAAGCAATTTTACTATCATGAAATAAACGTGTTTGGAAGGTGTCTTCCCCTTATTAGCGCGAGTTACATAGCAACATATTCGGACGCATCACCACCATCATTATCGTGATCAACTTCATCATCACCATCGACGACCTATGCAGAACTAGTTGGTTCTGTGTTTGCCATTCAGACCGATTTGCATAGCAACATAATCGAACCAATCGTCATCATCATGATCAACCTCATCATCGTTATTACCTTACTAAACTATATGAACAGTTTTTCTTAGCACTTTATTTTGGATATTGCCAACCCCACGTTTGTGAGGTTGTATTTTATAATAGCAACTTGTTCTGGATGCTAAGCTTGGAATACTTTCCAAGTAACCAATCAATTTTTCTATTCTTTTTAGAATGTTATTCCGACGTATTTAGCCTATTTAGCCTTGTAGACGGAATAGAAACCGAGTTTATAAAGGTTTTTCTTTAAGTAAAGTTTACTTAGGCAGATTTATTTTTAACGAGTGTAATACGCCAGGCCTTTGTCCGTTTATTTACACTATTAAGAGCCTTTCGTAGTTTAGCTGTTGTTTCCTCAATCGTTTTACCTACTGCTATTGTAGTATAGCAGTGTTATTAGCAAACATGGATAAAATAGTCCCCTTTTCTTGCGGCATATCACATGTATACAAGAGATACACTTCCTTGCGGTACTCCGGCTAAAATTTCTTTGAGTTGCGAAAATTCGTTTCCGTGCCTGACATCGAAAAGTCTATTCTCAATATTATGTAGGCATAAATGCAAGGCCGGTTGCATTTTGAATTTCAAGTTTTTATGCCACATCTTGCTAAACGCTTGCTAGACATCAAGAAATACACCACCCAATCATTTTTTCTCCAAGAGCTTTCTTAATTGCGTCGATCAATAGTTGAATGCTTGGCTCTGAACCCAAATTGGTGATCAGGGATGAGGCTTCTTCCGTCAATAACCGGCAGTATACAATTAGGTATTATGCTCTCAAATTTTTTTGATCTAATTGGGAGAAATGAAATCGGTCTAGAAAACTTCTTTTCGCACAGCGGTTTCCCTAGTTTGGATACCAGTATGACTTCAGCAACTTTCTACTGACTCGGAACGTCTACATATTTTTTTATTTTTCATAACTTACATTAATAACACTAGTTTAAATGAAAAATTTACATTTGATGAGATGTCTTTTCTTATGGAATTTCTACCGCTGAATTTGAAAATCAGGGTTAACATTTGTTTTATGGAATAGTTTTTAAGATATATATGGTACGAGTATGTTGTGTAATTTTTTTCATTTGTTCGACCTTTAAAAGCTATGTAAACCAATATACGAAAAGTTTCCGGCCGCAACGTAAAGATAGCCGCACTCGTCAATAAAATCTAGTGAATTCTAGTTATGCATCTTTTGACAGTTACCGAAGTTTCAGTCATTTTGGAAGCGCAGTTTTTAGTTGACAGTCGTTTGAGTGAGTCGATGTGAGGTCGTTTGTGAAAATGGAAAACATTAAATTCTTGTTTTTGAAAGGCAATACGCCTACGCAAATCAGAAATTAGTTGGACTCATTTACCACAGTAAAATTTTGGGCAGCTGAATTTAGACGTGACCGTAAGAGCTTGGGAGATGATGAACGTTCGGTAAGTCCAAAAACTACAGCCACTGACGATAACATTGCTAAAGTTCACCAAATGGTGTTAGACGACCGCCGAATTAAAGTGAGAGAGATAGTAGAGGTTAAGAAACTGTCCAAAGAACGTGTTTGTTACATATTAAATCAAGATTTAGGCATGAGAAAGCTGTCCGCTCGACGGGCTTCCTACCAATCACTAAACATTTAGATTTGTTAGGAATAAGAAATAGTCCGTTCCTCTCCGCCCATACTGAGATCCTGTCCAGATCTGCGTTGACTCTACTTGCGTCGTCTTCAATCAACCTAAGAGAGCAGCTTTTAAACAATTGGACATCATTGGCATACATATGTATTGAGAATGAACTCTGACAATGGAAGGGAGCTCGTTGACATATAAAGAAAAGAGAAGAAGTCCTATTATGGAACCCTGTGAAACCCCTCTAGTTGTTGGAAGAAATTCAGATAGCATATGACCAATCGGAACGGCTTATTTTCTAAGCCGAAGGTAGCAAGACACTAATCGAGTGGCCGATGTGGAGAATTGGAAATAGTGTGCTAGTTTGTCACACAAATTGTCGTGATCCACGGTGTCGAATGCTTTTGAGGAATCTAGAAAAGCTAAAAAGTTGCTTGGTCATCATCTATGGCCTTTCTTATATCCTCTACAACATTGATAACTGCTGTTGTACAACTGTGGTATTGGCGGAAACCGGATTGCATTGTAGAAAAAAGATTGCATGAACGGGCATTTAGTAGCTTTTGCACGATTCGTGATGGTATTGAAAAATGTGTCCTTACAACTTTCCAAAACGAATAATTGCAATGCTTTTCTGCTGTCAAGCTTTCAAGGTAAGTAGATGCTGCATAGTTTTTAAAGTTTCTTGTAGTTTATTTTAGTGGATTATTCAGATGATTTAAAGGTGTTTTATGTTGTAGAGCACGACTTAAATGCTATTTCTTACGGGCTCTTCTTTTTAGCTTACCATTTCCTTTATTTCCGCTGGATAATTAAGACCGCAGTTCGTTGTTTTTTTTCCAACGGCATTTGGAATGATTTTCATAAAGTAATCACCTTCGACTTCGAGTTCATATCACGTTTTAAGTGGTATACCTAGTTCGGCTTTTTCCTCGATTTGTTCCTTGAAGCTTTCCCAATCCTGCCAGTTTGTCTTGCTGGTTTTTGTTTTTTTAATTTCAGTTTAGTTTCACTGGAGAATGGTCAGATGAAAGTTAAAAGCTTTCATTGACTTTAAAAAAGTTAGTAAATTTTCCTTTTGAAACGAAGAAATCGATAAGATCCGTCATTTTCGTGGTATCAATCCACCAGTAAGTCGGTTTGTCGTGGAATATAAGTCATAATTGTTCTCTAAAGAAGGTTCACAAAGCATTCTTCCTTTTTATGGGACGCATCTTGAGCCACAGTAGGTGTGTTTTGCTTTAAAGTCACCACCAATTTCATTTGGTTTAAGGGAATTGAATATACAATGTTATTGAAGATACTCTTTGTACATCGCCATGGATACTAAATATATGAAATAGTAAAGAAATTATGACTATATGTTTTACCTACCATGATTAGTTGCACAATTTCTAGCTCTATTTTGATGTTTTCGGAATATTCAATAGATTCTTTAATACAAGGATGATCCACCTCTCGCCGTTTCGAATGGATGACAAGCGTAATACTTAATAGCAAAGGCCTTTTATTTTGTTACACCTTCCCTTCTTTACGTGAATTTCGGAGATCAAACAAATGTCAGTATCCTTTTCACGTATATATACGCATTTTTAATTCATCAAGTTTTTGTGAAAGTCCGTTAACACACGTTTTCAACTTGCTACGCATATTAAGGGTAGTTATTTTTGATCTTAACTAGCCTTTCGAAAATAAATTTATTTATTCTACTCTGCTCCTCAAATGACTCAAGTACAGCAAGGAAATCGGCCCCTCCATATCAGTCTTTCATCTTTCATTGCCTGGTGGTTTTTCTCCCGTGACTTATTCCTTTGTGTTTTTGTGACTAGAACCCAATGGCTTTTCTAGAGTTACTGCTACTTTACCGGGCTTAGGTTTTTCCTTACTAGCCAGTTTTGAATGTCTATTTTGTAGCTTAAGGAATTTATCTGGCCTCTTTTGTGGCTCCTTAGTTACTTTGAATCCTCGGTAATTAGCAGAGTGTTTCCTTACTTACTTGCTTACTTACTCCACAGCATGTGGTGAGGTGATTTATGACACAACGCGGCTCTTTTTGGCAATAAATTTGAGTGTCACTAAAACTTTGGCACCGTTTGCAATGTTCTTACGCAGAGGCTCAATTTTCATAAACATATTGAGAATCATTTTTATGTCGTAGATTTTTTCAAGATTTTTGGTCTTATCGAGGAAGTCCGAGTCTGACTATAGTTACTTTCTCTTTCGATTGTTGCTTCTCTCGCTTTACGATGTTGACGGCATCAAACATTTTAAAATATCTGTTTTTTTACATCACTTACGATACGCTAAGTCCTTTAGCCACGATAGGCACAGGCCTTTTCGGTTTTTTCTCATAAGTAAATTTTCTCCGTACCTAGTTAATGAGGCACTTTACGATAGCTGTCAGCGACTTTGAGATTAACTTTTTAATTTATGTTGTTGCACGATGTGAAAGTGTAATCGGATCACAGCGATGTGTTAAGCATGTTTTAAAGTTTGCTGTAATCCGCAATCCCGATCACGTTTATTGGCGATGGTTGGCGTTGCTTGATGTGACGGTTTTCTTCGGAAAGAATATTTGCTAGGTGTTTTTTTTTTTGCTGGTTTATTTTCCCTCATTTCACTTCGAGTAACGATTTTGAGTGAGGAGCCGGGTTTCCGTTACTTGCTTAGTTGTTTCTGAGAGACTCAGCCAGTTTCTCGACTTACATAAGTCTAGAGGTAACTTTACCTCTAGAGTTACAATTTATCTCTTTCCGACGCTGGGACGTATCCTTCATTTTGTCATTTTGTCATTGGCCCTAAGTTTTACTTGTTCCTCCTTGAGTTCTTCACAGAGCGTTCCATTGTAAATAACCTGACCTAAAATTCTATATTTCCCTCAATGAGGTTTTTAGCTTTCGTTGGTGCCCACTGTTCGTGGGTGGTGGCGATATTGATACACATCAACTCTTCCCAAAAGCGTTACATAAGCGCAATAAATTGTTCTCCCCAAAATGCATAGAGCCGAAGTGGCTGGAGGCTTAGTCGCATCTTACGATAGGTACGCCTACCACGATTATATTCATTAGAATATACAAGACCCAGAAAATAATCAAAGAAAAATTATAATTTTTCCTGAAACCCGTAATATGTTAAACTCAATATGATTTTCCATATTATTTTTTGTCTGAAGTTGTAGTAAACTTCATTTCACTAATAATGAACCTATCCGATTGTTCGATTTTTCGACCCAATTCTAATATGTCGTTGGAAGCTAATTCCCACATTTTATTTTTGAATGTGTGATTAATTCCCATAAGAAAGTGGACTTATTTCCTCCTGGTATAGGAACTACTCGTAAATCCACTTCATGGTCGTATGTTCATACCCACTTGAGTGTTAAGTTCTTTAAAAAAAAAAAAGTATAGGATGTTTATTTAAAATGTTAATGTTTTTTTTTCCAATTGACAACATTTTTCTTTCAGCGGCAGCCAATTCGAAGGCCGATAGCTGAAAATTGATTTGTCCTCGATTGCAAATTGGGCAAATTTATTTCGCAAATTGTGGTACAGTTCGCGTAGCATACCGCGTGCCACGGCCATTGGTCATTCTATGATCGACATAATTAATTTGTTGAAGGAATAATTCGATGAGCGCATAATTTTGCGTAATGGACCTGTGAATTCACCACGTTATTGCAATGTCGTCGAAATTTGGATTTCCGCGTTTTATTTGACCCAGCCCCGGGCACCCATATGCTCGAAATCATATATAAGCACTAATGGAATACAATTTTCCTAATAAAGTCATGGTGGTCATTATATTTGTTTATAACTTTAAAGAGTTATTTTTTATTATTGACGTGTCTAGAGCATTAACGACTGTGCTCTAAAAGTTCGAAAATATCGATTAAAAAATACCACTCAATAATTGCGAAATATTGGTATGTTAGAAGGGAAATCTTAAAATCGTTATAATTACGTAACGGTGAGAGAAATATGTGTATACTACACATATCCAATTAAGAACCTGTACAAGAACTTAACGCAACGTTAGTTAGTAACTATTTGTAGGAGTAGTTTTTGATTTGTAACTGGTGGATTCTTCATTTCACTGGTAAGAATTTGTCTGGATTTGTACATATACCAGCTAGACCTAGTTTTTGCAACATAGTATCATATAACCAGTGTGTGCATAGAAAACCCAATTTTAATGAATTGCATTTCTTAGTTCAAAAGCTACCCCAATATACTCCCTACGGATATGTTAAAGATGAGCTACCTTTCACATCGGAAATATTTCTTTATATTTATGTATTTCCTTATGTAAGTCTATCGCAAAGAACTCACGAAAGCAATTCCTGTCACTAGTTTAAATTGCACAGCAACATGAGTAAAATGTTACATGTTTTACGAGTATATCTTTACGGGTAAAACTTTGCCGACAGGCTACAATATTATTTTATATCTGCAAAAATATAGCATAATAAATACCAACTGAGCGGTTGTACTCGCATAGTTGAAGTAGAAATAATTGAGTAATTGAAGTTATTTTACAAGGTCTCCGTGCACATATATGTAGTATAAGGTTTTCAAAAATAAACACACAAATGGACTAAAAGGTAGAACTGGTAATTTCGATTGAAAAAGTCAATAGCGAAGAGCAAGTTCGTCTACTGTCTGAGAGTGACAATTACTTAAATTAATATAGGCAAGCATGCATATGAAGGATGTGGAAGTCAGAAAATTAACCTTACATAACAGTTTGCATACGAAATGAACCCAATGGCGAATTCATGTTCTTTTTAGCTTTTCAATTAAAGCTGGGCATCGGTCGATAAGTTTCAAAATTACTTCATGCATTCATCCTGTAAGTGTGAGTAAATACGAGTATAAAACCATGTATGTTCGTATATATTTTTAATCGCGTAAATGTTTTTTTCTTATTTTAAAATTGGACGTATTTTTAGCTACTTGTATCTATAATATTATACATATAACTGAGCATAGAGAAGTATTGTAGGAGTTTGTATTAAATATGCTTGTACCTATAATATTTCCAACAGCTCTTGTATTTTTGAAACAATTTATAATCGATTTTGTATGTCATAAAAAATATTTACATATACATATAGGTTTCCTGACTTAAAATAAAATTTGTTGTAATTAAAAATGTTAATACATACATACATTCTCATTGTAGACTTAGAACTCATCAATGACTTTAGTTTACCGAATCAAGTGAACAGGAGGACAAAATAATCCTATCTTTTTATTTCGAAAAAAACTGGCATTTGAATGGCTATATAAACTATATTACCATTTCCGGAAATGAGAACATTGTACTCAATAGACGAAGTTTACTTTGTCAGGATAAAGTATCAAAGAGAGAAATAAATGTTTCCCGTTTCTTCTAAGAATACCTATTAACTCTACAATAAGATACATACATAGCTACCTGATTATCCTCTTATGAAGAGGGGAGAAAGAGTACATTGTAAAACTTTTTCACCCTTTTATTTTTTTCATACTGTTCTCCTTTTAAGGGATAGATTCATTGCATAAAGGTTAACTAGCGGCAATATTTGTATGTTAAGTTGCCTGTTGTGAGATTTATAAAGTTCAGTGTAGTATTTGTCTGAGGAATATGGGCGGAAATTTTAGTTGAAGATTTTTAGAATTTACCGCGAAGTAGAAGTTTTCTCATGTTAAAAGTTAGAAGATAATACCATTTATTGAAGAACTATATAATCATAAACATATAAGCTTGTTTAAACTTCGGGTTTTAATTTGCATATGTATGCTTTCTCGTTTGCACATATGATATATTAATAATTTGCAACTGCGTTCAATTTGTAACCTTGTTCACACTTGCATACATATATTTTAGTTTCGCGTAATAAACGGTTTTTGTGTAGCAGGAATAACACTTACGTCTTTAATAATCATATATTCTTGTGTACGCTCTAAAGAAAAAAACACTGTTTTAGCAGAGTTTCCACATAATACTTACTCGTAATATATATATTTGTTTAATGGTAACTATACTCGTATCATGAGTATACAGGTTAAATTGGGTTGAAATACTGTCTTGTGGACAGCACATACGAGTAAGACGAAAAGGCTCTTCAACTAGATTCCATCCGTCGTAATTTATATGAAACACTTCAATAAGAACTGTTTATTACATACAAAATGTTCGTATAAGATGATTAGTTGATTAGGTGAAACTGTAATTAATTAAGATAAAGAGACTGCCAATGGAATGATACAGTAATACAATTGGATATGATAAAAGAATTACAACATTATTATAAACTATTAATTCTTAACACTCTCACTTTTTAAAATACAAAGAAAGTAGAAAATTAAATACCAATTAATTAGAAAATTACGAGTATCAATTAGGAGGAGCCACTACCATCATAAACCGAAAACGCTGAAACTTGTCTTTAGGTAAAGCCTTCGTGAAAATATCTCTAACTTGTTCATGGGTTGTACTACAATTTAAACAACCCGTCCTCAAATTTTTACGTATGAAATTGAAGCGAACATCAATATGCTTTGTTCGCTAGTGGAATTCAGGGTTCTTTATGAGCCTGTTGGCACCTTGATTATCTACGTAGAAGACTGACTGAATTACTGATCAAATCTTGTAAAAACTGCTACACCCAAACTAGCTCTTTAACTGCAGGCCAAGCAGCTACAAACTCCGCTTCAGTTGTTGATAAGGCTACGACTGTTGTCTGCAATGCAATTCAGCTTGTACCTATCATGCATACAAAGCTACTGGTAGAACGCCTAGTAACGGCGTCTAGGCTTAAAAAATATACCATATTCGTCCGTTCCTTTAAGATAGCGCAAAATTTGCTTCACCATGTTGACGTGTACTTGAGTTGGATTTTCCAAATAACGACTGACACATCCAACGGCAAATGGTATGTCTGGTCTAGTTACTGGCATAAGGTACATCAAGCTACCTACTACTTGCCGAAAAGGAAATTTTGTTGCCTCAGCTTCCTCATCGAAATCTCCAATTGAATTAATCGAGGTGTCCGCAGGAGTTGATACAGGAATAGAATCCCTCGTATTAAATTTCGATATCAATCTCCGTGTATATTTCGAGTAATTCAAATGAATAGAACCATCGGAAAACCTTTTTATTTCCATACCAAGGAAGTGCCTTGCAGGAAAAATTTGCTTACTTGCAACCTCTATTCCAGATTTTTACACAGTTTGAAGATGTCATATTTACAACTGGCTGCTACAAGACCATCATCTATGTAAATACCCACAGCATCAGATGGAACGAAATTAAAATTCTTTAAACGCCGGGAAAAAGTCTTATTTTAACTTATTTTAACTCCTTGAAGCCTGCCATACAAACTTTTTTGTAATTTACAAACTCGGCCTGTCCCGTCTTCGGTTGGCGAACGTAAATTTCTTCAATAATATCTCCATTTAAGAAGGCTGTTAGTTTTTAGTTTTAAATGCATTTTATGTTTTAAATCATTAATTCTTACATACTAACAAAAAATGCTTAAATGCTAGCTTAAAATTACTTAACAATCTTATACTAACTTACTGGCCCCACACAGGCACTCTAAGCTACTCTAAATTCTTATATCTATGTCTTTCGACTTTATTTTAAGAAGGCTGTTTTAATGTTAAATTGTACGGGGTGAAATTTTTCTGATGCTGCAATGCTTAAAATAGCTCGTATTGATGATATCTTAGCCACGCGACTGAATGTCTCAGAATAATCAACCCCAAACTTTTGACTGAAGCCACGAACCACCAACCTGACTTTAAATTGTCCGTCTTCGTTTTCTGTTGCACTTTTGAAATGGATTGCACAAGCCCACTTTGAGTCGACCCGCTTACGATCCTTGGGTAGTTGCACCAACTTCCACGTTTTGTTTTTATCAAGCGAATTAACTTCCTCGCCCATAGTGGCTCACCAATTTTTCGAGTTTCACAATTAATTGCCTCCTTAAAAGTCATTAGTAGAAATGATTCAGCTAAAAATGCAAAGCCTTCATCTATGCAGCAATGAACCTCACTCTGAGCATTATTTGACTTGCTTCTCAAGCGCTGACTTATAGTAGAAGTTAAGATTCCTACACCATTTCTTTTATGACTCCTATTTCACCACCAACAGCTTCTTCAAAAAGATCTTCGAAGCCACTATCTCTACCAATAGCACCGCCAACAGTATCGCCACCAATACCGCATCCAGCATCACCAACATCACAGCCACCAATGTTCCCACCAAGATCTCCACCAACTTCCACTCCTGGTTGGCTATCATTGTAGTCTATGGAACGAAATATACTCGAACATTGTATATTTTCAGGATAACTCGACTTTGGGACTGCACTCCCGGTAGTATTTGAAATACCATTGTTGTTGGAAACCACATCTCTACAGATCTCCATAGTGTTGCTTCCTTGAAAATAAACTCTGAAACCATTTACACCATCTTCATATCCAACATAAACCCTTTTTTGTATTTCTTATCTCATTTGCGACGTTTTCGATATGGAACGTGAGCAAAAATGTCCACCAAAAACTCTAAAGGTACTTATTTCAGGCTTTTTCCCAAACCAAATCTCGTAGGGAGTTTTTCCTTTCACTGGACTTGGACCAGTACAGTACATGAAAACAGCAGTGTTAACTGCCTCAGCCCATAGATTAAGGTCCAAGTTTCTGCTACGAAACATAGTTCTTGCAGCTTCAACTATGGTTCTCATGTCCCTTTCTGTGCTACCATTATGCTCTGGTGTGTATGCCACAGCCTTCTGATGAAGTACATACTCGTAATTCTGGTATAAAGTACTTTGCCCACATTAATTCGTAAATTCTAGGCCATTATCTGTTCGTATGACTTTCACCTTCGCTCCAGTATCTGCTTCCACTAAACTCAAGAATTTTCCTATTAAAGCTTGTACTTCACTCTTTTCTTTAATGAAGAAAACTTTTCTGAAGTGCGAAAAGTCATCCTTAAAAAGTAAGAAATACTTCGAAATTCCAATGAAATTTCTTTTGCATTGGACCGCATAGATTTGAATGCATTAACTCTTCAACATAGCTCGCTCTATTTTGACTTTGTTTAAATACTGCCCGATGCTGCTTTCCAAAAACATAATCCTCACAAAAGAAGATGATGAGTTATATCACCAAAAAGAATGTCTCTAGCCTTAAGAACATTTCTTACGTGACTTATACTTTGGTGTGAAAATCTCTCATGCCAAACACGCAAATGTGTTCTGTCTCCAGATGCCACAAAGGCTATGCAACTTTGTTACCAGAATCCTTCACCACCTTCATAAGAAGCTTGAATAGTTTTGCCTGTCGAACTCCCACTACAAGCAATGTATTACCTCGGTAAATTTCGCATTTTAAGCTGTCAGAAAATAGTCGTAAACCCCTGTCTAGGGCACAAATAAGTGAAAATAAGTTGAGACGAATCTCCGAAACAAATAAAATACCTGCCAAATAATTTTCTTATATTATAGTTATATATAAAAGGAACGACGTTAATATCCCCTCCGCCAAAAGCGTTAATCGTGTTACCATCTCCAAGCCAAACGGAAACAAGTTGCTCAAACTGTTTACAATTTATAAACCACGAAGAACCTCTCAAGCAAACGCATGCTCTAGAGCCCTCACTTTCTCCCTTTTCCCGTCTTTTGGGACAGTCTTTCTTCCAAGGTCCCCTTTCCTTGCATATGAAACACTTTCCTGGTTTTTGCTGCTGCTTTCCTTTATTAGTTAGCTTTTTCTACAAACTTTGCTTGTTCGGAGCTAAAGCATTAGTACCCCCAAAACCAGTACCGCTGTTTGAACCCATACGAGCCTCTTCCATTACAAGCTTCGTGGTTAGATTTTCCAGTGTCTGCTGATCTGCAGATGTCGACTTCCATGCACTATAAAAATGTTTATTCGAAGGTGGAAGATTCATTACAATTTAAGTAATGATCATCGACGACGAAACATTTTTCCCTACATCAAATAACTGTTGTACAATAGTCTGCAACTTGGATATATGCATCGCAATATCATCCTGAGGATCTTTAACGAAGTTATAAAACTGCTGCTGTAGCATATGTTGGCTTTAATTCTTATACACTGCGAAGTTTATCCCACATCTCTTTCAAAGTCCTGCAATTAATAATGTGAAGAAGTGGCTTGTTGACCTACAGAGGTCACAATTAGCTGTTGTGCTTTACAGTCAAAAAGAAACCACGACCTTATTTTAGCTGGAATCCCTCCGTTTTTATTTCTTGAGTGAGTTATGTTGGCTTTGCTTCTTCCCGCATTACATATTTAAGTGAGTCAGAAGAACATAAAATAATTTTAACTTGGAACTTCCAAACGTTCTATAGGTATTATCTCCATTTATAAGCTTCTCAATTTTTATCTCATCGTTTTGGTTTGACATCATAAAAAAAATTCTTACCAAGATATTTGAAGTAAAAAAAAACCCTACATAATTCAGCGTCAGCAAAAACTCACTATGCCAATAATGTTTGCGTCTCAGTGTACAAAAAAAATTTAGTTGCTTCACTAAATAATCATTTTATTAACTTAACTGTACTAAATTTACTTTTCTAACGAACAAACCAAACACACAGTTGTTTTGCACACAACTGGACCCATAACCTGTTGCAATTTATATAAAAAAAACGACCATTTTGTTTCAAGCTTCAACAAGAACTGTCTATAACATAAAAAAATAAGAAAACTGTAATGAAATAAAAGAAAGAGAGTGACAATGTAACATACATACAACGCGTATAATAAAAGGATTACAAGAGAGTTCAAAGTAAATTCAGGAAAATACGAAGCATGAAGCAAATTTATAAAAACATTATTATAAAATATTAATCCTTAACACTATCTAATAAATCATAGAAATATTCTTAGCTTGTCGTATAAGTAAATATGCATATTTAATTTTATATATTTTTCAAATGTACTTGAATTGCTACTGCATATCTGAGGAATTGGATAAATTGCCGGAGCTAATATCTTACCTGAAACTTGTGCTGCTATTGCTCTTCTGAGTGAAGACGACTTCACTCAACATAGCAAAGCCAGCTGGTCGCTCCGTCTGAAGTTTTTCTTTATCGGGCTCTTAACATGAGCACTTCTCCCAATACGAGTACTTATCATTACGTCGACTGACATCTGTAATATTTTCATCACCGTAGCTGTTGTTTTTCCTTATATTCTCTAGCCCCAAAACTGCTTCGGGGATTAACCTATAAAAGGCTCTTTGGCCATTCCTATATCAACATCGTGACTAGTCCTGAATTGACCTCAGCTCTCAATACGATATTATAGTTAGTTCATAAAAGGAACAAGAAATGTTGACTGTCGATGCCACGGTTGATTCAGTTGAATGAAATCACCCTTCGTATGGCTTCGTTTCTATTGTAAGTCATTTTTGAAATGACATTTCTACTGGACTCTAAGTGCAGGAAGTTTTTTCTCCACTACAAGAGTGTGCCGCACATGAACCCTTCGGACAATTCACAGTGTGTATCAATTTATTCTTGTTTACATATTCATATTTCTTGATTCTGCAAAACTTTTCCTCATCGAACCTAGGATTTCCTTATTACTGCAGACCTTCCTTCTATTTTAATTCGTTTCCATAAACAACTTTCCTCCATGTGGTAATCTGAGAAACAGCCATAATTTCCCATCTTAAATGAAACATTTTGACAACTTCCACCTCAACATCCTTATAACTCTGCAAAAGTCAAGCCTGCAGTAATACTTCAGGCGGATTACGATGGCCAAATCTGAATCACATAACATATGTGTATATTCTTTTTTGAAGCAATTCAAGGAATATCTATAAATATTAAAACAACTATGGGCGAATTTACAATTGCTAACCGTACAATTGTCCTAATACAATTGATTAGAATAGGCAAAGGATCTTACTTTCGGTACCTGGCGAGAGGGTGGTGACTTGAGAAAAAAAGTTTTTTGCCTTTTATAATGTTTTTTACTTTTTGAATAGTGGGACTCAGTCACCACTATTATTAAAACGTCAAATCAGTCGAACTTTTGATTATAAAAAAACTAGCTGATGTACCCACTTTGCTGAGCAGCCATTTGCTATCATGTTTGTGATAATCAATAGACAGCAAATTAATATAAAAATCTTAATATTTATTATTTTGGAAGCTTAAACCTAATGTATACAATATACATATGTATGTACATATGGTATATCCATTGAATATAATTCAAAATCCTTGATGTCTAGTATTTTGATCATAAAGTTCATAACTGCGGGTAGAAATTAGTAAGTTTCTGAAGCATTTGTATACTTACATAGACGGTATTTTTCCAGCTAGAATAGTTCTTTGTAAAGAACATTTGCTGTTGTACCATTTGGTGGAAATATATGCAACTTTGCCTGCTTATTTACACGTGAGCAGGTCACGTAAGGTTGTCCATGCGAAAAGCATTCATTGCTCAAAATCAATGCCCGTAAATTTAACAGTTTGACCTTAAGCCTTATTGATGGTCATGGCAAAGCATAGCTTTATTGGAAATTGTAATCTTTTAAAAAGAAATTCGTAGTCCAAAAGAATCATCGGTATTCTTGGAATAAATATATCTTCACCTGTGCCTGGTCCTATTATAATAGTAGCTAAAATTACATTAGGTATCATACGAGTATCTTTAACCAGCAATCTTGCTCCATTATACAGCTTTGGGGGACATAATAAAATTATTGTCACTCCAACTTTTAAGAAAATTAAATGCTCTGGTAGTTCTGCTGGATTTGTATATTTTAAAAATTCTGTTGGAAATTGTACAGAGTTATCAGTATTTACAACGTTGTCAATGGATCTATAAATTTGTACGTCACCATTAATCTTGCTTAATCTCTTTTCATTAACTTTGGACGCAGAATTTTGTGCAAGAATAGCTCTTTCTCTGAATCAAGAAGGAGTCTTGCTGTTTATATTTTGAACAGAAGGATATATGCAGTCCACTAATTCATTGATGTTGTTAACTTGGTTTCCAACGGAAAGAGTAATTTTACCATTTTCTTCTGGTACTGCTCCATTTCCGATTTGCAGAAGCATATTTGAAAATGTTTCAGCATCGGCGTCGTTTTGCAAGTCCATTCTTAAAAAAATGCATTTTTTCAATAAATTGCCATATTGCAGATTCTTCAAACAAGCGTTAACTTCGTCAGCTCGAATACCTCGAGTTGCAACTGGCAATGTTTGACGGAAGTTACCTGCTTGTAATATCATTACACCCCCAAATAGCACATTGGTTGATCATAAATCTCTTAAAGTTCTGTCAACAGCTTCTAATGACTTTTTGTGCGTCATCCCAAACAATTAGAGAGCATTTTTGTAACAATTTTGCAACTGCACTTTGCTTAGAAATATTACAAACTGCACTACTAATGCATGCGCATTGTTGGCTGGCAATTTAAAGGCTGTGTGTGCTGTTCGCCCATTTCGTAGAAGTTTCGTAGCAATGCCAGAAGATGCTACCGTTATTGCAACCATTCCAGTAGATCTAATTTTTGCTAAAATTAAATTTATGAAAAACGTTTTTCCCATTCCTCCCGGAGCATCCAAAAAATATATTTTGTTCATATTATGTTCGATACTATTTAGAACGTTATTGAACACTACTTTTTGCTCCACAGTCAAGGATTGTTCGCATTTATCTATATCTTGCAGTAACTCCTCTCTGTTGTATGAGGTTTCTTTAATAAATTCCATATCAAGTAATGTATCTTCATTAGTGCAATCACTTGGCAGAGGCAGTCCAAAATCGCTAGTACTTTTATTACTTATTGATCGTATGATTCGCTCAAGAGGCATAACAGCTTCAATATGAATGCTGTCGTTGTAATCAACATTTGCACATATATTCCACTTGCGATTTAATACATATGTCTTTAGCAAAACTATTTCTGAACTCCTGCCAAAGCCTTAGTGGTTCAGAGGCATGACAAAAAACCAAAATAATAGCGAAGATGTCGGTGATCGAGAAAGAGTAGCGTTAGATAGGCATTCATTCATTCCAATCTGTATCATTTTCAATCATTCCTAGGGTTTTGCAAGTAGGTTTGTAGCTGCATTGAGATACTCCGTTGGCCATCTTTAAGCTGGAAAATGATGTTGGACCTCGGATATGATGATGCAGCATGCGGAGATAAAAGCACTCAGAATTATTAGGATGTACCGTATATGGCACTAGTTTTCCGTACACCGTTTTAACCACTCACATTCTCACCTTGTTTTCGACGTTGGAACTTATTTCTATTCCATGTATAGTACATTAGTACTTCATTGCATAGGAGAGTTCTTGCAAAATCATCCTTTTTGCAAAGTTTAAAAAAAGCTGTTAAAGTGGTGTCACGCGGTGCATCAATAATGTCCTGAACATTTTCTTCATTAAAAACAGCCTTTTGGCAATCGCAAGGTGGACGACAGTAGGTGAGTGCTCGTAAATATTAAATTACAGAATTCGCCACACTGCTTCCGAGGTACTCATATTGTATAAAGTCTACTTTAATACATTTCTATCTTGTGCTGTCGATTTTGTAAGGAAAACGCCGCTTGATCACTTAATTTTCCATGTCTGATACGAAATTTTTTAGACTAAGGTATATTTTAAGTTAGATATTAAGTTTTATAAAAAATTAAGTCCATATGCTAAGTTTTTGTTAGCAATTTTTTTCTTAGCTTTAAGTATACAAATATTTCAATAAAATGTAAATAAAGTCGAAAGACATAAATATAAGAATTTAGAGTAGCTTAGAGTGCCTGTGTGGGGCCAGTAAGTTAGTATAAGATTGTTAAGTAATTTTAAGCTAGCATTTAAGCATTTTTTGTTAGTATGTAAGAATTAATGATTTAAGAAATAAAATGCATTTAAAACTAAACTAAACTGTCTGATACGAAATAAATTTGAAGGAATTTGTGAAAATTATTTACTGGGAGTAGACTTCCGACCAAATGGTAAACTTGTCCTTGAACTTTAAAAGTTGAAATAAATCCTTACTCAACAATTTGCTTAGCACCAAATGCAGTCATTTGAGAAGGATTACTATAAGACCGTATGGACTGAATGAATTGCTTAGACGAAGTATGCTGCATAGATTTCAGAGAATAGAGCGGCTCAGGCGGATTAGCAATTTCGTCCAATTTCACTTTCCCACCTAAACAACATATTCCAACTGATTCATGCTTCCATTTTAGAGCTTTGGAGAGTTCACAGACTTTTGTCATTGTCCCTAATATGACAACTGGATCATCAATATATTTTATTTTATGATTGTAGTTCAAAGCAGATCGAACCTTTAAGGACCATAAAGTAGAAACTTCATCAGAATCCTGTCGATCTTGTCTGATAATCGGTGCTTGAGCTGCCCGACTTAAAAAGGCATAATGTCTCATTTTATGCAGACCGGTTTTTCTGCAGCTAAGTTCTTGGATACATTGCTTCTTACTTTAGATAACCGAGCTGATCTTTCCGCTGGGGTTTCTAAGGCTCGAATTTCCCGTGAGCGATCCCTCATTTGAAACAGACGTTGGTCCCGTGCTGCACAGATTCCTGTTGCAAGGATAAATGCTGTTTTTTCGCTCTTGAAGTAAATCGCGAAAATGTACTACCTCTTCGCTTAGGCATTGCATGTAACCTACGAAATACCAAATTATTGGAAAAAAAACTCATAAAATACACAACACGTATACTCGTATGTTACAATACAATGCTTTGATTCACAGTGAAAACTTTTATTCTATTTAACCCATTTAAAACCAAATCCGTTAAAAGTTTGAAATTAAGTTTTTTTTCGACATATTTTCATTAAATGCGACATATTTTAAAAAATGAGTGTGTTTCTTATAAATCGATTTAAAGGTTTTTGGAGCTGTACCCAAACGAGAGTGGAATTTTTTGGTATGGAATTTGTTGATACAATTTTTTTCCACACATAGGGCAATAGCACAAAGCTCACAGTTCCACCTTACCCTCATATGACATTCTTTGCATTTTAGAGGTTTCTCGATTCTTTGAGGAAAATGGGGTCCCTCAATATTTTTGGATTCTTCAGGTTGTAGTTCCTTAGATAATGCCATGCAATGCTTCTTTGGAAAGACAGAAAATCATCCTGAGAATTATTTGCAACTTTGAACATTTTCCAAGCATTTACCAATGTGGAAATAAGCATTGATGTGAAAAGCGGCCACCACCATTTTTTGCCTATTATTTTTATTTCATATGCGTTTACTACTTGGTTGAGTAGGTCAACGCCCCCCATATCTTTATTGTAATTAACGATTACTTTTGGCTGGGGCACGAGAACATTTTTTTCTCGGAAAACAACCAACGTTTCACAAAATGTAACGGTTCTACGCAATCGAAGTTCTTACCCATAATGACAGCACTAATGTCGTTCCATTTTACGAAGAGAAGTTTGTTGTTGACATCGGAATGTCCTCTTTTCTTTTTCTTGAATTCTTTTTTTATTTGCAAAGGACATTTTTTTGTTCGATTTTCTCTAGTTCTGTTTTTTTTATAATAAATCTTTACACATTTAATTTAATTGGCGCCCAAGCAGGGACTCTGGCAAAAGGTGTTAGTGCGATTGCTAAATATAATAAAAGTCCCAAAGTGGTACATCGCGAAAGTCCCAAAGTGGTGCAAAATAACTATGATCCGAAAAGTCCTCAAGTGGTACGGGAAAATAGTAGTGCACCAAAAGCCTGATTCCACGCGACTATCGCGTTTTCTAAACAATGAATAAGTGAACAAATCAAAGTTGGAGAAACCACCTAAAGGGCCCCCAAGCAACCAACGTGAAAGAATATAAGTCAATACAAGTGAATTTATAGCTAAAATAATTAAATTTTTATACAACACATTAAACCATAATTTATTTGGTAAATAAAAATAGAGTTAATTTTTTTTTACATAATAACAGAGGAAGCATAACTAAAATAGTTTTAACTCGTTATTATTTTGTATTCCATAAGCTACATTTTATCTTTTCATAATTGTTCCTTTCTTTCGGTCTGTGTGTGATTAATTAGTAAAAATGGTAAACGAAAATATAATTAGATCTCCCGTAACCAGCCCCAAGTCTCATCTGAGTTACGAATAGTTATAGAGGGAATGATCGGTCAAATACTGAATACCCAGGGTCGAAATTTAATCCAAAATATTCTCAATCCCAGCGCAGACTTGGTAGGGGAGTTGATCAAACAATAAGATCTGAGTTACATGGAAACCTAACGGATCTCGACAAGATCCCTAATGTATGTAGTTCGCTGCCTGAAAGAATTCGCCTGGGCGAAGTTTAGCTCTTGGAAGAAGAGCGTGGATCGCATCAACAGTCTCTACGAACCCATCAAAGGCTCACCAAAGTATTACGGCGTTCTAAACGTGATAAGAAACAAGATCAGCCCCTTTTGGGCTGAAAAACGCCTCTTCGATATTCCAACGCACACTAGACGATATCCTCAGAGAACATACAGGAGTAAGGTGCTATGTCTATATAGATGACATAATCATCTTCGGTCGTAACGAAGAAGAGCACTTTAGAAATCTCGCATTGGTTTTTGAGACATTAGAAAGAGCAAATATGAAAGTCAAAATGGATAAGAGCGAACCTCTCCGAACGTCAGTAGAATTTCTAGGATTTCCTGTTTGTCAAAATGGAGTCAGAACCAATCTTGATAAGGTAAAAGCCATAGTCGATTTTCCACCCCAAAAAACGCTTATAGATCTGAGATCTTTCCTGGGCATGTAAGGATACTTCCGTCGCTTCATTCCTGGCTATGCAAATCCCCTTACCGCTCTCTTAAGAGGGGAAGAAGGACGTGGATGCATGTCCAAACAAATATCAAAAAACTTTCCTATCCTGAACCTGCAAGCATTAGAAGCATTCGGGATAATTAAGAACGCACTCGTATCGCGTAAAGTTCTATTAGCATATCCAGACTTGTCAAAAGATTTCGAGCTCACCACCGATACTTCGAATCATGCAATTGGTGCAGTATTATCCCAAAATACCAAACCGATGACCTTTCTGTCTCGAACAATAAAAAAAACTGAGGAAGCATACGCAACCAACGAAAAGGAAATGCTAGCCATCATCTGGACACTCAACTCTCTGAAGAATTTCCTTTACGGTTGAAAGAAAGTGAAAATTTTCACCGATCACCAACCGTTAACGTATGCTCTTAGCGATAAAAATAATAATTCTAAGATGAAAAGATGGAAAGCCATCTTAGAGAAATACGATCACGAAATCATTTACAAACCTGGCACTACAAACGTTGTAGCCAATGCCCTATCTAGACCCTCACCTACAACTTTCACCAACTCTGTAACTCTCACCCAACATAGCGATGCAAGTTCTTCACACAACCTTATCCCATTCATTGAGGCATCTAGTGACGCATTCAAAATCCAACTCGAGACAGGGGAAAAAACACACTATAAACTTCAGAAACCTTTTTCAACATACTGGAGACATATCTTTACCGAACCTCAATACACAAAGGAAAATCTAATAGGTATATTTAAAAGATTTCTTACTTAATACTAATGTAATCAATGCAATTATGGCTGGTGAAGCCACTATGGGCATAATCCAAGAAATTTACCCTTGTATTTCTACAACTACGAGTATAAAAACAGATTTACTCGAATAAAAGTAGAAGACTTAGAAAGTGAAACAGAACAGGAAAACATAATTTTATATTGCCATAAAAGAGCACATAGGAACGCAAAATAAAGAAATTAGTTAATCAATGTGGTATTTGTAAAGGAAACAAGTACGATCGCCATCCTAACAACCCCGTTATAAAACCTACTCCCATTCCTGAATATCCTGGACACACACTACACAACAGAATGACATTTTATATTGACAGCCATAGACAAATTCACAAAACTAGCCCAAATAAATATACTTAAATCCCGAGCCATTGAAGATATTAGACAACCTTTAGGAGAACTATTATTTTTCTTTGGAATCCCCAAATACGTCGTTATAGAAGACCAACTAAAAATTAACATTTTCAAAACCCCATCTTACAAGAGTGAAGTCAACGGCCAAGTTGATAGGTTTCACTCAACTCTGTTCATTCGAGGAATAACTCGAACGATCTGTATATGAATACAATTGCACGATTCCCTCTGTTACCGGAAAAAAATCAATTGACCTTTTTATGGTAGAAACGTTACTATAGATCCTGAGCAATTTGAAAAATATAGGTTAGATAATATAAAACAGTTGAAGGAAAAACAGGTAAAAGATCTTAATTACCATAATAAATACAAACAGCAACCAAAAACGTACTCACCAGGTCAAACAATTTTTGTCAAAAACAATAAACGATTAGGTTTAAAGATTACGCCACGGTTCAAAGAAGAAATCGTTGAAGAAAACAGACCAACAACAGTTTTAACGAAATCAGGCAGGGTAATACACAAAAGTAACATTCGAAGTTAAGCAGCCATTACTATCTCATTCACAGGTTACTCCTCACCCACTCCTCCTATGGTGATATCCAGATCGTAGACTACTCTATTTTCTATGTCCTAGCATTGCATACTGGAACGTTGAAACTGATTTACGTCGAAATAAATCAATACGAGACTTTTATAACCCACATATCAAAACGCACAGAACGAAACGATCATTAAATTTCATCGGGTCAGCTTGGATTGCGGGAAATCCCGACCACGAGGATCAGATCCTTATGGAAAACAAAATTAATAATGTAATTGGAAATACAAATAATAAATTTTTCATAAACAAAGCGATTAAAGATAGAATTAATCAACTAACAAATGTTACAAACGACATATTTAACGTAAAAAAAATAAAAAAGGATAAAATATTTACAAATGAATTAGCTTTAAGTTTATATTTAAAAATAAAATTAATTAAAGAAGAATTTACAAACACAATTTATGCCATAGAGTTAGCGAAAACAACCATTGTCAACTCAAACATATTATCAAAAATGGCAATTAATTTAATATTAAATAAGATAAATAAGAGTAGTATTCCATACGAAAATGTCGAAGAAGCATCGTCATTAGCTAGTGTTAAGATTGGTTTAAATTCAACTTAACTTATAATATTATAGATATTCCCACAACCAGTGGGAAAATATATGAAAAATTGTTAATAAAACCTATGAAAACAAATAAAAATACTATACCATACGAAAATATTTTAAGAAAAGATGAAGCAATTTTAGCCATAATAAAAGATTGTGAAGCAATTAATAACGTATTACTTTATAAGGAAAACAATGTCTTTGATCTAATTAATGATGAGTGTATTTCAAATTTGCTAAGTAGTAAAAATGCGACATGTTACAAATAGCCAACATATCCCGCGAATGGCAGAACTAGCTCCTGGAACCTTACTCCTGAACAACTTTCAAGGCGAAATAAATATAAATGGAACCACGCAAGAGGTAAAAGGAACATATCTCATCAAGGTGGTTAATACCGCAGTCACAATAGATAACTAAAAGTCTACATATGAAGAAATGAAATAACCCAATTACATTCACTTCCACCTTTCCTCCAACCATCATCCGAGAGTACCGAAATTGAACAAATTCTATCACTTGAATGGATGAAAGAACTTCATATTAATACGACAAAACGAATCGATCTTAAAACTGAAAAGTAATTCATCAATGGATCAATTACTCTGTCCTAATAATAATAGTCATTATAGTACTACTACTCCAAATAATAAGCCGAAGATCAAAAAGAACTCCTGAAACAACAATCATCCCAATATCCCTCATAGGGAAACCTTCAAGAATAATAGAACATCCAAATATCTACAATTTGCCACGTGAGCACGCTTACATTTAGAGGGGAAGAGTCAACACTACACTTCCATAAAATATCATAAGTCATACATATGCAGTCAATCCGGTCAAATTCTAATTCAACATTCCATTCCCACGATAATGCAATAAACAAATGGATCAAGTGTAAATCATCAATTCCCAGAAATGCAAATTCTCATAAAAACCCGAAACTCAACAGGTAATGCTGACAATGCGAACAATTAGTCTCATCCGCTGCAATCCACCATTTCCACCTTGTCGTAGTAGGTTATAAGTTAACCTCTGTAATATTTAGTTTTTAGTCTGAATTTTATCTTGAACGAATAGAGTTTTTTTTTTTTTAAATAAATCTTTCATTTAATTTAATTTAATTTATAGTACAGTAGCTGTGTACATACTTATGTGCATACCTGCGTTCGATCTTAAAACAAATAAATAAGCCGCGGCCAAACAATGTTGTACATCAGTTTGGCAAGTTAAAAAAAATTGCATATCAAAATACACATCGTTGGTTCATTGCAGAAAATGGTTAAGCACACTTTTTTCAGTTTTTTCATCATATTTATCAATGTAAAAATTCCTTAGCTCTGCAGCCAATTAGCGAAATACATATGCAAAGAGCTTAGCCGATCTGGCAACCCTTAAGAAGGAATAAATTTACATAACAGTAAAAGTACATACGTAAAACTGATCGGCTGCTTTTGCTATTTACATAGATAGATAGTTGAACATATGTATCTTTTCAGATAAGAACTATTTTATTTAAAAGACACCGACTCCCTTTTGAATAAATAAGTAAACTGCTTTAACAATTATTTCTTAAAGAGCAAAAACTAATCAAGTTAGATACAAATCTGTCAAATGCGACTTACTGCCTTTTTGCAATAAACCGACAAATACATCTAGTATCACACACATTTACATAACTTGTGTTGAACTTTTGTATGTATTATGTATATTAAATTAAATAACACTTTTAATTAATAACAAATTATTTTCTTAGAGTTAATACACTATTGCACTTCAACTACAACAAAGAACTATAAAACATTTCAAGGGGGTTGGGTGCAGTTGAACATCCATTCATACATACATTCGTTATGTATTCAGCTACACAACGAAAATGCCACTTGATCACCGACAATGGCAATGGTCGTGTTCACAATAGCATGCAAATAATAATTGTTTTATGTTATAAATTTTCTCTAAGAAAACATACCAAGATGATATATAGTATACATCAATGGCTTTATTAATAAAAGCTCTAAATACGTGTGTAAATTTAATTTAGATCTGTTTGCTGGTAGCTAAGAAAAATTAAGATAAGTCACCGAAAAAAGGGAAAAAATCAAACAAAAATATTTATTTTCTTTATGTAATAGTTTTTTGTTTAAAACAATTTGTGATATAGAAAAAACTGCCTTGGAACCTTCTGAATCTATAAGAGAAAACCGTATTCAAATTCGTTTGGTAGATTCGGAGATTTCGCGTCACAAACAAAAATACATCAAATCGAATTTGTCTTTTATAAACGTAAAGAAATTGTTTTTTTCTAAATTAATTTTTAATTAATTAAAATGGGCTACAGATGACAATGCCATTTTTAAGATTTATAACAAAACACAACTGCTGTGCATAGCAAGTCATTGGTTGGCTGCGTTTAAACATGCCACAATGACATCAATTTATACATAAAATTTACTATATTCACTATGCATATGTAATATGGATGACGTCGTTCTGGAAATGTGAGATGAATTGACATTGTTGAAAATTCACACATAGTCACAAACCAGGTCACGCTGATAGGGGCAATCAGTGGAAAGCGGTTTTTGTAAGGGCCAGTATCTGAACATTGTGGCATCTATGTTATTTCATTTCTGAAACTAACATTAGAACCGTAAACTACACAAATGAACTCAAAATCAACAATGAAAACATAAAGGCAGCTGTTCATTTGCAGTTACATTAGTCAGAAGCCGACCCAATCCGACTGGTGATCACATCACTGTCATAATTTTGCAATGTAGAGCAGTTTTTCAATCCTTCTTCGAATTAATTATCAATGTATAGAAAATTGAAATCTGCAAGCCCATCGGCTTTTTGAAAATTTCAGGAGAAAATATAACCCCAATGTTTTTAAACTTACATATATACTCGTATGTACTCGTATATAGGGTTATCCAGTAGCACTATATTTAGTGTCTGTATGCCACATTTTTGGTCGGCTAATACAATTTTTGATAAACTTAGCAAAATATGTATAATATAAGAAACCAATTGCTAAGCTAAGCAAATTTTATGTACAAAAGTGAAAGGAAAATAAAGATTGATGTGATTCGATATTGAACAGCTAAACGAGACACCCTAGTTTTTCTAAAATACCTTCGGTGAAACCGCTGAAGGCGCTGATTAGACTAATATTGCTTAATCTAGGTTTATGTACCTACATTTACAATCATCAGAAGTCTTGGTTTATCTACCTACCTTCAAAAGGTAAGGTAAAAGTACCTTAACTCAACTAAGTCCATGGTGTAAAATCGCACGATCTATTTCGAGAAATCACACGCTATAGAGCCGTGAAATTTGGCACGCTATAGAGCCGTTGTTTTACCACCTGCGTGGCGTCATTCACGTCCTTTGCATGAATTTCAACCAAAAACAAAGTTCGGCAACATCGTTTGGTAATGCAATCCATTCACGGTCGCACCAGTATCATTTTGGAAAAGAGATTAGCCTAATAACACCGCCAGCCCAAAAATCGCGCCAAACTGTAACTCGTTATTGATGGAAACGTTGTTCCACTATTTCTCTTGGGCTTTCGGAGTCCAGTTTGTTTGTTTACGTACTCAGCCAAATAGAAATGAACTTCATCACTCAGAATAATTTTGTGTAAAAAATCATGATTTTGTTCATTCATTTCCAGCACCCAATCGGCAAAAGTACGACGTTGTGCGTAATCTCCTGGCTTCAGTTTTTGTGTCAACTGGACCTTATAAACATTTAGGTAAAGATCTTTATGCAAAATGCTGTTCAAAGTGGCCTGTCTATTTCGAGACGATCCAAGTAATACGATACCTTGGGTTTCTGTCACACTCTTAGTTACGGCGGCGATATTTTCAGCTGACCTTGCCAGGCGAACACGAATTGGAATCTGTAAATCACTTACTCTGTCCGGGATGTTAAAATCTATCGATTAAATTCATTATAGTGAGAAGGCGGTTGATGATGACAAGTAGAACGCCTCATGATTTTTAACGTTAACCACCTGTCATGCAGACCTTATGTTTACGGGATGCCCATACATCCATAGCGAGCAAGGATACGCCTTGCCATCGCTCTCCGTCAATTCTTTGATACCTGTTATGTTTGTTAAGCAAATTAATTAAAAAAGAAAAAAACAACGTCTATTTCATATAACTTTAATTCACTTAATCGTAGACAAAAAATAAACCTCTTTAGTTGAACGCACAGATCGAAGTGTGAGGTTAACCACCAAGAAAAAATTACCATGCGGTTTGTGCTTATTTCCACGTCAATTGAAATGTCGTTAGTTGGTAATTAAACAGAGTTACCATTGTTTTGCAATATTGTGTGATATAAAACAGTTGCTGATGCAACAATACCAATTCGGAACTGTGTTGGAGGCCCAAGTTCCACCCTTGGTATGAGTCGAGGCCGATCTAAAACCTCTTACTGTTCTTAGGGTCACAGCACCCAGTACTTGTTTGCTACTCTACAATGGATTAAACCAAAGGAAAACCCTTCCCGCGATTTGGGTGTAAACCACAGCCACCATGACGCTCCCACAAGGGGGCCTACCTCAACAAGTCAGGCCCGGACCGAAATCCGGGGGGCTCCTGACTCCCATGGTACCGTAATTTAAGTCCTGGTATGGACTACCGGTGGTCCAGCCGCCATCAAGACCTATGACCGGCAACTTGTTACTGTTCAAATCGTAGCAACCACTCAGAGGCGTTATCTGAAGATGTTTACGATAAGACCAGTAATATGCTCCGCCCCCGCTTTTTATTAGACAACGTCATTAATGGGCGAAGCCTTGATAATTGGGCGGGGGCCAATAGTGAATTTTCACTATTTCAACACTCCGCGTGAATGTGTGCCGGTCCATATTTCATAACCTCCTAGTTTTTATTTAAAATGACACCTCCTGATGGATGACCCTCTACCAATCTGAATGTCTTGAAGATTTCTTCCAGCATTACGTAGATAACAAATATTAAGGAAAGGAAGAAATGTCGTAAAAGGAATTAGTTTTGGTATATGTCGTCCATGGCTGCCTCGTGTATCGCGTATAATTCGAAAAATGCTTTTCTCCAAAGTTTCAGTCGTTGCTGGTTTGTTGCTATAAATTAATGACTTGTCGTAGCCCCACAGAAAATAATCCAATAGAGTCAAATCGCACGATCTTCGTGGGCAATTGAAAAGACTCTATTACCAAATTGTTTTTTCGTTTGTATTATGGGGTGGAGCACCATCCTGTTAGAACCACATTTCTTCCACATTGATGTCACGCAATGTGGAATATATAATTATGGGAATATATAAATATTGGTCATCGGATTGTACCGGTGACTATTTAAAGGAACTTGTGTTCTGGCCTCAATAAAAAAAAATAAGTACCGATGAAGCCACTGGTGTACAATCCGCAACATACGGTACATTTTTTCGGATGCAACTTCTTGAGGATTGTCTCCGCTCCAAATGCGGCAATTCTGCTTGTTTACGTAGTCGTTTAACCAGAAATGTGTCTCATAATTGAATAAAATACTGGAAACAAATTAAGTTAAGCAACTCATGGTGACAGTTCATTTGACATTTAAGCCCTATTTATAAGTTTAAAGTTTGATAATACAAAAACAAAACAAAAAAAAATAAAAAAAAAAACACCCATTATATGCTGTATTCAGATTGAGGGATGTACTTTACTTTCTGTCGGAACAAAATCCTTATTGTATTTTTTGTATATCGTTTTTAATGAAATTTCCCAGTATTTCGTAGAAAGAGGAGTAATTGCTCAAGTCATAGAATCCTACCACGTCTGTGTTTAATAACTACAGCCCAATAACTATCACAACAAGCATAGAAGAGAGATTCCACCTAGTATTGAGCTCAATAGGAGCCCATCTGTCAATAGACACCCTACCGAAAAACGTAATCAGTCTAAAAGTGGGTTCATATTCTAAGAAGTCCGCGCTTTGCCTGGTAAGTTCATCGGCCATCTTATGACCTACAATCCCATAGTGAAGTCGTAGGACTCGCTGAATTGAGGCTCTCGAGTCTGATTAGAGATGCAGAAATTTTGTTTCTTTGTAATTTATTTCATTGCAATCAGTTATGGCGGATTATATTAATCAGCTTAATTGTAATTCCACTAGTTATCTGGGTAGTGAGTTTCGCGAATTAGGCTTAGTGTAGATGCTACAGATTTTCTGAGTGTTTCCAGATGTTGATTTGGAGATTGATAGATCTAATGGCTAAACGTGTTGCATTATTCTTCATACAGTAGAACAAGTTGGAATAATTATATTATAAGATATTTATTCTTGTTAATTAATTGAATACATTTTTAAGGCAATAAATACAGAGTAATTTTCTAAGAAATAAAACGCTCCTTTAAGTGGGTATTTACAAAATGAGTTTTAATGTTCAGCAGATTAATGAAAAGGGGGTAAAGCAAAGGTTAACGCAAAAAAACGATCGATGTGTGTACAGTGCCGGTCGTCGCTTCACTCTCTCATTCTTCATCTTGAACACTCTAGGCTGCTTCAGTTGTGCAATTCGCCGCATTCTCACCAGCGTTGCCACCCACACGGCCATCCTGAGATTCGACTGACCCGGTCGAACAAGCAGAGTCCTCAGCATCTTCTTTATCTGACCCAGATTCCGTCTGGAACGAGCGCCACCGCTTCATTTAGTCAGCCGCCGCCGAATTCCTTCGTGAACACCAACTTCCACGACCAAGTACCGATCGTTACCACACAATTTAACTACCTCGTACGGCCCAATATGCTTAGGGAAAAGCTTCTGCCCCGTAGCAAGCTGCGTCTTTTGAATTACGACCAGTTCACCCAGATCGTAACGGGGCGCTTTTTTCCTATTGCAGTCACAGGTTTTCTTGTTTTCTTCTTGTACATCTCGTATCTGCACTTTCGCTTCTGCCCTCAACTTCTGACGGTCCTTTTCGAACATCAATGTAATTTCATCTTCTAAAAGCTGTCTCAATTTAATATCGTCTTCCGTAAACATCTTAACACCAAACATCAACTCGAAAGGAGTCCTTGCCGTACTTCGCGATACCATAGAATTGAGGACAGATTGTAGTTTTGGAACGAACCTGCACCATTTCAATGGATCTCCAATGGTAAGGCGTATTAGCACTTGAATGATGGTCTTGCTTACCCTCTTTGCTTGTCCATTGCCTCTGGGGACACCTGTGGTCACGAGATGGTGCTCGATATTCCTCTCCAAGCAATGCACGATGAAATCGTTAGACTCTTTCTTTCCGGCTTTATTTGCAGCGAGGATACAGGGGATGCAATTGCTGATAACGTTAGCGATCTTGCGGTCCACCTGTAGAATAAAAAAGTGTTCTTTAATTATTTTAGAAACCTTACCGAGACCAAAATGTCCCTTCTCGTGAACCATGCTAATTATCTGTTTCTGCAGAGACTTTGGAACTACTAAAACGTATGTGCCTTCTACGAATTTGTACAGCACATCTCCCCTGAGGTGATAGTCTTCATAAGAATCAGCTTTGACAAGAATCTCTCGAACGGCGCAACAAAACTCATCCTTTAGTTGTGCGCTCTTCACTGCTTTCAGAGACCAGTCCTCGTACACACCTACCGGATAGCGGCTTAACGCGTCAACATGACGCATCGCTGTACCGGATCGATGATTGAACTCCTTCGCCTAATGAGCCCAATGAGCAACATGGCTATTTAACTCCTTCTTGGCCATTGTGTCCTTGAATGCATAGCAGTCGGTAAAAATCTCAAATCTCAACCCAAGCAAGTAGATTCGGAGTCTTTTCAAAGCCCTGATTATGGCAAGCACTTCGAGATCATAGCTGGAGTAATTCTTTTCCGTGCTTGTAGTTTTGAAGCTTAGAAAAAACACTGGATGATATAGACTGTCATCATGTTTTTGTACCAGCACTGCCGCGTATCCCTCCTTAGAGGCGTCTGTATGTAGCTGAGTAGATAAATGCGGGTTCAGCACTGACTCTCGGCATAACAGGCCCTTTAACTTACTGTACGCTTCTTCTTGGCAATTCTTGGGGCTTTGCAATGGTGGCGTAACTGGGAATAAATTTCCGGAAGTAGCCGGTCAGTCTGAGATACCGCATTACTGACTTGACATTCTTCAGCACGGTAATATGTTTGATGGCGATGGTCTTCTCGTTGGATGGTTTGATACTGTCGTTTTGAATAACATGCATTTTTTCCAATTTATCATCAGCCCATTCTCCTCGGATACCCCCAAGACTTGCCTCAGCTTTTCAATCGCTTCCTCTTCCGAACTGGCAGGAATGATTAAGTTGTCTATGTATCCCAAAACAACCCCTCGTCACTTGAGGTCCTGAAGAACAACTTTTACCTACCTTTGGAACACGGCGGGGGAGTTGCATAAACCAAATGGAACCTTGTTGAATTCAAAGTATTCGTCCGGCGCCACAAACGCCGTGTATTTTTTACTGCTCTCCTCGATGTCCACGTGCAAAAACCCATTTTTAAGATCCAAGACAAAAAAAACCTTGGCATCGTACAATTGCTCGAGTATCTCCTCTATAATCGGCAATGGATAACGATCTTTCAGGACATGTCGGTTTAGCAGACGGAAATCGACACAGAGCAGCACAGAACCATCTTTCTTACACTCCAGTATAATGGGGCTGGCAAAGTCGGAATTACTATGGCGAATAATGCCATCTCGCATCCACTCGGTGATCTGCTTTTACTACTTCCTTTTCAAGGAGAGCCAACCGCCTTGCCCTTTTATAAACCGTCTTTTCCTCGTCAAGGACGATTTTCATCCTTACACAGCTGCTTTGGGACATTTCGGAGAATACTCCGCTATCATCTTTTCCACTTCGTTACGAGATGCTGGTTCTTGGATGTTTCTCAGCGTTTCTGATAGTTCCGACTCGCCACAGGAGATCAAGTTTGTTCGGAATACAGGGTTATCCGACTTGGCTAGCTTTTTACATATGCTCGGATGTCCGTCTTCGATGATCAGACACACTTCTGGCAGTTGGTCCTTTTCTTTTAGGAACTCATAGGCAAACCAATTATCGGGTACAAAATGACAAATCAAATTGTAATACTCGCCTGAGATTTCTATGTTGATTTTCGAAGCGCCCAACGTCCTAGTCGGCTGACTGCCAAATGCAATGGTGACAATGCCTGGATACTGGAACCCGCTGACACCCAACTTCTGCCGGAGACTATGTTTGACCAGCGTTATATCACTGACGATGTCAATACGAGCTTGGAACTATCGATTGTGGACTCTGACAGAAACAGTGATATCTGAAGCCATCAATTTGCACTCGACGTCAGCTTGTCCTCCGAGCAATTCCGAGCAAAGTGCCCGAAACGGTTGCATTTGAAATAACGGCTACCTTTCTCCTTATTGGGGAGATTGGGTGAGCTATGAGAGAATGCACCACAATTACGGCACCGAGACTGCTGGAGTGTGTCCTCTTTCTTCTTCACCTTCTTCAATACTGACTTAAACAGAAAGGAATTCTTCGCACGGGATTGGTCAGCTTTCTTGCGCTCATAGGACTTAAGTCCAGCCTTTAACTCCTCCAACGCCTTTGCATGATACAGAATATCTTTGCTTAAAACATCATCCGGAATACCCCCTATAATGTACGACAAGGGATGCCCTTAGTCTATGGTACCCCTAGCCGCTATCTTCTTCATCTTATAAAAATATTCGAGGAAAGATTGACCTTCACATTTTGTTGTTTTCTCGAGTATTTTGTAGACGTTTTCGTGTTCCTGTTTACCAAACGCCTTCAAAAGAAACGCATTTAATGCACCCCAACTATTGACCGCCTTTTCAGATTCTAGTGCTAGCTTGGCTGCACCGAGTAATAATCGCCTAGAGTACAGAAATTTTTGGACGTCTCACCATCGGCAAACCGTAGACACTTTCTCTAAATCTGAGATCCACGATTCAACACATTTCCCATCTTCACCGCTAAACTTTTCTAACGCCTCCTCGACATCTTTAAATTGGAAAGCGTTATGAACGATTCCAGTTTCGACCTTAGGAGATGTCATCTTCACGCTGTTGTTATCTGATTCCATGTTACTTTTCCTAGAAAACTGAATTCACAGTTTGAAATTTTTCTTATTTCTTCTCCTTTGCTACTTGCCGTATTCTTTTTAGTTACTGCCTCCTCCTCACTTTGTCCTTTGCTTCCTTCTTCACTTTGTTCTTCGCTGTTTTCTTCTCTTATTCTGTTTTCCGCTTCAAAAATTTCTAACACACGCGACTAACTCGGTTTTTTTTATTGTAACGGAGTTATAAGTCGTTTCGTCTCAGAATTTCTTGTAGTTTTTTTACAGTTATGAAAAAAATTACCGTTCCACAGCAGAAAATTGTGCAAATCAACGCACTGCGCGATTTTTAGACTCTTTTCCACAGGACGGGGGAATAATTATCGCACTTCTGGCACCATGTACAGCAATCTTCTAAGAATTAAAACGCCCATTTGGGCGTTTACGCAGTGGGTATTTACTAAAATGATTTTTAATGTTCAGTAGATAAATGAAAAAAGGTAAAGCAAAGGTTGACGCAAAAAAAAGATCGATGTGTGCACAGTCCGGGTTGTCGCTCAACTCTCTCATTCTTCGTCTTGAACTCTCTCGGCTGCATCAGTTGTGCAATTCGTCGCATTCTCACCTGCGTTGCCACCTACATAAATATGCTACTTATATGTATATAACATAAAATTTTTACATTTCTGCGCAAGAGCCGATCGCTTTCTGGTAAAATGTTGATTGCGCCTAATACGCCCACAATCTCTGTTACTTCGAGCACACTCGTTCAGCGCGATCAGCAAGAACCATGTCGCCATGTCACCTACACAATCATGTAGCTGGCCGTGGCTCAAGTGGCTTCCAAGTCGAACGGTTCGGGATTCAATACCAGCCGCCCCCGAAAGACATTCTTTTTTTCAGGCAACTAAAATCATGTAAGATGAGTGGTTGCCTAGAATAAAACAACAACTCCAATTAGACTAATAATTTAGTCTCCCCATTAAATGTTGGATGCCACCCATGGACCGAAATAACCACTAAGCGAAAAATCTTTCGTGCTCTCTCTATTTTATTTTCCTAAATACTTAACGCGACTACACTTTAAGTGTAGGCTCAATACTTGAGTGTTAAGTTCTTTAAAAAAAAACGGCGTTTTTCTCAGGTTTCACGTCTGGAAGGTGTAAGTTTTTCCATACAAAACCAAAATTCAAATTACGAACCGATATTACTCCTTTTCCATTGTATCAAACCCTTTTAATACAAGCGGCTGTCAAATCAAAACTAACCTTTGAATCCAGCTGTATGGCGTCGTTTGGAAGATGGTGCTACTCTGTGGTAAGCCAACTCTCTTTCAAAACAGGAACTTATTGATCCACACTTGTATTTCTATGACTGGACCTCATATAAATTTTTTCTTCTTTGGGCAAAAGTGTTAAAAATGTTTATTTAATCTTCGACGTACCATCTTTTCCAAAGCTATTCTCCTGGCAATTGATTCCGAGGAGAAAAAAAATATACTAAGCTGTAAAAAATTGTAATGGTTCTTTAAAAACAAACCTTAAACACAGTTCATATGCTAACAGAGACAAAGTTCTCAGAAAGAAACCATTAATCCTATTCCTACAAACCACTTCAGAGGTTACTCTAAGGAACCCGACATACTGTACAAATGTACAATATACACGAGTATCATAGGGAAGCATACTTTCTAAACTTCATCGAAAGTTACTTAAAGGGTGAGTATCTATTCGGCTACACTTTTGGTGGTTTAGGGAAGCTATATCATTTACATAATTTTAAATGTTTAAAGGCAATCCTGAAATGCATAGACATTTTTTGAAACAATAGCGCAAATGGGTATACAAATTTTAGATAATGCATTCAATTCAGATAAAGAATATTTCAATAATGCAGTTAGTAAAATTGTTAAGATGGGTGTTGTTCATCGAAGCGTAGAAATGTATATTTATATCCGTTTTCTTCCTCAAATTTCAAGTACGAGAATTTACAATTATTTCATCTCGTATTATGCAGAGTCCGAAAACATTCTCAGTTTTTGTCAGATAATTTCCAAAGTAAAAATCTTATGACAAAAATGCTCATAAATATTGATATTCATAAAATATGCTTATTCGTATTTGAACTCTACATATACTTAATATGAAAACGTACAGTATGAGTAAAAATACGGCAGTAAAAATATTCATATTGAATAAATGTAGAAACACAGAAGAGAAGCGAATACGAAAAAGAAAAAATCCATATTTTATTTACCTTGGAAATTATGGTGAAATTCGATTTGCAGCTTCACGGTGTTGTTGTTGAAATGAGTGCTGTTGGTACGCTTTGAAAATGCAACAAACAACCGAGTTTGTATTGAACATTATGGAATAAAGAAGTATGGCAGCAATGTGAAATTTCGGAAAATAGAGCACGTAAAAATGAGAATACTAAGAAGGCTCGATGTGATCATTCTAAACATGTGTAACCGAAATCATAGTTATTATAAGAAAATTGTGAGAAAAATTCGCACATAAAGAAGGTAATTTAAAATGATTGCATTCAATAGTGTTATCTTTCGTCAACGTTTTGGCTATTATTAATTTAGATATGTTTGATATTCCAAATCCTGTTCATAAATGAACATAAATTAAATGAAAAGTTACTTCAGTTTGCAGGCTAAGTGATATTTACTCGTATAATAAAAATGGAGTCGGATTATATTCCTATAAGTTAAAAATTATTTAGCTGGAATTAATCTGATTCTTGGTGCTGTTAGCACAAGTGGTAGGGTGTTGGCTTCCCAATCAGAGGGTTTGGGGTTATATACCCGCCGTGGCCGAAAGGCTTTTTCAGGCAACTAAAATCCCGTGAGATGAATGGTTACCTAAATACAACATTAAGTCAATTTACACTAATATTTTAGTCTCCCCATTAAATGTTGGATGCCACCCATGGAGCGAAATAACCACTGAGCCCAAACATGTTTCTTTCTCTCTCTATCAGATTTTCCAAAAACCTTAACACATGCTGAGGCATTGTAAGTATATACATCTCCAGTTGAGTGTTAAGTTCTTTATAAAAAAAAAAAAAGATTACTTTTAACTTTGGGAAGGTAGAACTAGCATATTTCTCACCTCCGATGTCTATTTTTACATGAAATGTGCTTACGGTTAATAATGTACAAGAAGTTTTAGTAAATTCCAGCTATTCCATCCAATATGTCTATACACGGAATGTTGATGTTCCTCTAACTTCGTGGAATTTGGTGGGTTGAAATAAAATGGTGAATATTTATACATTTTGTGCCTTATTTGATCTAAGCTCACGTAGTATCAGCACGTTTTTGTAGATTGTTTTTTGGATCTGCATTATGATGTAATGAGATAAGAGTAAATGCGAGGACGCTAGAAATGATTGTAGTTAATTCAGTTTAATCTTTAGAGTGTCGTTTAAGATGTTGCAGAATATAAATTTGAATAAGGGCTCACGACTTTGACGTTTGATTTAAAAAAATTGTTTATATTCACATATAATTGTTTTAACATAAAACCGTGATTTCAGACATATGAGCACTGCAACTGGCAAAACCATAGGGTATCCGTGTCGGTTCAAGTTTGACTTCAATCATTGCTATCTTATTATATGTAAACAAGTAATTTCTCGTGACTCCATGGAAATTACGAGTAATTCAGCAGCATTAGATCGCACAATCTAGGTGACCATTCTACAGGTCTCAATCTGGAGATCACTACCTCACTAAATTTCGATTTTAATAAATTGATGGTGATGGTGAAACATTGCAATATGTTGTGAGCACATTCTTGCAACAATTAAATCTTTAAAGGAATGAAATCAAAACCCTTTCAAAAAAATGTTAAAATATTGGGCAAAGCCGAAACTTCTGTGTTTGTCTGGGAATGGTCTGTTCTTCATTAACACTGATTGGTTCCATTGCTAAATATGCGAGAAAGCTATCCACAACACGATGAGAAAATTTACGAAGCTAACAACCAATTGACGAAAGTGAATAACTTAAATGCGCTGTTTTAGCGTGTAGATAAACATGGTTAAAATTGTACATGTATCTACTTCACCAATGTGAAAGATGACATAAAAAAGGTAGCGTTCAGAAACAATTCATTACTGACACCTAGGCGCGACTTTTGAAGGACCCTTCACTTATAGGAAAACTTTCGCGTCGTCAATAAGCATATATTTTCTTGTTTGATAGTTATAGGAGACTAATTCTTCAAGTAATCATCCAGAATTAGTATGGTTGAATCAATTTTGACAATCTTTAGTCGGCTTTCATATCAATTATCTTTTTTATTGATAGATGGCGGTGCGAAAGTTAATTTAAAATAAGAAAAGTATTTGTTGAACTGCGAGTTAGCGATTCGCAGGGGGAAAACCTAGCTTCGAAATGGTAGCTTACATCTCAGATATGCACGGATACCTTGTAGAGGACAACTGTAATTTAAAGAGTGTTCTGTTCATATCCTATCCTCAAGCGATGGCTGGGTTTAACGGCAAAGTGAGAAAAAGCACCATACAATTCTATGATTCACTAAACTAGGCGAACGAGGATTTAGAAGGTGATCTTGCAGATAACTAGGCGATATTACCAGTTCAACGTCTAATGGGTTGAAATATTTCTTAACGTTTAAAACGTCGGGAGTCTGGTTAGGGTGGGTTTTACATCATTGGCATGAGCATCGAAGGAATACCATTTCCATATCCGAATAGCTACTAGATGCGCTAAACGAGACGAAAGAGGCTTTAATATGTAAAAAGGTCATACATTAACATTTCCTAAGGCACCATTGCTGGCCATTGCATAAATGGTGAACGTGCCAAACGACTTAGTCTCTCGAATAACGATTTCTACAAAAGCTTTAGAGTGCTCCAAGAGAAAAATAAATTTTGGTGAGTTATGTTACTTCTTCCTCGCAAATTTTGGAAAATTGCCAGAAATAACGGTTTTTCTAGATGCAGCAAATGAGTCTGTTCGAGGACTTTTTTGATGATCTTCAGGCCTCCACATTAAATGTTAAGACATTTAGAACCAGAACAAGGTCTAAAGGGCCTTCTCTGAATTTATGAATTTATTGAGATTACTAATGCAGGCCGACACCGTAACTTAAGCTTTCATAATATCTTATAACAGGTCTACTGGACATCTTTTTAAATAATTGTTGTTATTATTTGATTTGTTGCTGTAAAACAATTAATAAAAATTGACGATTCATCTGTGTTCTATTGTGAATGAGAAATACAGAAAAGTTGAGGATGAAGCGTTACTATTAAGACATAATTACAATACTTTTCAATAATCACTAAGTAAAACTGCCGTTGAAATATGGTATATCAAAACCTTAAACTTGTGTTTTATTAGGAAACATTGAAATGAATCAAATTGTATAGTTGTAGCTGCTCATGTCTTCCTATTGTCAACATTTTTGATTCTCTTAATACGTAAAACCGCTAAGCCGTAAGGAGCGTTTTTTCAAAGTAAAAGGATTAGATCCAACATCAAAGAGTTATTTATATTTTTATTAGTAAGCAGAAAAATTTTTTGAATAATGTTAACATATTTCTAGGTCAACTTTTGTTTTATTTCAAAATTATGTATTCGGACAGCTATTGTGATGCTGAGATTTTTAAGGCTTTCGATTGATTCTGGAGGCATCATTGCTAATCTATTTTATTTTTCTTTTAAATGTGAAAGATCATTCAAATAATTTTCTGTTATAAATAGTGCTGCTTATTTAAAATCAAATTAAGAGATTAAATAAATAGTTGCTTACTCTTTTCTGGGTATTCCATATTTCGTTGAAAATCTGCATATTTCACTGTATAGCTCTAATTCGTTGAGCTACAATATAATTGGTTTTGTTCCAATACAACCTGCAAGAAAACATTTTCTTCTACTCTTGAGTCAAGATATCCATGGTTGACGTATCTCTTGTGATACCAAAAATCGATTTTTAACCGCCGATGATTTACTTATACTTCCATGGTTTTTTTTAACCATTCTCGGGACATGTAACTTTCTAATTTTCTAGGGCTGGTTCATTACATTAACGATTAATATACTATTCTGTTCAAGCTTGGCACTGATTTTTCTCACTTTATTTTCAAATTCGTACTTCATTGCACAGTTATCCCCAGCTCTTTAGTTTAGGTTGTCCTATCGTACTTAGGTATATGAAAGTACTTGGGAAATGTACGAGTACATACTATATACTTGATTGAAGTCTATAAATTTCCAGCGGTCTTCAATTCTTTAGTTAATCTGAAAACTCTACTATAAATACGAGTACTTCTTTTTAAATAATATTAAGTCGATCTAGGTTGTGTTTTTATGTAGTTGTGCTTAATAAAGACTGAATCAAATATAATACAGTGACTCAATTTTTGATCAAATGATCAGAAGAAAATTCAACTTTTTGCTGTAACTTATCCAATTTTAATGTTAGTATAACTATCACTGAAAACAAATGGAGTGATTATGAATCAGCAGAGCAAAAGCGAACGGAAATGCACCGTTATTTCGTGAGTACTTTTAAAAGTTCTTAGACAATGCACGTGATCAATTTGTTGAGACTGGAGCGAAGCGTCGTATTTTAGGCGAAAAGGGTTGCAAAGCTTGGTTTTTTTTAAGTGTTTTCTCTCGAAATTAAACAAATTTGATGACTAAAGAAAAATTAATATTGGAATCCAACATAAGGCAAGTTTAAATTTCAGTTTTAAGAAAGCATTTTTAGCTGTCTTGAATTTGATAGAAGACGAAAAAACTTTGTAAAGCTAAAGAAAAGGAAGTGGAAAGGTTAATTGTTAGTGACTGGGAAAAAGTGATTTGGTGGGACGAAACAAAAATTAATGGTCGTCAGTGGAGGTCGAGAAACCTAGTCAGCCAATAAGCGATCGCCACATCAAGCCAACATTAAAGTTTAGAGGTGGGAATCTTATGATTTGGGGATGCATGTGCATGGATGCGGTTGGTCAATGTGTTACGGTAATGGGTCGATGAACGCCGCTTAGTACATCACCATTTTGGAAGGCAGGCTTTTAATGAGCCTTAGAAACTGGAACAAAAATGTGTCGGACATTATCTTCCAGCAAGATAATGATCCAAAACACATAACCAGAATTACCAAAGCTTGGTTGCAAAGTAATCATTTCGAAGTACTTGATTAGCCACCACAAACGCCAGACCTCAATCCGATTGAGCATCTTTGGGTTGAAGTCAAACGTGCAATTACAAATTTGGCAGGAGATTATGCAAATTTACTAACATTATGGCACCGCACTCAAACTGCTTGTCAAAATATTAATCCAAATCGATGCAAAACATTAATAGAACCCATGCCAAGAAGAATACAAGCAGTTCTCAAAGCAAAAGGAGGCCATACGAAATACTGAACAAGATTTGTTTAGTAAAGCCAACTAATTGATCAAGTGCCCTATTTTTGTTTTTGTTGAATTAAAATAAGTTAACAAATGAATTTCTATATCTATTGTTTTTTTAATGAATTATGATATTATTTTATTATTATTAATGATGTTAAAAATTTCGTTAAATTATCTTTTTAAATAAAGAAATTGTAATTAAAATACAGATTATTTGGTATGTATATGATCAAATAGTTGAGTCACTGTATACAAGGTGTCCCAAAAATCAACGTCAAGCTGGAAACGGGTGATAGGTCCAGTGGTGTTGGTTATCACAAAATAATAAAAAGAAATCTAAGTCACGTACTTTTAAAATTATTGGCATTCAAAAAAAATCGAGAAATCTGACACCCTGTGACGATCTTTCAAGTACTGTGACCGCAAATCTTTGCTTTTCTTCCATTTTTTTTTTCAACGTAACCCTGAGTAACTCTTCTGTAAATTGCGGTCCAAAATTGAAACATAACTACATATATCGGTTTTAACTAAAATATTGCTTTTTTGTCCATCCATGTATCTGAAAATCATTAATCACCCAACTTGAACTGACTGTACTGACAAAAAAATGTACTATACCATTTTCACAAGTAACTTTAAAAGATGGCGTATTTAGTCTGGATTCCAAAATGGTATGACGCTTACTAGACTCATGATTAATTAAGGACAAAAAAATATTTTGTTAAAGATTCATAGTTAATTCTTTTTAATAAGTTAAAATGAATAGCAAGTGTAAGCAAGACAGACAGTGACACAGTGATTGTGACGGGTAAACACGCCATTTAGACTAGTGTGAGTGAAACAGATAGAGAGTTTATCCGTATCAATCACGGCGTCACTGTCTGTCTGGCTCACACTTGGTACTCATTTAACTTATTAAAAAGAATTAACTATGAATCGGGTTTCTTTAACAAAATATTTTTGTTGTCCTTGATTAAGCATTAGTCTAGTAAGTGCCATACCATTTCGGAATCCAGACTAAATACGCCATCCTTTAAAGTTACTTGCCAAAATGGCATAGTACATTTTTTTATCAGTACAGTCAGTTGAAGTTGGGTGATTAATGATTTTCAGATACATGGATGGAGGAAAAAGCAATATTTTAGTTGAAACCGATATAGTTATACGAGTATTTCAATTTTGGACTGTAGCTTAGAGAAGAGTTACTCAGGGTTACGTGACAACAAAAAAATCGAAGAAAGGTAATGATTTGCGGTCACAGTACTTGAAATATCGACACAGGGTGTCAGATTTTTTGATTTGTTTTTGAATGCCAATAATTTTAAAAGTACTTGATTTAGATTGTTTTTTATAATATTGTTATAACCGACACCACTGGAGCTATCACCCATTTCCGTCTCGACGTTGATTTTTGGGGCACCCTGTATAAGCAAAGGCGAATAAAATCTATTTGCAACATACTCATACATATTTTGAATGTATCCAACAAATTATTCTAAAAAAGTGTCAGGAAGCAAATGATGAAATTTCTCAGTTCATGTTGCTAAAACCCTTTACCCATTATCACAAAACACACTTCGAATGTACCAGATTTATTGCAGGCATTTAGTTTTCCACGGTGCATTTGTTGTTGTGTAGATGAAAATTGGGTCGTATATACATACACATATCCTTGTTATTCTACAAAAATCAACAGTAACTGTGTTTTAGCACATTACAAGGATAATCCCAATGGGCTGGTATTTCTTTAAGCTCTTGGTTGTACAAGTATGCATACACGAAGTAATTGTATCTACAAATAGATGCATTATACAAGGGGTTATTTTTATCCCAAAATTAATGATTGGGGCTATGCAACTGCATACTGGTTCAGATAGGATTCCAGACAAATATGATTTAATTCGAAATCACCCAACTGGGCTTGTGGTTATTTAGTAGCCTAGGTATTTGCAGTACTATGTATACTTAAACATACATACGAGTATGTGGGTAGGAAGGCAAGGAATTATTTCGACAATTTTCGAGAGTTGAGGCTGAAAAATACAAACGTAGCTTACTGATTTAGAATCTTTTAGAGGTAATTGGTGCAAGTTTTTTAGTCCTGACTTGGGTTTAAAGCACATGCAGTCTAGATGTGCGTATACATATATATGAGTATGAGCACATTTCGCAGACACAGGAATAGGTAGAAGATTATAAATTTCTGTTAATTAGGATCACAGACGATGGTTTTTCATGGCTGATCTAAAACTAAGTATCAAGCTTTAATTTGGAATATTTTTCAAAAGGGGACAAATTTGAATACACTACAAGTACCTTGATAAAATTCAATACCCATAACAACTTTCTTCTAACTTTTTTCGTTTTGTGGTACTACACTGAGGCTTGCGTCTTAGCCAATATGTCAATGCATCTCGGTTGAGAGTTGAGAGCCGAGTACTCGTAAGTTGAAGCCCCCTTCCTTGACTGCTCCATCACTCCCAGATTAATTTGAAGCTTTTGACTTTATGTCAAAAGGTCGATGTCGGTATACAGTTCGCCCACAAACTTCATTCTTATGCACCGTAGAACATCTACATTCAATTTTCTTCTTAACCCTTTCCCTTTTTTTTCTTTTCTTCAATTCCATTTGGCATTTTTGACAATTTTTATATTTGTACGAGTATCTTGTTTTAAGACGTGCAATGAATTATTGTTTACGAAAAAATATAATTGTTTGTTGTTTCTTATATCATACATCAGAATATTAGAAGTTTGTAGCTTTAACATTCTTTGTGTCTTATATTGATTATTTTGAATGCGTTTCAAACTTTTTATTTATTTTGAAAGGTTTGTATATATACTCGTACATTTGAAACGGGCGACTATTAGTTGCCTGGCTTTTAGTTTTTTGAAAGTGCTAGTTGTTGTGATTATCTGCTATCTACTACATATAGGTTACATATCCCATAGAATACCCACGAAGTTCTATTTTCTCTCTTTAAATGTAACAATATCTTTTTGTTTGGTTGCCTGTTTTCGAAATGTAGAAACACGCACGCCGGTAAATGCGTTGACGCTATTAATTTGCATTGAAGCAACATGAAACACAGGTAAACGAATGCGACAGCTGAGCCTGCATAAACCTTAGAAACTAAGAATAAATATAAGCAAGTAAAATGATTTTTGTAAAGAGTCCGTAAGTTATTACCAAGCAATAAAGTACTCGTTTCCTTTGAACAAAATAGAGAATTGTTTTTTTTTAACTCCAATCGGTGAAAAAAATCTAAGTTATATCTATACCTAGATTTACATATACATACTCGTATGTACATACTTCTTTATAAAGTATTTCATTAGTAATTTAAAAATCATAGAATTATGAATAAATAAATCAGGCAGTCTTGAATAACCAAAACAAACAAGAAGGAATATCGCTAACAGCAGTATATAGTTTCGGAACCATATCAAATAAATAATAAAAAACTATTGCGGTGCCGCTAATCTTCCATGTAGCTCGTGCAGTGGGTGAGGGGCGACTCAACTACAACAAAGACGTCGCACACGGCAGTATCGAACGTCTCAGGTTTAGTAGGGCGGTTTCAAGCCGCGACAAAAAAGATGTTTTTTTGCAGCACCAAAATATTTGGTGGTTGAGTGAAGAAGATCTGATTCCTTCGTCGTTTCCTTCAAGTCCGAGTTAGCCTAGTCAAAAGGCAAAGTGGGCCATTTTGTTTTTATTTTTATTTATTTTTTCTTTTGGAATGGCCGACTTACATAGGTTAGGTTAGGGTAGTTTTAAGTGTTTAAAGTTAGCAACCTTGGGTTAGCTAATGATCAGATTAGCAACTTTAAGTTTGCTAACAATTAGGCTAGGTTAGATTGTATAGTTAGGCTAAGTAGTTTAAGGTTAAAATATAAGTTTTATATAAATACAAAAAAAATTGTTCGTTCACTAAGTTTTTTCTAAATACTTATTTTCTTAGTTTAAATAGATATATAAGAATAATAATTATTATTTGTAATGACGTCGAAAGACATAAAACAATAATGTAGTTTAGCTTAGAGTGCCCGTTTGGAGGGCCATTAAGTTAGTATAAGTTCGTTAAGTTATTCTAAGCTAATATTTAAGCATTTTTTCTGTTAGCATGTAAGTATAGTAAATGTAAGAAGAATAAAATAAAATGCATTAAACAAAAACAAAAAAAAAAATAAAAAACTACCTCAACCAATTAAGATTTATCTGCTTGCAACTAATCTAGAATATGCGGGAGAAGATTGTAAAGTTGCGCTGCTTTTGCGCAGAAATTGATAAAACATATCTATCTTCGCTTACCACTATTAAGAAATCTCAGCTTGTCGTGCGATTTCAAAGACCTGAAAAATGAACTTGTAAGAGATTTGTTCGTTTGTGATCCTCATAATAATTTCCATTTCGTTCTAGAAAAACTCCACAAGGAAGCTTGTATAATTATTGAAACAGCAAAAATCTTAGAGGTTATCCGAGGACAAACATGTGAGCTGCAGCAGAAGGTGAAGATACAATCAACTGCATTATCGGCTATGTGAAAAAAGAATAAATCGGCTCAAACATTTTGCAAGTACGCGCAGAAGAAGCAATGGTATTTGAAATACTGATATTACTGGTGAGATGGATAATGATGTTCAAGAGGAGACCGTGATCTGACCGTGAACACAAGAATACTTACCCGTCAATTTGATACTGGAGCTGCTACCAACCTAATGTCGATTGATAAACTTAAAATGCTTAAATTGGATTCAAATGCCATCATATAACACAGGTAAAATTACTGAGCGTAAGGGGAGAACCTATTCCTTTACTCGGGAAATATAATCAAAATTACCACATGTAACCAGGAAAAACGATACATACTCTACACACAAATAATAATATTTTGTTTTGTATGTCCTTTTGACATTCATTGTTATACTTCACAGGTACTTATGACTGTCACTTATGGCCACTGTCAACAATTTAATTTAATTTTGGTGGGGGCTGCGGCCCCCATTTATTGGCTTAATACAAGCTTAATCTAACTTAAAAACTAACAGAAAGACTTAAGACCAAGGAAGTTATGGAGGAGATCTTGTTTAAGACGAGGAGTACTCAGGTGGAAATGAAAAAGAGAGCGGTTTGAGTTGACCTTTCGGAGCATTCGGGAGATAGGTTCGTTGGAGCCATAAGAGGTGCGGTGGACCGGTAGATAGAAGAGACGAGGACAACGTAGATTGCGGGGGTTGGTATTGAAGGAAATGGAGTTCAAAATGGATGCACAGTCGATGGAACCTGAGAGCAGACGATGAATGAAAAGAACGTCAGCAATATTCCTACGTTCTTCTAACGAATTCATATTTAGAATTTTGAGGCGGTCTTGATAGGGAGGTAAGATTAAAGGGTCGTTCCATGGCAGGCCACGGAGGGCAAATCGGAGGAATCGATGTTGAATACCCTCGATTCGGGAAACATGAACCCGGTGAAAGGGGGACCAAGCTTGACTGGCATACTCAAGCAGGGGGCGAACAAAGGTAATGTAGAGAGATCTGGTTACATACGGGTTGGAAAATTCCTTGGACCACCGTTTAATAAAGCCAAGTGATGGGTTGGCTTTGAGGATCATCTTATCGATATGCGAACGGAAATTAAGCTCACTGTCGAATAATATGCCAAGGTCTTGGAAAGACTGAACCAGGGGAATTGGTTGACCATGGAGAAAATAAAGTCGGGGAGGAGACGGGTTGCATTTACGTGAGAAGGTTATAGATTGACATTTGGCTATATTAAGTTCTACGCAGTTATTGAGGCACCAGATTGAAAACCGATCAAGGTCTTCTTGAAGAAGGGCAGAGTCCTGGGGAGAGGAAATAGATCTAAAAAATTTTGTGTCGTCAGCGTAAAGGGAGAGGGAGGAGTGCTTAATGATACTCTCAACATCGTTGATAGTAAGAATGAAGAGAAGAGGGCCAAGATGACTGTCTTGTGGAACTCCAGATGAGGCCAGGAATGGAACAGAAAGGGCGGATCTAAACCGAATACTATAATATCGGCTTACCAGGTAAGAAGAAATCCATTTTAAAAAGAGAGGCTCAAAGCTGAGAGCAGACAATTTGAAAAGGATCAATTTATGAGATATCTTATCAAATGCTTTAGTGAAATCAGTTGCGATAACATCGATTTCTTTGCCATTTTCTAAGGCTGAGAGTGCAAAAGACACGAATTCAACTAGATTTGTGGTAGTTGATCTACCTTTTAGAAAACCATGTTGTCGGGGTGAAATAAAAGGCTTGCATTTGAAGCTTAACGCTTAGTATAAAATGCCTTCAAAGAGTTTGGGTATATGAGAGAGTTTAGCAATGGGACGATAATTGGTAACTTCATGCTTAGATCCCTTTTTGTGTATTGGGATTATAAAAGAGGTCTTCCAAATCTGGGGAAATTCACCCTGTGTAAGCGATAGACGAAAAAGGTAGGAAAGGGGTAAAGACAGGTTGGAAGAGCATTTCTTAAGAAACATGACGGGGAGTCCGTCTGGGCCAGGTACAAATTCATCCTTAAGATTTTGTAACTTTTCTTCAATAACTGCAGGATCGAAATTTTGAGTGAGAAAGGGACCAATAGAGAAATTTGGTAGATCATTGAAGTAAGAGGGATCTGGTACGAAGGAGTTGTTGGCAAAAGATTGCTTGAAAAATGTAGCAAAAAAGTTGGCGATGGTAGGAGGATCACATGAAGTTTTGGTTTCGAAAGCGAGGGAGGAAGGATAACCATCAGTCTTACTTTTGCAATTGACAAATTGAAAAAAGGACTTGGGGTCATTTATGAGATTGGTTTGCGCACTATTCAGGTAGCGCTGATAGAGAGAGTTATAGAGTTCAATGAAATGAAGATATGTACCTAGATAATTTGAATAGTCGGAAGAAGAGTGGGTGCGAAGGAATACCGCCCATAACTTGTTTCTTTTGTTTCGTAGAGAGCGAAGTCTACGATTATACCAAGGAGGGGATGTAGAAGAAGTTTTATGGCGGGAGTAAGGCACATAAAGGGAGATGGATTTGAATATTTCTCTGTAAAAAATGGAGAGGGCATCAACCAGAGATAGATTGATAAACTCAAAAGAAGCACTGCTTAGATAGGTATTAATTTTACGGAAATTAGCTTTGTGAAAATTGTAAGAAAATAGAACTGCGCGGGGAGGCGACTGAAGGGGAGAGTTGTGGAAAAATGAGAGAAGAAGTGGAGGATGAAAGTTATCAATAGTTGAAAGAGATAGGCGACAACACGATACTGAGGAGTTGATGGGATCAGTTGTGAAGATAAGGTCTAATTGCCTTTCAATATAGTTGGAAACCCCACTGACTTGGCATAGACTAGAGTCTGTTAGCCGATCTAAGAAGAGGCATTCCTTAGTATAAATGGGATTGGAAGCGATGAAAAAAGATAGGTCTTCAGATGGAGTCCACTTCAGCTGAGGCAGATTAAAATCGCCGAAGATAATGATATCATCAAGCGATTCTGATAAGTCGATCAAATTGTCAATTGCTGCAACAGCAAGTTGGTAGGATTCGATAGGTTGCGCCGGAAGAATGTAACAATACATAACGTACAGGCATCTACGAGTGAGGGTTATTTTAACCGACACAAAGTCGAGCTTAGGAGAGGATGATGTTGCAACGAGAGAGGAGTCCAAGCTGTTGTGAATAGCAAGTAGGACACCTCGACAAGGGCATTCAATCAAGTGGGGTGCGCGATCATCATCCCGAAAAACATTAAAAGAAGGAGGGAATAACTCCTGGTTAAGATTAGTTTCGGTCAGAGCATAAATATCAAATGGGAGAGCATGAGATTGGCGGAAAACAGAGTGGGTTTTAGAACGGAGTCCTCTTACGTTCTGATAATAGAAGGTGAGAGGGAGGTTTTTGCATGACTTTTTAGGGTCGAAAAAATTTATCATGGTCAAGGCGACTGCGTTGGAGGTGTGAGACTCTTTTAGAGTGTACATAGTGGCGAAGAGCGGCAAGATCGTCTGCAACTTTTTGGGGGGGCGTATTGAAAATCTCGTGATACTTTATATAAAGTTTCCTGAGACTGGTATCGTCTGTAGGGAGGCCTTCCTGCTGGATACAAAACCATGACGCTTGTTTTTGTTTTACCCTCGTAGCACACCAAGTCGGATTTATCGTGCAGATAAGCGAGATATAGACGTATAACAAGACTAACAGACGGCGCAAGCATATGGTGGGAATCAGTCACGAAACCAAATCTTGGTCTGAGGCTGTAGACGTGGATGGTACGCCACAAGCCATCCGGCCCAAGTAATTTTTGGATTGATTATGGATGTAAAGCAAAAACGAGATGAGTCGACCACTGAATTTGTGAGGAATAAAGGGGATATTGACAAGACGGTATTTATAATGCCTTTCGGCACATATCGATTCATACGGATGCCTATCGGACTTGCAAGCGCGCCCGCCGCATTTTAAAGGCTGATGGACCGTGTGTGTTTAGCTTAGGAGACACTGCTATTAATGTCTATCTAGACGACTTTATAATTCGTTCTCCAAATTTCAAGGAGTAGAGAGAAGATTTATGGAAAGTGTTTAAACGCTTAAATGAATTGGGTTTACGTAGAAATGTAAATTCTGTTATGCAGAGGTAAGATTCCTAGCACCGTGTCTCCACGAGACACAAATATGTCAGACTAAATTTCAGATATTTCTTCTGACATTTTTTTCTTTTGACTTAGGTGGGAAAATTACTACATGACACTTCATCCGGTGAGCGTAAGTCGGTTGGGTAGGTGTGAACTGTTTGCATTTGTTTTGTTTTTTTTTTCTTCACACAAAGCAACTAAGATACATTATAGTAGAAAATTGGAATTAAAGATAAGTAACAAAAAACTACGCATTATACGGAAGTTGACCTGCAATTGCTACCCAAGCTTGTTTTTTTAATCTAGTTGCTTATATAAATGACTTTGGTAATTCCAAATATATACAGTGTCCTTAAAGTTGTTAATTAAAGGGTTAGGCCCCTCTAGGATTTTCAAAAAATCTATTTTTTTATTACTTTCAGTGGTCCCTTAGGACCTCAAAAATCATATCGCAAAAGACTAGGGCCGGGAAATATCTCGAAGTACGTCCTTACCAAAGTATAGTACAAGGCCGCCAGGTAGCGAGCCTCTTATGAATTTTAAACACTTTTATCGCAAAACTGCATTTTTCCAGCTGACCGCACCCAGAACTTGAACAATTTTCAACCAACTCACTTCAAAATTTAACTAGATCTTTAAAAATATATTGTCTAAATAAGCATGTAAGATTTTTTTTATATGGCATAGTTTACTTGATATTAAAAATTTTCTGGCGATTTTTCTGCGAATTTTGCAAGTTTAACTTTGGAAGTGCGTCATTAGGCCAAAAATCTATATATCAAAAAAATCCTACGTACTTTCAGTTTCAGTTTCAGTTTCAGTTTTTTTTTTTAGTTTAAATGCATTTTTATTAGACTTCATTAATTAATTCTTACATGCTATACAAAAAAACGCTTAAAAATTAGCTTAAATAACTTAAAAATAATCTTATTATAACCTACTGGCCCCATGCGGGCACTCTAGGTTAAACATAATACGTAATCTATGTCTTCCGACGTTGCTTACAGTCTATTTTTATTTTTGTTTTTACATATATTAACACCAAAACTAAGAAAATTAATTTTAATTAACAAAACTTAGTGTCAGGACTTTTTGTTATAATATAAAACTTAAAACTAGGCCTATAAACTACCTAAAACAAAATCTTAACTTACTTGATCCTACTTAAACTATCCCTTATTTTAGAGTGTTTAACCCACCTCTGTTCTAATATAATTTTTTTTTCTTTTTAATTTTTTTTGTGTTTTTTTTATATTTTGTTTTTTTTTTTATTTTTTTATTTTTTTTTCCTTAAATCTAACTTAATCCTACCTAAAACTATGTAAGCCGGCCATGGCTAATAAAATACACAGACGACCGACTTTGCTTCAAATGAAGCTACCTATAACTTGAGGAATTCGTCGACGAACCTTCCCCTACTTCCACTAGCCACCAAAATTGTTGGTGCTGCCGAGCAACATCCCTCATGTCGCGACTCCCTACCACCCTACTGAACCGAAGACGCTCCGCACTGCCATGTGCGGCGTCTCCATCGTAGTTGAGTCGCTTGTCCGCAGCTGTCCGAGAGACGTTGAAGATTAGCGGCACCGCTAATCTCATGACACATATAGTTAGGGTAGTAAGCCTAAAATTGTCCACTCTTATTAGGTTCGCCCTATTATATAAGACCTCATTAGGATAGAATTTTATGTACTCGGACTCTGGTGTTCTGTATAAGCGAAGACAAGTCCGAAGACAAGCCCTCTCAAACACCCGAATCTTTTCCAATAAGCTAGCTCTCACGTTGAACCCCACGGGGCAACCAAATACAAGCATAGGCCGGATAAGGGCCATGTAGCATATCACCTTCACCCTCGCATCGAGTTGGCTGTTATGCACCTTTGGCTCTGGCCAGAGCAACATCTATATGTTTGTTTAAATGCAGATATTGGTCTAGCCAGATCCCAAGATATCTGTCTACATTCCGACAAGCAAGTGGCTGCCCGTACTGTCCCATGATCGAAAACTTCCGCCAATTCTTTCTGGTATCCCTAGAGGCCCCAGACAAAGGCGTCCTAAACAAAATGGTTTCCGACTTCTGAAAGTTGATTTTCAACTTGCAGTCATCGCAATATCGCTTAATTTTATCGAAGTCACGTTGCAAGAGTATGTTAATGACCTCAATCTTTAGACCTGATCTGTACGTGATTAAGTCGTCTGCGTACGCTATGGCATGGTGAAGTGAACCTATCAGTTCACTTGTGTGAATGTTGAATAGGATCGGCGAATTTACCGCATCTTGTTGCAGACCGTTTTTAATGTTAAATATTAAAGCAGAAGTCACATCGCCATTCTTCACGATGAACTGTCTACTGGAGAGCATATCAAAGAGAATATACAGCAGTGGTTTACTAATGCCCAACCTGTCCAGCTTGAAAACGAGTCCTTCTAACCATACGGTATCGAAGGCCTTCTCCAAGTCAATCAGGCAGGCTCCAGTGCACTGGTTCTTGCCTTTATTCCATTGGATATGAGAAACCAGTTTCGACACAGCATGAATGATGTCATGCCCCGCCTTGAAACCGAATTGATTATCCGGAACGATATGTTTGTCCTCAACCCACTTAGTCAGGACTCTATTGATCACCTTCTCAAAAACCTTACTGATGTTTGGAAGAAGACTGATCGAGCGGAGATTCGCCGGATTGGAAGTATCTTTATCCCTTTTAGGTATGGGATGTACCACCGCAGTTTTCCAATGCGCTGGATAATGTGCATTATTCATTGCATTATTAAACAAGGTGGTATAAATGTTCACCGCTTCTAGAGGGAGATGTCGAAGCACGATATTCGGTATTTCATCGGTTCCCACTGATTTCTTGCTTCTAAGCAATTCGAAGATCGTTTGGAGCTCCACCTTCGAAATGAACGGGGGTAATACCGTATCGTCGGCGATGACATTAGTTGCCATTTTCTCGTCACTGAACTGGGTGAAACCCGAGCTCTCGAATCGCCAGTTCACTATTTTAATTCGAAGGTAGAAATTGTGCATAAGGACTCGATTTTCCAGGTCGTGGTTGGGGCCAATGATGTCATTCGCCTAGTACACTTCCTGGAAAGTCGCTCCTATAGCCTCTACCTTCTCCTGCGGATCCTCGATCACAAAGAAGTCGTAATCATCAACGGCCTCATTTGGATATATGCCCGCTATGTGCTCGTTGTCCGTCGTTCGGGCGATTTTAAGACACTGAAGGTCGTTTTGATTTTTTCTCCGAAATATTTTATTTATTTGCGGGAACATATTCGGGTTGCTGGTGTTTACAGCCCGAATTTTATTGTTCCAATACAAACTTATAGAATTTCTGTAATTTTCTTTTATTAATATTTGGAGGGTTTTTGATCGACGACTTCAGTGTCACGATCTTCGGGTTATGTCTGTCACTAAACTGCCCGTACAAGGTTTTTAGTCTTGACAGCAGTCTACTTTTGTGTCGGTGCCATGTGTCAATGGTTGCGTTGCGGAATAAGTCTTCGTTGGCGGTATGTTGATACCGAGGTATCGTTTTGTACATTGTTAGTTTAACTGTCTCGCCCATTAGTTTTAGATACCTGTCAATCTCCTCGTTTGACAGATTTCTATTGGACGGTGGGCAGAGCGAATTCGAGGAGAGTGCTCTCGTCAGTGATCTGGAGAAGTGCGTCCAGCGCACCCTACTATAGTTGTAAGAATGCCTTTGAACAGACTCATCCAATTCCGCAGTTTCGTTCGGAACGGTTATTTCGGTACTGAGACCGCAATGGTTACTGTCATACACGAAAGTGCGTAGACAGTATATGGTATGTTGGGTAGTGCACGTCAGGTGTATTCGTGTGTCGAACAGCAAGAGGTCCAAATAGGAACCGTGTCTGGGAAACGACGGACTATCCGTCGCTTTAAGGCCGAGTCGATACATTATACTGTGCTGACCCCACCAATGGAATAGTAGGTTCCCCCTAGTATTTGGTGTATTATTTCCCCAATCTCAATGTTTGGCGTTGAAATTTCCGCCGATAATAAAGTAGTTCTCCTCCAATTCCAGTCTTAGGAATCGAAAAAGTATCTCGAGCTCTGAGATGAATAAGGTGGATTGAGTAGCTTTAGGTGCATAAACAGACACCATGTATAACCGCTTTCCACTACGGAGAGGGATGTACATGATGCATGCTTCAAGCACCTGGAACCTACGTACTACACGACTGTATATTCTTTTGAACCGCAGTCCTTTTCTAACAAAGATCGCAACATCACCTCCTTGAATGGAGTTGGGTTAGTTTCTCCGTAATATTTTATATCTTCTGTGCCTTCTGCAAGATAGCCAGCATGTCAGGTACAGGTTCCGGTGCTCTAGGCCCTAGGGCCTGAGAAGCTACCTTTGTTTGTTGTACCGTAGTTCCCCTACCTGCAGCCATTTGGGCGTAGATAACTTGGGGAGTAGGGCCTGCTGTTTTTACCTGCACGAGTGGACGTTTAACTTCCACTTTCTGCTGCCGAGCCAGATTTACTCTTTTTATGTATTGGAATTTGGGACAACCCCGATAGTTTGCGGTGTGTCCCGTGTTCCGTGTTAATTTTTCCCAGTGTACAACCTGTTAGTCTAGGATTTTGATTCTCCTTAGACCATCCAGTTTGCTGTCGGGACTTAACCAGGAAGAACGGTAGTTTCCGCTTCTCCCTTTTGGCTCTAGCCGTGACAAATGGCTTGACCCCCACGAATTTGAGCCCTTCGCACTCCTTCTCTTTCAGCAGTGCAAGGAGCTCCTCCGGATCAGTCGACGGTTCTAACCCCCTCAGCAGCATTGTTTGCAGCTTCTGCCCCTTCGGGGTGTAGGAGAAGAATTCCGTCGTCGAATCCTTCAATAAACTTTTAATTTTGTGTTAGCGCTCCACTGTGTTGCAGTGGATCGTCTGCCTGTGTAAACTAAGTCTTTTAACAAAAAAATTGTTGCCTATATCCGACTTACATAATTCTATTGTTTCTTTCAACTCCATCTTGAATGTGTTGATTGGAGGTACCCGTGGTTTGGTTGTTTTCTGCTGTTTCTGTTGTTGTTGCTGCTGCTGATGTTGATGCTGCTGCTGATGTTGTTGTTGTTGTTGTTGTTGTTGTTGTTTCTGCTGTCGTAGCTGCTGTTGCTGTTGTTGTTGTTTCTGCTGTTGTTGGCGCTGTTGCTGTTGTTTCTGTTATTGTTGTTGCTGCTGCTGTAGTTGTTGTTGTATTTGTGGTGTTTGTCCCATTAGTTTTTGCTGCTGTTTGGTTTTTTGTGGTTGCTGTTGTTTTTTTATATGTTGTGTTTCTTTTTCGACTTCTTGTTGTTTCTGTTGTTGTTGCTGCTGTTGTAAACCGTGGAGTTCTATTGTTTGCTCCTTCTCTCTTCTTGCCATTTGTTTGGCTTTGATAACTAGCACTCTTTGCTGGAGCTGTTTAATGCTATTATTTATAGCTTTTACCTCTTTCTCCTCTTCATCTGACTCGGAGCCCACCAACGATGCGAATGTGTTTTCGCCTCCCATATAGCGTCCTTCTCCACCATCTGACACATATGGAAACTCATCTTTGCTTGCCGCATTTTGCCTTTTTTGATGTTGCGCTGCTGCCCTTACTGATGTTGTTGGCGCCTCTTCCCTCGGTCCACCATGCAGCTTTTCTGTAGATGCTGACAGGGAAGGGCACTTCACTAGGTTCGGAGTAGGCCTCAGCTTCCTCCTGCTTTATCTGTCGGACACCACTACCACTGGGCCACCGGAGCACTTAACAAAAATGTTTCTGGTACACTTTTTATGCAAACTTGTTTATTTAGTTTTTTTCACTTTGAAAGTCGAAACACGTGTATTCCTCACGGAGGTCTATGAACGACTGTCCTACGTACGTTCCTAGCTGTTGTTATGTACAATAAAAAAAAATTTAGTGACTCATTTTAATTCAAGATTTACAGGAGCTGTTGGTACGGCCGTAGACCTTCCAAAAAAGAGCGGTGATCTGAGAAACGCTGCACAGCCGCCATTTTTAAATAAATTATTGTATAAAAATTTTACGGCCTCTAGAGTGGCCAACCCCTTAAATTCAGAACTTCGTTCTTTGACATACCTCACTCTGTCATTTTTGTTTCTCTGTTTATTTTTTTTCCGAAGTCAGACTGACAAGCGCTCTCAAAACAATTTCAGGGTCGATGTCTACAGAGATGTTCTTGAAATATTTCTTGTCTGGAAATCACCCGCCTCCACTGGACAATTTGATTCCATGAAAATTTTCTTAACACCAGCGATGTCTCGGAGAGACGTGGTGTGAGCCACATTTGGCTAAAGATGGAATAAATATGGACCCAGAAAGAACACCAGCGATAACAAGCATGAAGCAGCAGACAAGTGTAAAAGAAGTGCTGACATTCCTTCAAACCAAACAAAGAAAGCAGCCGTTTCTCAGTGGAGCTTACCGTAAGAAAACTCATACGAGAAAATGAAAACATTTTTAGTAACAGTACCTATACTTCAGCAATCTGATCCTCAGTGGAGCTTACCGGAAGGAAACGCATACGAGAAAATGAAAACATTGTTAGTAACAGTACCTATACTTCAGCAATCTGATCCAACAAAAGAATGTTGTACTTTATGAAAATCAAGTCCAGCAGCTACGCTATCGAAGCAGTTCTCGTCCAGGGGGAAGGCTCTGAAGAACATCCTATAGAATATGTTAGTAGAACCTTAACTTCTGCAGAACAAAATTATTCTACGACAGAAAGAAAACCTCTACCTACAGCAATAGTTTGGGCTGTCGCACAGTGGCTTGTTTTGACTTTTTTGCTTGCAAAAATCATAACTCTTAAACGAATAAAGGTATTGTAACAGTTTTTGCTTCTGCTTAGGGGAAATCCCAGGGCTATTAAAATAGTGAATTTTGAGAAAAATAATTCACATTGTGTTTCAAAATCTTTTGTTGAAATAGGACTTTCTCACCACAGATGATAAACATAATATTTTACTTAAAAATATTCGAAAGTCCAGGATTATAGTAATAGCAGGGTGTTTAAATGGTGCTAATCCGAACAAAACGGTGGTGAATTAGAGTGAACAAACCATTTTTTAAATGTGTTTTTTAGGTGTAAGTTAAAAAATTATTTGTATTTTTTATTTAAAAAAAAAACAACTTTATTCTATGCCATCAATCTTAAGACTAACTTATGACAATTCTTTCACTTAAAATCTAACCCACGATTCCAACTTGCATCCGATGTAATTTCCCAGGTATTCGACTGCAAGTGAAATATTACTCTTCTGTTTTGTTGTTTACCCCAGACGCTGAGTTGGCAGAATGGAAGCGTGTGTACGAAGCGTGTGCAAAGTTTCGTGGGAACGATACTTTAAGGAATTCTTCAACTTATCTGTTGTTAACTCCTCCCTCCTTAAATGAGAATGTCCTCATTCTCAAAAATATGGAATTTTATTAATTCTATTTGTTTCTATTGTGAATATTTTTAAAGCCGATTCTTCTGGCTGTTTTATGGTTGTAATTGGAGTTTCAGCTGTTTTTAATGTTGTTGAAATTTTTACAGGTTCTCTTCTTACAAGTTTTGAAATTATAAATAATGCTATCAGGATGATTACTATTGATCCTAGGCCAATATTTGTGAAATAGCTTTGTCGGGATTCATCTTCAATTAACTTTATATGTTTAGTATTGTTGACATGCAATTCTCTCATTGATTGTAATGTTAAGAATTCTTTGTAGGTTTTGAAGGTTGAGTCTGGTTGTACTACTGGAGGGATCGGTTTGGTTCCGGAAAGTTCATTAGAGTAGAAGACTAGGTCATCGACTTTTATTGTGGCATTATGGTATTGAAGGATAAAAGTGCCTTTAAGTTCCATCTCGTCGCTATTAATAATTATTGTGCCGTTAAACTGGTTTGAAAGGAGTGTTCCAGGAAATACTTCTTCGATTGAAAGGATATGTTGATTGTTGGTCTCTGTACAGTTGTGGGGACGACTGTTAAGCAAGTTTGGAATGCAATAGGTTTGACTTAAATCGACTAACTTATTTTTATTACAAATTGTAAGCTTAGAATTAGTTTTACATTTTGATATTATTCCATATATTGTTTTTTCACATTTTAAGATATTTTCATAAGGTAACTTAATTGCTAAATTTTCTCTCTTTATTGTTTTTAGTAAAATTGTCTTACAAATCTCATTTACAGTGTTTGGGATACTTACGAGTATTATATATAAAATTTCAGAATTGCTTGATGCTATTTTAATTTCTGCAAATTCGATTGCTTCGTCTATATTAAGATAGGGTACGTTATTTTTATCAAAAAGTTCTTTAACTACGTTTATTTCATTATTAGATAAGATAAAGGAATTAATTATTCCAGCTTTTGCCCAATGCATGGCATATTCAATATTTATGATCTCCTCTTTTATTATGTCAAGCTTATATTTAATATTAATAACTAATCCATTTTTTATTTCTTCATTTGTTTTATACATTTTTAAAATATTGTGTGTGGTATTAGTAATTTGGTTTATTTTCTCAATAATTGATCTATTTATAATTACCTGCTTATTGTTGTTTTCTAGGATGCCATTAATTTTTGATTTTAAGATAATAAAGTCGTCATGGTCTGGACTACCGGATATCCATTTCCATGCGCTGCCAATGAAATTAAGGGCTCTTTTCGCTCTCTTGGGTTCTAATCTGTTAATAAAGGATTCTATTGTGGTGATTTCGTGGGAGAGGAATTGATACATGGGATGAATGGTGTCAACATTTTGGTGGATCATTTGTTTGATTTCATAAAGGGTTTCTTCATAGGCTTTAAGGTTGATTGTGTGAACTACTCGTAGTTTAAGTGTTCCGACTTGTAACTTGGATATTCCTGTAGTAAGTGATATAACTTTTGAATTTGAGTAATCCAAAATCTGCACCTCGGCGTAGCAAGAGGTCAGAAAAAACCTGAAAGTGAGATGTTAACTCTTAATGTTGCTCTTATGCACGGTTTTGCCTGTTTGAGTAAGTATGGTTTTTGAATGGTTCTCTTTTACAATTTCTTTTTTAAATCTGAGAGAAAGTTTGGACCCTTTTCTTTTGTTAAGTTTAACGTATACAATATCGCCAGGGGTGTACTCTTTTATGGGTTGTCTTTTCTTGTTGAAATGGGCTAAATAATTTTGTTGCTTTTCTTTAAGTCTAGTTATGTTGTCTTGCCTAGCTTTTTCGTATTCTTCAGGGTTAATACTTACGTTTCTGCCAAAAAATACTTCAAGTGGCCTTTTGCCAGTTGTAGAGTGAACTGAAAAGTTATATTCGTAAACTGCCCTATCTACTCGCAATAATTCGGGAAATGTTCTTTGTATATTATCGGTTTTCAGACAACGCATTATTTCCGATAGCGTTGAGTGGAATCTTTCCACTTGACTGTTTACTGAGCTGACGTAAGGGGGTGTCTTGAAAATCTGAATCTTAAGTTGGTCTTCGACCATGAAATGAATAGATGAGGAATTTAGAGATTTTTCATTGTCTATAACAATGATTTTGGGGATGCCAAATGAAAAAAGTATTTCACGGAGAGGTTCTTTGATATCTTCTGTTGCTTTCGAACTGAGGATTTTTGTTTGCGCGTATTTTGAAAACTTATCTACAGCCGTTAAGACAAGTCTCTTCTCAGTTGAGTAGATATCTATATGGACGATTTCACCTGGGAATTGTGGAATTGGAGTTTCCTTTAGATCTGGTTTATTGGGGTGTCTGTCATATTTTTGTTCTCTACAAGTTACGCATTGTTTGACTATGTTTGTTATTTTTGCGTTCATTTTCGGGAAGTAAAATTTTTCGAGAATTTGAATTTTATTTTCACGCGCATTTCGATGCGCTCTTTTGTGTTCTTCAATGATCGTTTCTTCCTGTTTTTGGGGGCATGTAAGGTCTTCAACTTTGGTTTGTGTATAACGAGTTTTATAGTTTTTAAAATGGAGCGGGTAGAAATTTTGTATTCTTCCCATTATGCTTTCAGACGTATATATTCCATTTATAACGCTAGGATTTAGAAATTTCTTTAAGATTTCAGTTAAATTTGCATCGGTATAATCTGGTTGTATAAAGGTATGTCTATTGAAGGTTGGAAAAGGTATTTTGAATTCATAATTTGTTTGGTCACCGGTTAAAAGCATTATCTGGTTCCTAAAAACGTTAATTGGAGATTCTGTTGCGGGTATTAAATCATGTGGCGAGCTTTCATCACTATGTCTTGTCATTGTCATGGAATTCAATTGGGCTTCTTTGGGAAGTCTGGATAAGGCGTCAGCTACCACGTTTGTTTTACCTGGTTTATACTTAAGAGTGTAGTTATACTCTTCTAGTATAGCTTTCCACCTTTTCATTTTATTATTATTATTTTTATTGGAAAGAGCGTAGGTCAAAGGTTGGTGATCAGTAAATATTTGCACTTTCGCTGAGCCATATAGGTAATTTCGGAGGGATTTAAGCGGAAGGATTCCATTGCTTCATCATTTAGTTCGATTAATTTTTTACTTGACAGGTTTTTAGGTATACGTCCTCCTTCTCCTCTTAGTAAAGAGGTAAGAGGTTTAGCTAATTGGGCGTAATTTTTTATGAATCTACGGTAATAGCCAGAAAGTCCCAAAAAAGAACGAAGGTCTTTAAGAGTTTTTGGTAATGGACAGTTTATTATCGCTTGGACTTTGGAGGGGTTAGTTTTGATGCCGTCGGCAGAAATAATGAAACCGGGAAACTCAACTTGTTTTTGTAAGAAATCACATTTGTCTAATTGTATTTTCAAATTCGCCTTTGCAAGAGTCTCAAACACGGTTCTAATGTCTTTTAGATGAGTGTCGATGTCTTTGCTGAAAATTATTATATCGTCAATGTACACATAACATATTTTCCCAATATGTTCGTGTAACATGTCATCTAAAGCCCGTTGAAATATAGCTGGTGCGTTCTTTAATCCAAATGGGAGGTGCAAGAATTCATATTTGCCGTTATTGACGGAGAACGCTGTCTTTTCCACATCGGATTCCTTAAGTTGGATTTGGTGGAACCCACTTTTAAGGTCTATGACCGAGAAGAATTTACTTTGTCCCAATTGGGATAACACTTCATTGATTTCAGGTATTGGGTACCTGTCCGCGATTGTAACTGAATTAAGCTTGCGGTAATCAATTACCATTCTGAATTTCTTTTCACCGGATGCGTCCAGTTTTTTTGGGACTATCCATATAGGCGAATTATACGGCGACCGTGAAGGTCTTATTATTCCGTCGTTGAGAAGTTGCGCTATCTGTTTGTCAACTTCATCCTTGAGTGGCATAGGATAGGGATAGCTTTTGGAGTACACAGGATTTTCTGTGTTAGTCCGAATTTCACCTTTTACTCGTGTTGTAAAAGTCAATTTTTCATCGGGTTCTGAAAATAAGTCAGGGAATGTCCTTATAAGTTCATTGAGTTTTTGTCCATAGTCCGGTTGAATATGACCCAGTCTGACGTGGATCTTATTGACTGCATGGGAAACATGTTGTTTAATTCTGATTTTAATTTTATCGTTTATGACCAAGATATTGTCTCTGGTGTGAATAACGGCTGAAAGATTTTTTAGGGTGTCGTTACCTAAAATAGCGTCAAATGTCCTGAGAGAGGGTAGGAGGAAAAATGTAAACTGAGAATTTGGTATATCGAAAAGATTTAACAGCTTATGATGTGTTATTTCTATTTTACCACTAACTGTATTAGTGAAGAAAGGGTTTTTGTTTGGTATAGGGTTTGAAATGAGGTCTGATCTTATGTAATTTTTGTTAGAACCTGTGTCAATAAGAGTTTTCAATACTTTTCCGCTCTTCGTCTTACTCTCAAAATAGGGCAAGGAAGAGCAGTTCAATCTAAAAAATGCACTTCGGCGACATCTATTATGTTTTCAGTTTGTGGAGAATTTGTACATTCATCCGGTGGAGAATCGTGTTCGGCAGGTGTTCCTTGATAAGCCATATTTTGGGTTTCGTAGGCCCCGTTGCCAATGGTTTGCTCATTTGCTAAATGTTGGAGGTATTGCTGATATTCATTGTACTGATAGATGTCGTTTTGGTCCGTTACGTAAGGTAGATTTGGTACGTCCGTATTGATATGGTAGTTCCTCTGATATTTTTGGTGATGGGTTGTTCCTAGCTGTTCTTGTGGGGGTCTTTTTCCAGCAAATTGATTTTGTTTAGGTGGTCCATTTTTATAGTCGATGGCTCGCGTTTGGATGCTAATATCCATTGGCTCAGGCTTGGGTTGCGGTTTAGGCTGATACGGACGAGGTGGAGGATTATTATAATGTTGGAAATTATTATAGTGTTGATTTGGTTTGAAATGTTGATTTGGATTGAAATGTTGATTTGGATTGAAATGTAGGGTTGGATAATATGGAGGATTCGGGTAACGGGGATTATTTTGAAATTGTTGAGGAATGTGAGCAAGTTGTGGGAAGAATGGAATCTGATTTTGAGGAAGATTTCGATTATTTCTTGGAGGAAGAGGTGGGCGGTTATTAGCTTTGGGTGGATGATGCTGGTAGGAGTTAGCATATTGCGTCCTGAAGTTCTGGTTTTCCAGTTTTAGACATAACTGGAGTGCTTGCGGCAGGTCCGAAGGCTCACGAATGCCTAGCAGCCTTGGCAAGTCTCCTTTTAGTCCTCTCACGAACGTACTCTCACCATCCTTACGCAAACGTAAGGAGAGTATCATCATCCACCATCCTTACGCAAACGTATCGAGAGCTTTATCTCGTGAGAGTATCATTTGATACTTCCATACAACCTATCTTATTGAGGATGAGCGATAGGTGCGAATAAACCGCGTGATAAAATTCTTGAATTGTTTGATTTCCCTGCATGAGAGAAGTCATTTGATATTCAAGCGTGGAGAGGTCACGTTTATCGGCATATTGCATTGCTAAGCAGCGCGAAATGCACTTCCAATCCAATGGAGTATTGTAAGATTCCAATACTACATCGGCTTGGCCTACCACCTTATTTCGTATTACACTTAGTATACCGAAATACTTTGGGGTGCCTTTTAAGTGATCATAAAATTGTAGGATTCTGTCGACGCTTTTTTTCCACGAATTGAAATCTCCTGGTTGCCCAGTAAAATCTTTCAAAGAACGGATAACGTCTGGGATTTTATCTAGCTCATTAATATTTTTCCTAAGCTCTGGGTTAATTACTTGGTCAGTACCAAGAAATAAATTTGAATTGGGATTGACAATAGATTGAATAACCTGTCGGCCTTCATTTTGAATAATCCGATTTACTATTCCTGTAATAAGTCGTTCAAGGGGCTCGTCTGCGGTTACACCATTAATAGTCACGACAGAAGGTTGGGGAGGATTTACAGCAGGAGGAGGGTTTTCATTGGGTACGTTTAGTACGGCGGGTCTGATTAAATTTTGGTTAGGCATATCGAGCGCAAATTACACAAAATTCCACAAAATTTAAATTTATGAATTTCCGATATGTGTGTGTAACACAAAAAAAAATATTAATTAGTTATTGTGTAAGGATAAAATTTGATAAATTGATAAATATTAATAGGTCACTTATTGAGTATAAATTTCATAAACAAATCTTAATTATTCACTTCACAAAGAGGGAAGAAAAAATTTTTTATATACAAGTACAGCGTGTTTCCTTAGAACTAAATTTAATTTGAGTAAAAAAAGGTAATTGTTTCACTTCTTAAAATTAACTTAGCACTAAACTTACAAAGCTATTAGAGTCCTGATGAGCATTACTCGTGAAGTGGCTGCTAAACTAATTAGCTCCCTTTTATCCGGTCGGGTTACTGGGGGGCCTTATTTCCTTCACAGCGTTGGGTTGGGTTGGACCCAAGCGGTGCACGGTGCTTCTTGAGGACCTTAGTGTTTTATACGGAAAGGTAGTACTCCTTTAGTACTTGAATAATTTCACTTTTTACACTTGCACTAAATCACTTGGTCCCTGCTCGGGCGCCAGTTAAAAAATCATTTGTATTTTTTATTTAAAAAAAAAAAACAACTTTATTCTATGCCATCAATCTTAAGACTAACTTATGACAATTCTTTCACTTAAAACCTAACCCACGATTCCAACTTGCATCCGATGTAATTTCCCAGGTATTCGACTGCATGTGCACTATTACTTTCCTGTTTGCAATTTCCCAGATATTCGACTGCAAGTGAAATATTACTCTTCTGTTTTGTTGTTTACCCCAGACGCTGAGTTGGCAGAATGGAAGCGTGTGCAAAGTTTCGTGGGAACGATACTTTAAGGAATTCTTCAACTTATCTGTTGTTAACTTGTATCAAAAGAACTTTCTTTTTATTTTCTCGCACATCAGAGTACATAATAAAATATTTGAGTAATTCATTTTAAGTCAAACAGTGGAGAAAAAAGTAAACGGACCAAACATTTAAACAAAAGATCTAATTTCTTGGAAACGTTTTTCAACATCTGGGGTAGTGTCTAATAAACTTATAATTTCTAGAGAGTATTGTGCTGTGAGATCTTTTCGGTTCTGACATTCCTTAACGAAGAAATGAGTGGGTCCGATAGGGCTGCAAGCATGTTGGAAAAGTCTTCATTCTGCCGCACGGGTTTTGAAATCCATATTTCTTGTAGTCTGTATTTTTGGATTTCTGATCCTTGATTATATCTTGACTATGAGCCAACATTTTATGAAGAGTAGGTGTTATTTATTTTTTGGGATATTTCTGCTTTAATAAGCACGCTGTTTTCTTGGAACACTCACCAAACTTGACAGTGTTTTTCCTGCAATTTAAAACATTAAGTATTACTTCCAACACCCTTCATTACTTGTCTATAGACTCCAGTTGCCTCTGATTCTTGGACAAATCTCTTCGGAGCAATTCCACCATTGGTTTTTGCAAATCGGTATTTTGGTCTATCGATATCGAGCCCAATCCCATCGCGAAAATACTTTTGGATCTTTCATTCTCTTCCTTCCTGATTCCGACAGATTCATCAATATCCTCTCCCTCTTGTCGAAAAGTTTGTATATTTAAGTTTCAAAATAAATTCCATGCACCTGTGATATGGAGAGACTTGATATTTGCAGTTATGTTTGTCATCATTTGATTCATCTTCATTGTTAAAGTATTTTTGTGTCCCATATGCAAGGACATGACCGCTTGCACTGCTATTTCATTCAGAACTTTTCCGTCAAACATAGTTAAAAAGAACTCGTGGTTGACTATTATTCCTATTCCGTCATTAACTTTATATTCAGTCTGTTGAAAATTAGCAATTTGACTTTTGCTATAGTGGACTGTACCTTTTATGATTTCTCTAGTTTTCTTTGCATATTGGGTTGGCAAAAATGAATGTTCAATCCAAGGTTCACCACATTTGAACTGTTAAGCTTCCGTGGAACAACTGAAGCCATAAACATGTTTCCATCTGCTTCACCATCTGGTTTATTTATTTTTTCATCTTGGCACCTTGCCCAGATTATCCGTCATAGGATTCCTTACTTTGTAATGTAAGAATTCTTGGAAGTACAATTAACTCCCCCTTACTTTGGATTTCTAATAGCTGCCCTGCGGTATGATCCATCTTGTCGTGAAGGTTCACTCTAGCTGATATATCCGTGACTTCGTAATTTCTTGGAAATTCCTATTTTTTGGCTCACCTAATCATATATATTCATTTGCTGACGACAGAACTCTCTGCTTTTCGGGTGTAGAAAGGGAACGCCAGCGTATGTTAAGGCTATTAAACCGTGCGATAAAACTCATAGTTGATACAAATATCACTGAGACAATGGTCACACTCGAGCACCGCCGTAATGTTTTGTGTCTGTTTTATTGCTATTTCCACCATCAGTGCTTTGAATGCTCATCAGTTGGTCGTACTCTAAAATATCATGATTCGTACCTAGGTCGTACAACTCGCTTATGGAATGCTCTGCTCAGCTCTTATTTCCTAGTTATTATAACCATCAAATATTTAAAACCAACATTCATAGGTTCCTCCCGTTCTTTACTCCCTGATTTTCCTTCGGCCGCGCTATGTGCAAGCATTTTAAGGATACCTAAACCCATTGAGCGCGCCCAAACCATAAAATAAAAAAATCTGTAGGTGAGAAGAATATCTATGTTGTGTTTTATCAGTGAACTTCGCAGAATCTTATATTTTCGTTTTGATAGAACCAAATCCATAAACAAAGCCGATGCAATATCACTATTATACTTAATAGGATCCTTTTGTGGAGTAGAAATGCTTCCTTTTATTCTTTTGACAGGGAGTGGACTTGCGGCAGAAACTGCCTTGGTTACATCAGCTTTCATATACTATACATATATATTTTTTTATAATACTCCATTGCTAAGGCATTAGAAAGACTTATTAATTTTTTTTTTGTTGTGAACGTCTAGCTCTCAGTTATTAATAAATCACACGTTTCTTCCATTCTTTCAGTATCGATCGAGACAATTTCCCAACCATTCCTTGTTCTTTTTGAAATTCCCTCCCGATCTATAGGCTCCGATCCATTTTGATTGAAGATGCGCATCAATTGATGATGATTTTTTCCAATTTTATTCGGACAGTTGGTAATCATTTTTTTACGGCAGACATGAACTCTTTTTTATTCGAGACGTTGACAAAAATTTCTAATAAATTGTTGTATGGAATATGCGTTTATACTTTTTAGTTAACATTTTCTAATACAAAATAGGTTCGTTTTAATGGTGTAATTCGTTCCTTACCGTAAATCGTAATCGTAATCACTGAATTGGTATCGTATGACAATACAATATTTTGGAAAAAAAAGCAACGACAGAAATTTACTACTCATTATAAGAAAAATAAAAATTTGGGTTTGAGTTTATAATTTTGTACGGTACAAAGAGAACAAAAAAATATAATATTGGGTGACTTCTTCAAATAAAACTTCTCTAGCACAAAGGGATACAAGTTCACGCACCCGAGTTTTTAAGTGTATATTTACAAATATATGTATAGGAATTAATTTTGTGCTTAGTTTAAGTCGTGCCTTTTCGGTAATTTTTTTTAAACTCAACCTAAAATATATGAAAATTAAATAGTTTTAAAAAAAATTGCGTCCATTTTTGATTTCACAAATAAACGGGTATATCACACAAAGTGAAAAAGAAATAATTTCCTGAAACCATTTGCCTAGCTTTTACACTCAAACCTAAAAATAAAAAATAAAAAAATTGATTTTTATGTGACCTTAGAAATTACCCAACTTTGACTGACTCTACAACCAAAACTATTGATCCAAAAAAATACCAGAGCTCCAAACATTTGTTAATCCAGAGAATTTAAAAATTTTGCTTTATAGACCGATTCGAAAATTGAATTATGCAAGCATTTTTACCTAAATAAGCCATTGTACGTCTGCAAATTTCGAGGATATATAGAAGGAGCTGAGGTTACGCTATTAACAAACCATTTGAATGACTTAGGAGCTTTTAATCACCGAAAAAACCTACTTAAAAGATACATAGTTGATACTGTATTCGTAACCACTCGGGAAGACTGTAACCAGGAAAGGATCCATGCGGTTCACACAAATAATAATGTTTTGTATATATTTTGTTACTCATTGTTATACTTCATATCTACTCGTACACACGAAAAATATTATTGGGTCTATAACTTAATTCATGCGGTTTGCTAAGAGATGGCGTAACTTGTATTATTCTATTGGAACATGCTTTCCAACGCATTGTACGTCATTTCAGTATATGTCATTCATTTGAAGCGTAAACAACAATAATTTTTTTTCACTCAAATATGTCGAACTTTGTGCTTGAAAAAGTGTTTTTGCGGGGAGTTCTTCTTCATTACTTTAATATGAAGAAAACTGCTGCCGAAAGTCATCGTATTTTGGTGGAAGTTTATGCCAAAAGTCGTTTGCACGTTTTAAAAGTGGTGATTTTGGCTTGGAAGACGATGAACGTCCTGGGCAGCCAAAAAAGTTTGAAGATGAAGAACTGGAAGCATTACTCTATGAGGATTATTGCCAAGTACAAGAAGAGCTCGCAGAATCTTTGGGTGTCACTCAAGCAGCCATTTTAAAACGTTAAAAGCAGCTGGATATATTCAAAAGCAAGGAAATTGGGTTCCACATGAACTCAAGCCGAGAGACGTCGAAAGGTGGTTTTGCGTGTCCGAAATGCTGCTGGAACGCCACAAAAGGAAGCCATTTTTGCATCGGATTGTTACTGGTGATGAAAAATGGATCCATTACGACAACCCCAAGCGCAAAAAATCATATGTGAAACCCGGCCAACCAGCCAAATCAACGGCAAAGCCGAATATCCATGGCGCGAAGGTAATGCTCTGTATTTGGTGGGATCAGATTTGTGTGCTGTATTATGAGCTACTAAAACGGGGTGAAACCATCAATGGACAACGCTACCGAACACAATTAATCCGTTTGAAGAGATCAGTGGCCAAAAAACGCCCGGAATATGCGACCAGACACGAGGCAATAATTTTCCATCATGACAACGCTCGGCCCCACATTGCTATTCCGGTTAGGAACTATTTGGAAAACAGTGGATGGGAAGTCTTACCCCACCCGCCTTATAGCCCAAACCTTGCCCCTTCTGACTACCATTTGTTCCGGTCGATGCAGAACGCCCTCACTGAAATACGGTTCACATCAGAGCAGAATATCAAAAATTGGCTTGATTCATTCTTGGCTGCCAAGCCGGCGCAGTTCTTTGGGATGGGATCCACAAATTGCCAGAAAGATGGGAAAAAGTCATAGCTTCAGATGGGCAATACTTTGACTAATACTGTTGTACATGTTTTTCCTAAATAAACGTTAAAATATTGAAAAAAAAACAGCACGAATTATATACCCAATAATATAAGAGATAACTTGGAAATTAAAAGTTTAAGATGATCGTGGATGACATGTGTTGTGTGTTTTCTTTTCATTTTCCTTTCAATTCAACACCTGTCTTAGCATATTATGATATAAACAAACCTATAAAGGTCAATGCTTCTAAAAAAGCTGTTGGTGGCGTATTTTTTAACGACAAGGGTTCTATAGCATGTGCTGGTTACATTAACTTCAAGTCAGGGAAACTATACACAAATATGTATATTTTATTTGGTTGCACACGTTTTCATTAATTTCTGTATGGTAAAACCATTTTAGTCGGAACGGATCATAAGTCACTTGTTCTATTGTTTGACGAGCAATTGTTTAACGTACCTGCAATATTACAAACATTTATGCTAAAACTATGACTTGAGAGTATCTTATAAGCCAGATAAAGAAACGTTTGTTGCAGATACTTTGTCTAGAGCACCACTTACACGGACAACATTAGCTGAATCCGATAAAGAGCTTCAAATTCACTGCAATTTAGTAAAATCCTGTCTCACTATTTCAGATACTAAGTTAGAGCAAATCGGGGATTTGACTAGCACGGATGATGTATACTTAGAAAGTATTTTAAGAAGCACACAGTGTGAAATTTTGAAAAAAGTCTATTTGTTTTCGATAATCTATACATTTAAAAGTAACATACTAAAATTTCAACTGAATATCTCAAATTGTTTTTGAGTTACAGCCTTCCAAACAGTAGCCGCTCAGCAGCGTTCAGAAAGTTGCGTTTGCTACGGTGTCTACCAGAGTTATTGTTCTGGCTCTGTCGTCATCGTACACCATTATAATACAATACGATTCCGGTTTTTATTGTTGACCTTCAGGTTCACAGAAATGCATAGGTCTACTTTTTAGTGATTTTTCGTTTATAACTACGTCACATGTTTTCGGAGACAGACACATTTAGTTTTACTGTGACCGTTATACAGAGCACTTCGTAAGTTGTTTTAGTAAAAATGAGTGATCACCCTCTGTCTTCAAACCAAAAAGCTACTCTCGACATTCCCAGGCATACAAGAGATCAGTTTCAAGAAAGCGAGCGTTTAAGAGAAATCAACACGGGGGTGGCCGTGGTGTAGTGGTACTAGCAATCGCTTTAATCAATTCGGTTTCAAGGCAGGGCATGACATCATTCATGCTGTGTCGAAACTGGTTTCTGATATCCAATGGAACTAAGGCAAGAACCAGTGCACTGGTGCCTGCCTGATTGACTTGGGAAGGGCCTTCGATACCTACCGTATGGTTAGAAGGACTCTTTTTCAAGCTGGACAGGTTGGGCAATAGTAAACCACTGCTGTATATTCTTTTTGATATGCTCTCCAGTAGACAGTTCATCGTGAAGAATGGCGATGTGACTTCTGCCGGAACATTTAACATTAAAAACGGACTGCAACAAGGTGCGGTAAATTGGCCGATCCTGTTCAACATTTACACAAGTGATCTGATAGGTTCACTTCCCCACAGCATAGCGTACGCAGACGACTTAATAGCGTACAGATCAGGTCCAAAGATTGAGGTCATTAACATACTTTTGCAACGTGACTTCGATAAAATTAAGCGATATTGCGATGACTGGAAGTTCAACTTTCAGAAGTCGGAAACCATTCTGTTTAGGACGCCTTTGTCTGGGGTCTCTAAGGATACCAGAAAGAATTGGCGAAAGTTCTCTATCGTCGGACAACATGGACAGCCACTTGCTTGTCGAAATGTAGTTAGATACCTTGGGATCTGGCTAGATCAATATCTGTATTTTAACAAACATATAGATGTTGCTCTGGCCAGAGCCAGAGGTGCTTTTGCCATTACAAAGAGACTGTTTTATAACAGCCAACTCGATGCAAGGGTGAAGGTGATCTGTTACATGGCCCTTATCAGGCCCATGCTTGTATTTGGATGTCCCGTGTGGTTCAACGTGAGAGCAAGTCTATTGGAAAAGATTCTGGTGTTTGAGTGGGCTTGTCTTAGGACTTGTCTTCGCTTATACAGAACACCAGATTTGAGTACATAAAATTCTATCCTAATGAGGTCTTATACAATAGGGCGAACCTGATAAGAGTGGACAATTTCGTCATTAAGTTGACTCGAAGGCACATTGCAAGAGCAATGACCTCATCGAACAACCTGATCTCTGGGGCTTATTACCCCAATTATATGTATCACGAGAGAGTTCGCTTTGACGGCTTTATTCCTCCAGAAGCGTTCCTCTATCTAGATAGCAAAGGTCTGATTCAGGACAGATTGGCGGTGCCGCTAATCTTCCACGTCGCTCGAACAGCTGCGGACAGGCGACTCAACTACGACGGAGACGTCGAACATGGCAGTGCGGAGCGTCTCCGGTTCAGTAGGGCGGTAGGGTGTCGTGACACAAAGGATGTTGCTCGGCAGCACCAACAATTTTGGTGGCTGGTTGACGGAGGGGAGGGTTCGTCGTCGAATTCCTCAAGTAATATGTAGCTTCCTGTGAAGCAAAGTGGGCCAGCCTAATTTTGTTTTTAGCCATGGCCGGCTTACATAGTTTTAAGTAGGTTTAAGTTAGATTTTAAGAAAAAAAATATATAAAACAAAAAAATAAATAAAAATTAAAAAATGACAAAAAAAAAAAATAAAAATTATATATATATATGTACATATATGTATATATTAAGTATATATGTATTATGTATATATATATATATATATATGTATGTGCGTATTAGATGTAAGTAGATTAAGATTTACTTTTAAGTAGTCTATAAGTTTTTAGTTTTAGGTTTTTATAATTAATTAATATGTCCATATACTAAGTTTTTCTTAAAATCTATTTTCTTAGTTTTAGTTGTAACATATAAATATAAAATTAAATATAATGTAATATACGTCGAAAGACTTAGTTTAAGTGTTAGGTTTAATTTAGAGTGCCCGCATGGGGCCATTAAGTTAGTATAATTTTACTTGTAAGTTATTTAAGCTAATTTTTAAGCGTTTTTTGTTTAGCATGTAAAATTTAATTAAGTACATAAATAAAAATGCATTCAAACTGAAACAAAAAAAAAACAAGCAATCGCTTTTCACTCGGAGGGTCAAGGTTCGAATCCTAGCCACGACAAAAGTTTTCATTTGTGTATTGGAACTCAGTCAGAAAAAATCTGCGTGTGAAGGCATAACACTGACATGTAGATTTGGCTGTTGTAGGGTTTTCAAGCAGAAATCAACCGTTAAAATTCACAACCGGAATCATTCCGAGTGCAGAAAATCTCTCCGTCCTATTCGGACTCCCACCCCTGGAGAGCCAATATCGAAACCAAACACACCTGAGTTTCAAACCACTACATCACAACAATGCTTTCAATAAAAGGGTATTCATAACCCCTTAGGCGCGCGTAAATTATAAAAAAAAAAAAAACATGCATACATTCGAGCAGTCTACCGCGAATATAAGTACGTCATCTGAAAAAGTACCACAAAATAATGATAATTATATTGTGATATTGACTCCTGGATATTCCATTATTCAGTTTGTTTCGGTTTTTTATGCAATTAGCAATTTAGCAATGTGTAAAACTTATAAAAAAAATGTGATTTTTAATCAAGCAAGTCCGCGAAGTTTAGGACTCAAAATTCCTGTCATGTGTGAATGCGGTGTTTCGCACATCAATTCCGGGCCTATGAGTAAAAATGCTTTTGAAATCTGAAGCTCTGAATCCAATATACGAGAACTTGTCTCGATTTGAATTGCAAAATTCGACATTTTTTCTTCAAAACTCTGCCATTTCGTTAAATTTCAATTTTTTTTTTCACAATCGTGGGTCTTTATATAGGAAATTTAATAATCTTTTTTTTTTTTGATTTCAGGCCGGTTGAAGGCCGCAATCACGCAACAGTGGTATACTTTTTTTTTGTGACTTGGGGGATAGCGAATAACTCTCTGAAAATTGATTTTTCCTTTGAAAATGTCCGTGTGTATTCATTACTTAAGTATAAATATATCCTCCACATTTTAAAACATTTGATGCAGTAATTTCTTTTAAAAAATTTCCCAAAAATAACCTTTTTTTTGGGGGTCACACAAGGTGTTTCCCTCAAAGCCTTATTTTTCCTTTAGGGATGAGATATTGTACATGTTATAGATGACATAATTTTTAAGTCAAACCGTTACCTCGAGCAGACAATTATTATACCCCAAACGTTGCGATCAGACAATACACGAAGGTCATATGGGTATCCGTTTTGGCCACACATTAAATTGGCATAGCCAATTTAGTAAATAATTGCGATATATGTATGTATTCGTCATCGCCCTAGCAATGCGAGAGAGCCCCTTCCGCTACATGCTTTTCCAATGATAAAGTTAGAATAGATTTATTTGAGTTTAATAAGCAGACATATTTAATTGTAGTAGACTATTATTCTAAATATATGGAAATCGCACTACTAAGCAAAGGTTTCTCAAGTAATATTGTGGTTACACACTTAAAATTAGTTTTCGCTCGGCATGGTATACCACAGACGTTAGTAAGTGACAATGGGCTGAATGTTAAACAGTTTTGTAATGACTAGGGAATTGATCATATGAATTCAAGTCATTATTTGCCTAGGACCAATATGTTGGCAGAAATTCCGTAGAGTCCGTAAAAAGTCTATTAATTAAATGTCAAGGGTCAAAAATTGATCCATGGTTCTGAATTACAGAGTGACGCCAAAATTGATTTCGTTTTCACCTAAAAACAAAATCTGAAACCATTCCTCATAAATGAAAAAATGTACGATCGTAATATGAACGAAGCTCTCAATAAAACAAAATGAAGATACGACGAAACTGCAAAGATACTGCCAACTTTAAGTAAAATAGACTCAATTTCAATTTGGTATTCTGGCATTATTAAAGATTTAGCTAAAGAACCTCGTTGATACACATATAATAATAGCGTACAGCGGAAAAGAATCCGAAATAATTCTAACCAGTTTCTGTTTGCATATACTCGTACATGCTGAATGCGAGTTGATAAGTAAAAGTCTTTTATTAATTTCAGTTTTTGCGATACCTGAATTTTTCCGAATTTAACGATTCTCCGCTCATTTAATTTGATAATATTGTAGTATAATTTACCCAGTTAGTTGGCGTCAAATGTAAAATATGTGGTGTTTTAATTCTCTTCTTTGTAATACTAAGTGATAAAAGTCTTAAAATAAAAAACAGTTACATTTTAAAGCAATATGCCTCGAAAATGTGTGAATAATCTCGACAATTTTTTTTACATTTGTGTTGAGTTTATATTTATCAAACAAAGATGTTCTATATCATCAACAATAAAAAGAGCACAATTTTACTGCTTGAAAGAAGACATAAAACACCAAGATAAAAGCTGCTGCTACAGGTTTGACGAATTGGCTGAGTGGCAAAAAAACATAGTTTTAAAAACATTTCGTTTCGCAGTGTCAATGCAGTGATGAGAATCAACAATTCACGATATTGGGCCTTATTAACAACGAATCGTTAGTCGCGACTTAAAAAATTTGTCGACTTAAATATTAATACAGACTTAAGTCTAAAGTGAACCAATAAAGTGAACTAATAACGCTGACTATTAGCTTTTACTTAAACTTTACTCTTTCAAAGAAACTACTACATTTTTATTACATCTGATACATTGGTTTGACGTTTGTATTTAATTAAAAATGATATCGAGTTCCGATGAGGAAATGTATATGGATAAAAATTAAATAACGCTTATAAAATTTCAACTAAATTCAATTAGGAATTTACGCATAGTTTTAGCATTTTAGATACCAAATCGAATCTTGTTTAGTATTTTTCTTAGTATTACATAAATTAGTGTATTGCCATCACTCTGTTGTTCAATGTCATAATTAAAAACTTAGCCATGAAAATTTAACTCCATACTAACACTAAAGCCGAATACCAAATTTGTTATTGGTGCAAGCATTGTGGAAAGTGTGGAGTTTATATTTAAGCTGTATACTATGCACAATTTGGTTATTAGTAAGGCATATTGTTATTTCTGCCTAACAATTAACATATTTGGAAAAGGCAAGGGTGTTTCTAAAAAAAGTAGAATACCATAGCGTAGCCAAATATACCATCGGCTATTCATCCTCTGCCGCACAGCAATCTCCACCCAATCCCGAAGGGCCCGAACATCTGCTATGACCATCACACTTTCTCAAAGTTCGTTAGCAATAAAGTGATAAGTGACGGTTTGTGTGGGCGGTAGCACCATTCTGTTGAAACCAGAGATCGTCCAGACCCAATTTTAAGGGGGAAAAAAAAGCCGGTGAAAATATTGCGGCAGTATTCTTCATTCACTGTAACTGTCTCTCCAGCTGCATCTCGGAAAAAATGTGGGGCCAATGATGCCACCAACCCATAGTTCGCACCATACAGTGACTGAAAATTCACGAATTTTACGAAATGTTATTTTTACAGTTCGCCAATTTTCGTAATAAGATTGAATAACAAAAATACGATGTTGTATGGTAAACGATTCCATAACTCAAATATCCAAAGATTGTATGACATCTGTCAAAAAGATCAACCGCTTTGAATTCAGTAAATGACAGTAATTGAGAGTCAACATTCACACCATATGTATATACGAAACGAATGGAGACTTTTCATAGATAGCTCTAAATAAAGTTTAAAAGCTGTTTTATTACATAACGAACCGAAATACTTTCGATTCCTATTGGCCACGCGATCCATATGAAAGAGTCATATAAAAATATGGAAACCCTTTTACTTCGGATTAAGTATGATGAACACCACTGGCAAATTTTCGGAGGCTTGAAAGTCGTAGCTCTGCTTCTTGGACTATAATTAGGCTACACGAAATGTTGTTGCTTTATTTGCGAATGCGACAGTCGTGAGTAAAAAAAAGGTATGGCCTCAACGCCAGTCATTTCAACCTGGCCAAAAAAATGTTCAAAATGACCTTTTACATAGTTGATCACACAAAAGTAGTACTACCGTCACCCCACATAAAATTAAGACTGATAAAAAAATTTGTTAAGGAAATGAATAAAAATGGAGCTGCTTTTAAATACCTTCGCCAAAAATTTCCCAGATTAAGTGAAGCTAAGATCAATGAAGGTATTTTTATCGGTCTTCAAATAAGTAATTTATTTAAAGGTAATGAATTCGACGCCTTGTGGGAAAACATTTCTTGGGAAATAAGAGTGACAACTATACTGAACTCATTCCAAAAGTAGGTTGTAACATCACTTGTTACATTTTCATTTGAATTTTTTTCGGGACAATTCTTTTAGTGATGAACATAGCTAAGCGCTTTCATCAGAACATCGCAAGCATGTAACAACGATATTAGGGCAAGTGGAACGTTTCAATGTTGATGAATTATTGCTGGGCTCTTTGTCGACATGTAAAATATTCAGAATACAAAACGATAATGAAGAAACGACATCGCAATTCTACTAATTAATAAAAACGTACGATTTTCCAACTTTTTTCAAAAAAAACTTGTGTCTGTTTTTCCAAAAAACCAAAACTAATTTCAGAATATAATTATTATTTTCGTATTCAGCAAGTGAAAATTAATAAAAAAAAAGCTACTTTACTTGAAGAATTTGTAGACCAGTCTAATCGAAGACAACGAAGGAATTAAATATCGTAGAAACCGTCAGCATGAGAGAGAAAATGAATCGATAATTGCAGAAACCTTTAAAAGCCCGATGAAAGCATCCGCTCCCGAATATCCAGACAAAAATAATACGATTTCACATTATATAACCCGCTCTGGAAAAACTGTAGTTCCACCCAATAGTCTAATTCTTATTTTAATGAAATAAAGAAACAAAAAAAAAATTTTAAATTTGCTCCATATTTCTCTACATTAGTTTGTAAAAAGTATGTACCTACAATTCTGAATTCGTTTATGTAAAAAAAGGAGATGTTGTAATTAGGTGTATGCTACTGTATTCTATACAATAGATTTACATATACATACATATGTACGCACATAATCCTTTACGAAGTATTTCATTTTATTAGTAACATGGAATTATAAAGAAATAAATAAGGCAGTCTTGAATAAACTGTTAACTAATAAAGTTGTACTTGATTATCAAGCACTAATGTTTTGTGAAAGAAAATTTTATTAATTTAGATTTCCATAGTGTTGATTGTTTACTAATTTCCTTTGAAATTAATGCAGAATACTATGTCCTAATTTGAAACGAATTTATTGAAGAATTTTCGAATCCCTTTTAGAGAAAGAAAAATTCGTAAATCTAGTTTCGCATTGGATTATCCTCTCTCATTAGCGAACCATCTAAAATTCCATCAGTCATTTGACGTTCAATAAATCCATTGCTTAGTTTATGCGAATAATGCATTTTTGATTCCAGAATAACTTACCACTCTATGATGGGGGTTCTGGTTAAGACTGTAAAAAGTACTAAGTGTGAGACCTATAGATCTTTGAGAATTTTGGGAAGCTGTCTATGCTGAAAGAGATGTTTCAAGTTCATATGATGTACTATATTCATTGTCAATCTACTTTAGTAAACTTAAAATGACCAATTTCATTAAGGATAAAAAGATATGCGAAAAGGCTGAAACGTAGGATGAAAGTAGCTTATTAATTAAAATCAGAAGTATGAGTAAAAACAAGCTGAGAATAGTATATCTCAGGCTTCTGAATAGCCTTCATAAACAATAAAAATAAGCTCAATATAGCAAAGGGATTTTGGAGACGTAGTAAATAACATTCTAAATAAATTTTCTTTATCGAAAACATCCATAATTTTGCGCATCATCACATCATTGCCGAAGCATTTTATAACTACTTTGCAATTATAGCTGGGAATCTACATCCAAGTGTTATTTGCCCAAAAGTAAAGGATGTTTTTTTAGAGGTTTAGTTTTTACACTGGCAACTGTCTCTGTAGAGACAGATTGTCAATTTAACAGTTGAAAGTTGATTTGTGGTTAGTACGTTTTACCATTTTACGGTAAACAGATTAAAGGTTAAGGAGAATTCGAATGAGACGATTCGCCATCATGCACAGTAATTGGAGCTATGTCCATCAACTTTGTGAAAGATTTTACGGAAAGATCTGGACTTAAAAGCTTATAAGATCCACCTTGTGCAAGAGTTGATTGAAACCGCATGACCATTGTAAGAGTCGTAGGTTTGGTGAATGGGCCGAAAACGTGATTCAGCTTAATCCTTATTCTCAACGCAAAATTTTATTCTCCAATGAGGCCCTTCGGATACATGTATAAACAAGCAAAATTTCCGAATTTGGAGTGGAGAAAACCCAGAAACCTTTGTCGAGACGCCCTTACAACCATTAAAACTCACTGTTTGATGTGCTTTATGGGTTGGTGAAATCATCGGCCCATATTTTTTTAAGGACGATGCCGGCCAAAATGTTACCGTCAATTGAGAGCGCTATAGAGACATGATTTCTGACTTCAATGGCATTGAAGTGACATAGCTTTGGTTTCAACAAGATCGCAACATGCCACACGGCGCACCAAACCATCAATTTATTGCGGGAAGCATGTGCTGAACGCATAATTTAGCGTAATGGATCTGTGAACTGGCCCCCACGATCCTATGATCTCACACCGCTAGATTACTTTCTTCGGAAGTATGTGAAGTCACTAGTCTATCCCGATAAACCAGAAACGTTACACGATTTTGAAGTCAACATTCGTTGTGTTATTGCTGATATAAGGCCCCAGTTGCTCGATGAAGTTGTCGAAAATTGGACTCCACGATTGCGCTTCATTCGACATTAACATTAGCTTCAAGTATTTTATTTCATATTGAATTTGTATGCCTCTAAAAAAAGGACCCTTTACTAAACTCGTACGCACTTCAATAGTCAGTAATAGAAGCAAACTTTTGGAATGTAACAATTTTTTCATTTGAGTCGGTAACCGCTTTTGAAGTTTTTTAAATTAATTAGTTTCTTGAATTACATGTTTATTATTATTATTATTATTATTATTATTATTTTATTAGCATAACAATAAATTCTTGAGCTAATACAGAAATTGAAAACAAAAAAGGAGCACTAGCTACAGAGGCTTTCAGCTCTAAATGAATATGAATAAGTGAAAACTACGTAATATGAAATATTATAAGTGATAAAAATTCTATAGATACTTTTTATATAACTAAATTCTCATTCTGGAGGAAGTTGTAAACTTTTGTTATATTTTCATAGTTGATTGTATTAAGTAATAAGTAGACTGATTGATTTTCAAGCAAGAGGGAATTAGAAGATCTGGAGATTTGGCATGGAATTTGTCCGAGAATATGTGCTATGTCGATTATGTTATTGCAGACTGGGCACTGTGGTGGGCTGTTCTTCTTTAGGATGTGTTGATGCGTTTGAATAGTGTAGCCTAGGCGAAGGCGGGCGAAGTTGGAGTTCATTGCTTTAGAGGTGGATGATGGGTAGATGGGAATGGAACGGCTAGTGTTGATTTTAGCGTAGTGATTTTGGTGACTTAGCTAATTTAAAAGTCGGTGCATCTTAATCTTTTGAGTGATCTGTTTTTGCAGATCATGTTTTGTAAGTATATCAAAGGTGAAAATAGGCGCATTATTGCAGGATTTTGCGGCCATATCAGCAAGTTCGTTACCTTGTATCCCCATGTGACTTGGAACCCACATAAGCTTAATTTTGTTGCGGTATTTTGTGAGGATATCCCTAATGTGGCTTATAAGCCCAGTGTTGTGGTTGGGGTTTAATGAGGCTTTTAGCGTTGATAGGCTATCAGTGCATATTATGGCTTTAACCCTTAGTTTTGTCATTATTTTTACTGCTTCGAGTAAAGCAATTGCCTCTGCAGTGAAAATTGATGCGTTTTCTGGCAAAATTCCGGCTTTCAATAGACATCCAAGGCACCATGGTGGGTAAGATGGGAAGTAATGTTTCATTTGTTTAATGGGTAGATCGAATTCTCTTGCGCTGTATATTGTTCGAGCTATGGTTGATGGGAGACGCTTGATGGTTTTTGATCGGATAACGGCGGTAATGTCCTTGTCAATAATGGAATTGTATGAGAAGGTGAATTTCGCAAGAAGTTTGGTAAAACATTCTGCTTGTCTTTCTTCTAAAGTAGGAAGTCCTGCTTCTGCTATTATATTTTGTATTCTGGATGTTCGTTGATACTTCTTCTGGCTGCTTGATGATAAGTCGATTTTAGGAGTTTAAGCTTTGTTTTGGGACATTTACCGTATATGAACAGTCCATAATCAATTTTACTTAAGACTAAAGCACTGGTAATATTACAAAGAGAATTTATGTATACGTTCAATCTTTTACAAGCTAAATAGTTAACAATGTTGGCTCCCCAGCTAGGCTCTTTTTGAGCTCTATACAATGTGGTTTCCAGTTGTATCTATTATTAAATATCAGCCCTAAGATTCTTAAATTATTTACATTTTGCACGCTAACATTATTCAAACTTAAAATTAATTGTGGGAAAGCTACTTTACGACAAACATGCAGTGTCTTACATTTATCTAATGAAAGCTTGGCACCAGAGGCGGAGGTCCAATTTAATATTTCTGTTAGTAATTCAGATAGGATAGCTTTGGTTCTTTCTAGATCACTGAGCTTACACATGATGAAAAAATCATCTGCGTAGCTGCAATGATCCAGATGTTTGTATTTTCCCACTATTGTACTTATTTCGTCAAAAGCTATAATGAAAAGAACCACCAACAATGGCATCCTTAAGGGATCCCATGAGGGTGGAAAAGTTGAAGAGAAATGGTTATTAACCTTAACGGAAAATTTTCTTTTCATAAGAAAAGACTTTACATAACCGAACATTTTTGGGCCGATGCCCCATTCTTTTAATTTGTTAATAATTAGATGAATACCGATTTTGTCGAAGGCCTTTTCGAAATCTAGTGATAACAGAGTCACGTGATTTCGAGACGATAGCGCATTCGAGATATAAAAATCCACGTGTAATAAGGCAACGGCACAACCTCGATTGGGTTTGAAGGCCACTTGATTCTCGCTAATGAGTTTGTTGGAATCGATAAACCAGAGAAGGCGCTTAGCAACTATTTTCTCTAAAACTTTAGACAAACAGGAAATTAGCGAAATTGGTCGGTAGCCACAAACTGTATTAATAGGCTTGTTAGGCTTGGGCAGGGAGGTAATAGTAGCTAACTTCCAGCTTTGTGGAATTATGCCAGTCTCAAGAATCTTATTGTATAAGCGACAAAGCCTCGATTTTGTTGACGGTGGTAGGTTTTTTAGCATAGGGTAAGATATGCGGTCCCTGCTTGGCGTTTTGCCTTTTAATTTGGAGAGGCAGCTGTCCAGTTCCAGATTCGTTATCGCAACTTCAATGTGCCTTGCTGATGGAATTGTGGTAGCTGAGGGGGGAGTATCATGATGGCAATTGTTTTTCATGGTATTGAAGCTGTTCGAAAAGTGTTGGTCTTTTGACTGATTTGACCAAGTGTGGGCAAAGAAATTGCTAATCTCTACTGCGCACGAAGAAGGGCCAGTTGGTCTTTGGATGCATTTAATCGAACGTGGAACGGAGTTCCCAGTTAGGCAGCGGATTTTGTGCCAAATTTTGGAGGGAGTGGAGTTTGGATCGATTGCGGAAGTGAACTCTTGTAGGCTTTTAGCTTTGCTAATTTTCATTTCTCTCCGGAATAGAGCATTGGATTTTTTATAGGCTATTAGGTTGGTATTGGTGGGGTGTTTCTTAAAAATCTCCAAGTTCTCACTTTCTCGGAATTTAAAGTTTTTAATGTGGGATTCAACCACGGGACATAATGTTTGGTGCGGGAGGGAGCGGTTTGGGGTATAGAAATATTGGAGGCGGATCGTATGACTTTTAGGATCACTGCGGTTTCTTTGTTTATATTGGACGATGGTGTATGTTTTAAAAGAAAATCAGTAACATAAATTTTAAACTTGTCCCAGTTGGCCTCATCAGTTTTAAATTTGGGGATTAGTTGCGCATTTGGCTTAACGGGGCCTATTGCAACGTTAGTAATAATTGGACAGTGGTCACTGTTGTGAAGGTCCTCAAGGATTCTCCAAGAAATTCGCGGATGAAGTTCTGGTGAGCAACAGGAGATGTCACTGTGTGTAAAGGTTCTGTGTGTGGAGAAGTGAGTAGTTGATCCGTCATTTAACACCATGAGGTTGGAGTTAAGCAGAAAATCCTCCAAAATAGCTCACCTGGAATTTGTATATGGGGAGCCCCAAAGAACGCTCCAGGAGTTAATGTAACCCACATGATTAAGGATATTTTCAAGGTCGTATTGTGAAAATTGTTGATTAGGTAGGATGTAAAGAGAGACTACTGCAAATTTCAGAGATAAATTTATTTGGACTGCCATCGTTAAAATATTAAAGTTAATATTGAGCAAGATATGAGGAATATTACTTTTTATTAAGAGACCAATACCTTGCTTTGCCGTTGTATTGTGAGGGAAATTTTGAAAATAACCTTTATATGGATTGGATTCAAGGGGAGTAGAATGTGTCTCTTGAAGAGATATAACTCAAGGCGAAAATTCTTTTATTAAAATATTAAGCTCACCATAGTTATTAATATTAACCTTTTATATTCCGCTGGAGAGCTTTAAATGTAATGTGTCCTTGCGATGAAATTGATTTAGTTAAATTGTTATATGAATTATTTCTATGACTTCGAAAAGTGGAGTCAGTGTCTGTGACGTGTGTACTGTTGACATTATATGTCGTCATCGTCTGATATTGGTGTAAGAGAGACCGTTTGAGTTTTCGAAGAAGTGCTTGTTTGGTGGTATGATAAGACTTGGTTAGATTTTGGTTGTGGTAGAGAAACTCTTAGGGTTTTTTTTGTGAAGGTGGTGAGGGGTGAAAATGGGAGCTGGTTTGATTTTGGGAGATCAGTGGAGAGATTGGATAGAGATTGAGAGTTGTTAGTTGGATCCATTGAGTTTAGTGTCGGTATGTTTTGATTAATGTCATTTTATTGTTGTTGAAAGATTACTTTATTTGTTTCGTGTGGGACTATTGTTGTGGGATAAGATGTAGTTATTAGCGGGATAGGAGTTTTCAGAGGGGGGAGTTGTGTGTTTAGTTGTTTGTGGTTAGGTTCGGCTGGGGTATTTATTTTAGTGAGAATTCTGTTTTTAATAATCTCAGCCATGTAGGCTTTGGTTCCGGGGTATTTAATTGGAGCGGGTAGTTGATGTAGCATCGGATTATCATTATATATTTTCCAAGCTTCACGGATTTTGCATCGACGGTTGATTTTGATTTTGTTGACGGGTTTATGTGGCAGAAAAGTTGGGCATGCTGGGTCGAAAGATGTGCGAGTATCATCTCTGCAGTTTATACAATGAATTCGGGAGCATTCCACGTGCGGAGGGAGTAAACAGCAATTTTTGCAAGTTGGTGAATTATTGCACCTGTTTTTGGTGTGGTCCAATTTTTGGCAAGAGACGCATCTCATCGGATTTGGGATATATTCGTCTACCTTGCAATTTACCCATCATATTTTTATGTCGTTGGGACGTTTAATGAGACCAAAGGTAATGATTGCGGCACCTGTCGAGACTAGATCAGAGTTAACTTTTTTTTGGATTTTTTTTTCTGTCGATTATTTTATATTTATTTTTAATTCATTCAGCAGCTCATCTTCTGGTATATCAATTATGTGTCTGGAAAAGATTCTACCTTGAATTGAGTTGAGTCCAACGTGCGAAACTATTTTTACTGGAATAGAATCGACGTATTTGGCCTTGATGAATTTTTTAGCCGTAAAAAGATTAGAAACTTTTACGGGAAGGTCGCCGGATCGCATCGGTTTAACCTCCAAAATGTCTTTGGAAATATATTCCAATCCACGATTTATTTGGAATGGGTTATATGCAGAGAGTGGTTTAAGATTGTCACCTAGTCCTGATACTATTACATACCGGGGAAAATTTTCATCATTTGAAGAGATTGTTGAGAGTGATGGGAAGTTGTCATCAATGCATTTGCGTTTTGATTTTATGTTCCGATTTAAGGGAGCGTCCGGAGAAAGATCCCTAAATCGGTTACGATTAGGGGGGTCCGAGCCCCCTTTGACCTCTTAATTTTGGACAAGAGCGTGAAAATAGAGAAAATACGTCAGTGGAAACTTGAAAATTGAAAGTTTAAGTTAAGCCGCGTGGGCGGGAAAATTGACACTTCGAATGTAAACAAACGAAAATAAAAATGAATATATATAAATCAACTACGCTATTTCACACACGTCTTTACACGGCTATTGCCTGACAGAGACTGAATTACGTGTTTATTACGACGAGATATTGAATTTTTTTCTAAAGAATATCGCTTGCTTCACAGTCGATGTAAAAGCTCATATCTTCAATCTGAACGACTAAAACGTGCGTATGTTTAACCAATTTTCAAGAGGATACTTCTCACAGAAATAAGCTAATTTTTTGGAAATTAGAAATAGAAATATAACATCTAAATATAATACAATTACCTTTTTTAGTTATGGGCTTCAAGGGAGAGTAAATCAAATGCTCTTTTACGCTTTTGTTTCCAAATTTTCGCTAACTAGTGAAAAGCCGCAGTTGACTTAAGTTAAGCATTTTAATTTGGTTTTCCACCAGGGCTTTATTTTCTCTAGTCTGGGAACTTTATTTATTGAAAATATTGTTTGCAGAGCACAACTTGATTGTAAGCTTGCGAATCAAACATATGATTTTTAATCCATCACGGCTAAAAGCTTTCAACGCAGAATTCAAATTATCATTCTGATCTGGATTTCATAGTTTTTCCTTTCGAAACAATGTATGTATTGTATATTTCTGAATTAAAAAACGCTGATGAATTTAATTATTTGGGGCTTAACCTTGACACAAGAATGTGTCTGAGGCAATATTTGCTGTTCACAAAAATACATCTATAAAATTTTCCATTCGAACCTACAATGTAGAATCAAATGCTGGGAGAGTTTATATTAACAAAATTCAGTTAATATAATATGTACATACTTAGTTCACATTTAGATCCCAGTTATCCAGTTATCCAGTGCTTTGTGACATGAAGATTCTGCTAGTTCTTCATCTTAATGTTTTAAGGTGTTAAGTTCGTTTTTTTTTCAGGTCAGGTTATTTAAGTTTAAGGTTAATTACCAATTTTAGTTTGCGTGGTAATGTTCGGGTTATAGTTTATTTACATTTTTTAATTGTATTGTATTAAAAGGTTTGTTAGAAGTTCGAAAATGTGCAAGTTCAAACACGACGGTCATTATGATTTAGGCATATAGCTGTTCGTTAAGGCCTTCATAAAAATTACTTAAGTAAAAGCAGCTACTCTTTAGGTAAATAGTTGGATCTTTATACCCTCTCTCCTTTTATATATTTGTACTACAGTATTTTGTTGGTCTTACATCTATGGTATTATCATAGTTTCAGATTTTGTACATACAGGGAACCTGTTTTTCAAATATTCTGGTGTTAAGAATAACTTTTTTTTGTAATGTGCTTATTCCTGTTTATATTGTGTCATTGTAAAAATTACTTTTATAGTGATACTTAGCCCTATTTATGCCCCAAAAATATAAGGCAGGGGAAAAAGGATAGGGAATTTTTCCGCTTACTTGACATAACTTTAAAACGGTTGGACTGATTAGCATTTGCGATTAATTTTATTGGAATTGGTGTTGCATGAACATTTAATTCAAAACAAACCTAAGTGGAGTTTCTGGTGTGTGGAAGATTCGTGCTGGTAATGGCGAAGATACTCCATCGAAAATTGCTCCTATAATAAGATCCGCTTGTTTTCGCCCTGGATATTTTGATGTAAAAAATGCATCTCGCTCTGGTCGGTCTACCACTGGAAAAGTCGATGACATCATGGAAGAAGTTGAGCAAGACCGGTACATAAGCAGTCATGATATCACTTATGAACTTAAGATCGACCACAAAGTTCTAAGCCATTTGGACCGAGCTGGTTACAAATGGATAAACTATAAAACAACAACATATATGTACAGGAAATGTGATGCATGATAATGATGATGAGGCTTGGTATTAAAATAAATGCGCTTTAATATTATTGAAAATAAATTGAAGTATGTTTTAAAAAAAACCTGTGCTGAATATCGTTTTATGAAGATTGTAAATATGTAACTTATTTTATGCTCTTGAACGCGTTGTTGAAATTGCGCACTCTGGACTGTTTATTATTTGAGAAATGGGTAAATAATACTGAGTTCCATTCATCGGACATCGGACGCTTACCAGTTATCAGTTAAAAACAGCCCGGCGGTTAAGTTAGGATGCAAAATCCCTCAACTTCGTTGGGCTCAAATTAAGAAGTAGCTATCTTTTCTTCGTTTAGGCCGGGTGTACTTTTTGCACTGAGAGCGAAATTTTAATAATTGTCGTAGGCTTCGATTCATACTGTCTAGTCTTCTATGAGCCACTTGCTACATGAAAACAAAAAAACAATCAACACGTCTTGTCACTATGATAGGTTTATTTTGTCTGCCTCAACATAACACTTGTCCAATACAGCAAATGATTTACGTATAATATAGAAGCTGTAAGATAAATCATTCGATTGTACAGGAAAGAAAAACTGAACTTTACATATTGTCATTCCTTCGCATGTCAACTATTAGGATACAGTATGGTCTTAAAATGAGTGACAACAACCTTGCGGATAATACTTTCTCCTATAATTCGACCATTCTGAATACAAATCGTCCTCGATTTACTTACGAACACAAATAACCTAATACATAGGGATTGTATATACAAATAGCACACATACTAGATGGAGTGAAAAGTGACCTCCTTGACCGCCAGAATGCGCTGTTACTGCAAAAAAGGTTATGGTGCAGACATGCCAAATTTCTGTGCGATACTGTCTTTAGTTTTGTTTTGACAGCTGATTGTTGTTGACGCGTTTGGCATTATGTTAAGTATAGAAAAAAATGATTTTCGTTCTCTCATAAAACATTATTTTTTGAGAGGCAAAACGGCGAAAGAAACAAAAGAAAAGTTGGATAAATATTATTTGGCTAATGCTCCGTCAGATTACACCGTCAAATATTGATTTCGAGAGTTTCGTGGTGGCCGCAACTCCACTACCGAACAAGTCCGCAGCGGCAGACCCTCCGATGCGGTTACAGAGGACAATGTCAAAAAAATACATGAAATGGTGTTGGCTGACTGGAAAGTGAAGGTGCGCGAGCTAGCAGATACCACAAAGATTAGTACTGAGCGCACACGCCATATTTTGGGCAATATTCTGCATATGGAAAAGTTATCCTGCCGCTGGGTGCCGGGAATGCTCACTCCTGACCAAAGACACGAACGCGAGAGCACTTCGAAAGAATGTTTGGACATACTGATGCGGAATAGGGCGGACTTTTGGCGTCAATTGGTAACTGGATTTGGATCCCTCGGGCTATTATCTCTTCCCAAACCTCAAAATATAGCTCATCAATACAAAATTCAGCTCACGCGAGGAAATTATCGACGCCACGGAGGAGTATTTTGCAGACCTTCTGGAAAATTACTTTTCGGACGGGATCAAGAAGTTGGAAAATCGCTGGAATAAGTGTATCAAACTAAAAGAGGACTATATTGAATAATATAAAAAACATTTAAAAAAAAAAAATTTTAATTCCCAAGGAGGTCACTTTTCACTGCATTTAGTAACTATACATATTGATGAATTTTGCTACATTAAGAAACTCAAATAACTTAATAGTAGCTCATATAATTTATGTATTTTTATGTCATGACTGCCTGAAGAGTTGAACTGGGAATTGCCTCAATTATTGATTGAATGGATTGTTTCAAATCACTAAAATTTGTTGGTTTGGTTTTGTAAACCAAAGAAAAAATCAAGTGCAGTCAGATCTGGAGACCTGGGGGACAACGAAATATGGAGTTTCTTGAAATTATCTTATTGGGCAATTTCCGTTGCAACTTTGCCTTAACAGGCCTGGTTATGTGTGAACTTGACCCGTCTTGTTGGAACTACACTGAGTTGAAAGTTATTTTCTTCCGGCGTAATTCTCGAAAAATAAATTCTTGTAACATTTTCAAATAACGGTCCCCAGTGACCGCTCCAGTGCGATCGCTTTATTTGAAAAAGTGTGGCCCGACAATGTAACATGAGGAAACTGCACATCACACTGTGACTCGAGTAGGGTGAAGTTCCGTCTCATGGAGAATTTCTGGGTTTGAATCATTCCATTTTCGACAATTCTGCTTGTTGACATTGCCCTTTAAGTTTAGCATGGTTTCGTCCTCGCCCACCATTTGAAGGAGATTCTGGCAAAATTCCAAGCGGATCGGAAATCTGCGGGGTTTAATTTGCTTGTAATTTGAACCTTATAAAGAAACAAATTCAAATCTTTGTGCAGAATTGTCTGCAGTGACTGTCTGTTGATACTCATTTGGGCAGTTAAATTTCTTATCGAAATGCTTGGAGTAGTCTGTATGGCAGTGGCTACAGCAGCAATTGTTTCTTGCGTCCGAACTTAAGGATTTCGGTGGTAAGGCATTTGAGCGACTATCCCACGCTCGGAAAAAGACTTTACCATCCTCATTATGGTCCATTTGCTCGGCAGCGTGCTGACAAACGTGGGCCGAAACTCCCTTTAGATGGAAATAACCGGCTTCAGTGCGTGATAGCGGCGCACAATCCAAATTCGAGTTTCATCATCCCAATTGTCCATTTTTATTAAATATAAATAACAGTCTGCAAATTAAAAACATTAGATTGATTAATTACTTACAAAAAAAGTTATTCCATTTTATTTTGGTAGCGCGATTCATCAGTCACCCTGTATTTTCTTTTCAAGCATATCCGTGTATTAATGAAACATACTTATTATAGGTACTCAAAAAATAAATTCAAATATGTACAATGTGATGCGATAAGAATCAAAATTTGTGATCCCATCTCTTGAAAACAGAGATTCTTCCGCTAAAAGAATTCTGCTAATAAACTCGCTGTCATTCAAGCTCCGCTCCAGCAACCAGTTACAAAACTCAAGTCTCTTTTCCAAATCATTGGAAAGCAGTTCTTGTACAGGTGTGCACGTATGATATACTACACCCTGACTGACTCGAACTGCAACCAACTTCAGAAATTTCCAAACCGTTCATGACAGTGAGCTCAAACTTTGACACATGATAGATAATTTTATTATTGACAAGCTTTTTAAACGACTCAGTTGTGTTGAAACAATTTTATCTGCTAGGGAATTCAAACGTGATAGTGTGATTGCTTTATATTTGGCTGGAAAACCACAACTAGCTATCGTTAAAGCCCTCCAACACCTCAACGTGAATCATTTGTGTCTCGAACCATAGCTCGTTACCGTGATACTGGCAGCGTTGGAAAACGCCATGGAGGTGGTCATAAAAAAACAGCAACATCGGCAGAAATGGTTCGGAAAGTGAAGGCTCGAATTGAGCGAAATCCGCGTCGAAGTGGAAGAAAAATGGCTTGTGAGCTCAACATATCATTGGAACGGATGCAACACATACTGGAAAATGAGCTTGGACGCAAGCCATTGAAGTTCCAAAAAGCACACTATCTTACACCGCAACAGAAAAAAGTTAGAGTCGAAAGAGCGAAGGAGTTGCTACGCTTGCACGAAAGTGGTGAGTTGCCGACTTTGGTTTTTTCCGATGAGTCGCCATTTGTTATCGAGCAATATGTCAATAAACAAAATGACCGAGTTTACTTTTCAGAGAGGTCCTTCCAAAATTTATACCTTCGGACGGCGACCAGAAAGCAGGCAGCACCGATGGTGATAGTTTGAGCCGCCATAACGGCCGATGGTCGCTCTCCGCTCGTATTTTTGGACCGTTGCGTCAAAATTAATGCGATCGTATACCGTGAAACTGTCTTAGAGGCTGTATTGAAATCTTGGGCAAACAATCATTTCGGTCGGAGACCGTGGACATTTCAACAAGACTCGGCACCGTGTCACAAAGCATGCGTCAACCAAGATTGGTTAAAAAACAATATTCCACACTTCATTTCTTCGACACAATGGATTGCAAATTCTCCGGATGCAAATCCGTTGGATTTCTCTCTCGGGGTATTTTGAAGGTGAAGGTTGGCACTAAAAAATACTGAAGTTTGGACCACCTCAAACAAGCAATTCGCAGGGAATGGGCCAAAATACCGCAGAGCCACTTGCATGCAGCGTGCGATGGTTTCTTCGGCCGTCTCAAGGCCATTATTCGCGTCAAAGGTGGACATATTGAAAACTACTGATACAATTTGAAAATTGATATATTTTCCAACATTTTTTGCTTTGACACAATAAAATTTATCAAAAAATAAAAAAAATTATAGCATTTTAAAAAGTTGGAATTCGAGTCATTTACCTTGTATGGTGGTATGGATAAAGATTTTCTCCATGCAGTACATTAGAAATTTTATGTCTGGAAACATTGAATTGAAAGGCTAAGCGTCTGATGCTGATTGATGGATCAATTGTAACAGCTTCCAGTATTCTTTCATCAGCCGAAATCCTTCTTACTTTTGGAGCTCCCGCAATCGGTCGTGTATTTGAAACTGACGTATTTCCAAATACTCCTTTACTAGGAAGTCGTCGGTTAGAGTAAAGTTCATGGTCTCTTTGTCGCGCAATAGTTGAACTTCCATTGGTATTCTTGGTTTGTAAATGTAAATATTTCAATTAGCGTTTTTAAGCAACTGTAGCCTTAGCGTAAAAATAAAACTGATGAATTATTTTTTTGTTTGCTAAATTTTCGAATTAGATCTTCAAATTCCAAACCTAACTCATTCTGAGAACTTTTAAGGAACAAGGTAAGGAGATGAGGGTTTTGACAGGTAGTCAAATAAACGAACACGCTTTAAAACCCTTTAATAGTTATGCAATTTTAAAAAAAATATTTGAAAATTAGTAATTCTTGGAAAACCACTCTTACAAGTATTGTCAACTGTTGTTAGAAATGTTGGTAAAAAATGAGCAATTCCTTTTTTTACCTGCTGCATGTTTTCCTAAGTATCATAAATTCTCTGGATTTTTGTGCAAACTTGATGATGATTTTCTTTTAATTATTGGTACTTTCATAAGAAAAAAATTGTAAAACGTTATATTAATTAGGCATTTTCTGGGGGAAAGTGTTATGTATGTGCCAGACGCTAAGTCAGCATATTACCCCAGACAACAAATAAGTTTCCCACGATACCTGTGACAAGTTTCTCACGATAACAAAAATTGCAACATACTATAAGTAATAAAGGTGCATAAATAGAAGCGGCCAACAAGTTCACGGGGAATAAATTTGTTAGCAGACATACAGATAAGGTCCCGGGCAATCATTTATGTATAATAAAATTAATAAACAACATAAAGACTAAAAATTGGAAGTGTATAATTTTTATTATATTTTAATACTTTGGTTTTGGTCGTAATTGTTTTTCGGTCGTGCTCGTATTTAATCATATTAATTGATCAACGTCTCCGTCCGTCTGAAGGAAATACCAGGAGGGTGGCTCCTCTCTTTCAACTGGCCTGACGACACACACACACCCTCTACACCAATTTTTTTTTGTTAGTGCGTAACAAAAGCGACCTCGAATTCAAAAATTAGCATGGGCAATGAAAATGGAACTGGCTTAGAAATTGGATATTTAAAGACTCAAACAAGATATCAACTTTAATTAAACGCTGTTATAAAGGCTGGCATTTCTTCTGAAAACAAAGTCTTACACGAAGTTTCTACCATTAGTACAAACAGAGCACTTTCTCTTAATATGAGTCAGGGTACACCAAAGTAAGCCTTTTCTTAAATCCTCGATAACTGTTGTCAACATTGAAGATAGACCCTTACTGTAGAACGATTTTTTCTTAGAGTATGCCCAGGAATCATTTTCGATTATCGTTGACGAATTAGGGACATCCTGAATATCGCTGAAAAACAGACGGTGAATTTTTGAGCCTAAAAGGTATGCGCTAATATTCAAATTGTCCTAAAAGTGCAATAAAATTTCAATTCCTTCATGATTAATATTTAAAAGCCACAGTTTTACTTTGCACAAAAAGTTCTTTAAGGTTCTGATAATTCGAATGCTCTCTGGGAGTGAATTGAAAGGTTTGCAAGATACAACTGAGAAGAAGTTTTTTAAGCTCGAAGTGCGAAAAGATGAAATGTTAACCATGGAACTAGTATTGCTTCGAAGGTTACGGGTGTTATTGATGGGACTCTGCAAGTAGCCACCCCTAATAAAAAAAAGTTGCAATAAATATATTTTAACATGCTTGTAGCGCAGTACTGCTTAAGCCGATAAAAACTTCCCAGAGTGGATAGCGAATATTGCTTCAAAATAGAAATGTGATCACACCAACTCAAATTTTGATTAATTACGAGACCTAAGTACTTATAGTTCTTCGCTATTTCAATTTTGAAATAAGTAGCATTACAGCCAATATTTTCATTAAATGAGATAATACAACCACATTTAAGCAAGCTAGATCTGCAACAATTCGCTGCATGGAATACAGTATTATTTTCCGGGGATTCTTTAGTAGTAAGGCTGAAGTACATGAGCTTAGTTTTACTACTTACTATTAACTTGTGTTGCGCAAACCAGAGTGTTAACAAATGGACGTCATGGTTAATGTCAGCAAGGTGGTTAAAGAGATTACTAGAGCCATGCGCAAATGCAAAGTCATCAGCAAAAGTATAAATCTTACCCATGATTGGAGCACTGAAGATTGAGTTAACATATATTAAGAACAGTAAGGGACCAAGGACAGATACTTGTGGAACGCCTCGGTTGATGGTCTCGGAACCACTGAGAATGTTCCCAATTTTTACTTTTTGTATTCTGTTTCTAAGATAAGATGCAGACCAGTCTAAGATAATGCCTCAAAAACCTACACAGTACAATTTATTCAAAGTATTTTGTGATCTACCATGTCGAAAGCTTTGGTTATGTCTACAAAAAGTCCGGTACAGCATTTATTTTTATCAAGTTCCTTGTAGATATATTGAAAAAAATCCAGAAGAGCATCTTCGGTTGAATGGTTTTCTCTAAACCAAATTGATTCTCGCTAAAAAAATGTTAATCTTAGTGAGAAATATCAAAACTCTATAGTAAGGAAATCGGTCTGTAATTCATCTTTTCTTTCTATTACCCTTTATAAAAATAGGAATCACGTTAGCTCGTTTTAATAATTCGGGGAAGGTAACCGTGAAAATGCTTAAATTTAAAAGGCTGGCGAGAATGTCTGCCACGTTTAAAGCGTTTCTTTTTAAGATAGAATTACAGATTTCATCGTTTCCACAAGAATTCGATTTTCTTATAGAATTGATTATTTTTAATAACTATAATCCCGAACTTGGCTTGAAAACGAAGCTGTTTCTGGAAACTGTCAGGGAGATGCGACGTTGAGCAAAAGCTACAAGACACTAAACAATCGCAAGAATATGTCTGTACTACTACGGAAAAGTATTGATTAAACTCGTTTGCAACAACTACAGTATCTGTAACATTAACATTATCATATTTGAGTTGGTATAATGGATTCACCATGCTTTTTAGTTTTCCGATTAATTATACAGTTAACACCTTCCCATTTTCTTTTTTAAGGTTCCCTTATGCACTTCGTAGGTTATTTTCATAGTATCTGTTACGACATATACTAATTTCTTTATAAACCTTTTTTTATGTTTCAGTTTAATTTGTTTAAGCAGCGAATCATTTATCCAGATTAGAGAAAAAAAATTTTTTGGTCCTACAAGACCAACCCGACAGAGTAAAACCGAAAAAAGTTTCAATGAACCAAAATTGCTGCAACGTCTTTCCAATACGACCAAAAACTGAGGCAAAAAATACTGCAATGCCCCAAAGGCAGTAAACATTTTTGGTCGTTCGTTAAAAACATTAAACATTCTCCATCCCAACGCTCATTTACAAAGACATTCCAGATGTCAGCTCTTTGTACAAGGCCAATCTGCTTGCTGCACACTTTGCGGCTAGCTCAACACTCCCAGATTCACTCCACGACTACTCAAGAGTCGAATCTTCAATGGGACGTATCCACTTTCGCACTCATGTAGTAGCAAGAGTACTTAAAGATCTTAATATACATAAATCCACTGGTCCAGATGGTATATCTTCTTTTCTTCTGAGGAGATGTTCTCCCTCGCTGGCAAAACCAATGCGTAAGCTTTTTCATCAATCCTACTCTTTAGGACTCTTTCCGAGCAGAAGCAGAATAGCATTTGTCCAGTCCGTCCCTAAAAAGGCGAATCTTCTTCTGTCTCTTCCTACAGATCCATTGCACTCATGTCCCTTCTTTCCAAGGTCATGGAAACGCTGATAAATCGTCAGCTAATGAAATATATCGAGACAAGTAAGCTTCTTAATGACCGGCAGTATGGTTTTCGTAGCAACAGGTCCACTAGTGATTTGATGGCATGTCTCATCGAAAAGTGAAACCAAAGCGTACAGAGATTGGCATAAGACTCTGTTGTCGAAAATGCGTGCTTTGGGATCGATGACTCTCTTCTTCAATGGATTAGACATTACCTTTCCAAATAGTCTTTAATGATTTCAAGTCTGATATTCACAAAATTAATGCTGGTGTGCCCCAGGGCTGCGTTCTGTCCCCGACACTCTTTTTAATTTTCATTAATGATCTCTTGTCTGCTACTTCTAGTCCAATATATTCCTTTGCTGATGAGAGTGCTCTCTGCTTTTCATATTCGTTTCCGAACTCACGTCCTTGGTCTTCGGCTGTAGAACGGGAACGGCAGCGTTTGTTAAGCTCATTAAATTCCGATATTAACCCAATTCCCCAATTGGGGAACTATCAACCGAGTGGTATTTAATGCTTCCAAAACTCATGATGCAGAATATTACATCCTGTTGACGCAGCATATTACATCCTGATCTTCAATATCTGTTTGGGAAGCTGTTTTCTGGATCGCAAGCACGCTTTCCTTGACTTCGCAACAGGGTGTGAACGTCTGTAGCAGTAGTGTACTCCTGAAACTCGGTTAGCAAGGCTGCAAACTTACCCCAAGAATGACACGACGTTAATCTCAGAAACGACTTTGCCGTTTCTCTCAGCAATCTCTTTGCATAAACAAAGCTCTCTGATTCACTGAAGTTGTACAAAAGTTTAATATCTTCAAAACTACTGCTGTAACTACCGTGTTACAAAACATTTAGTAACACGGTAGTTGTCATCTCCGGAGAAGGTTAGCCTAGTATCTTCAACGTCACGAAATGTATTGGATCAGCATCCATTGCAACAATATATTTCTTCTCAAAAAAATTTACTTTATCCTACTTCTGAAAGTTATGAGCCACTTGCTACAGAAAAATTAAAAAACAATCGACACTTTACGATTATGGCTTTATTTCGTCTGCCTCAACACAACACTTTTTCAATACAGCAAGCGGTTTATATAATGCATAGAAACTGTAGTATAAATCATTCGATTGTACTGGAATGAACAATTGAACTGTACATATTGTCATGTTTTCGAATGTCAACTATTCGGATACAGTATGGTCGTAAAATGAGTGATAATAAGTTTGCAGATAATACATTCTCTTACAATTCTATTATGTTCTTAAATTGCCGAACCGTATTGCTGAGAAAAAATCTGTATATTGGCTCGACTAGGAGCTTCACATGTTTTTTTTAAGCCTGACGGGCAGCACCTATCCTTCGATCTGGTATAGCTCTGTATACTTCTTGTGTAGAAGTGTGTGCTTGCCGGAATTCTTCATCGAACCAGGGGTTACGCTGTGATGCCCCATGGGAAACCTAACACTAAGATATTTCAGAGGTTGAGAGACACTTGATCGGCTCTTTGGTGAACTCTTGTGGTTGCCATATGACTTAAAGCTTTCTCAAAGTATTTTCCTATCTTTCCGGTGCTCAGAATATCTCCAATCATATCCTAGGTTAAAGAAGTGAGTAGCCCAAGTTGAGAATTTTCGACGACGCAGAATGTTGTAATAACTAGTTCGCAAAGGAAGTAGTCTCGCGTGTTTTAAGTGAACTCCTGACAAATATAAGCCTTAATTCCACTGAATGGTCAACCATTAATGGGAGCAGCGATACGCCTTGCCATCGCCCTCCGCCAATTCATTGATACTACAGCAGAACTTGTATTGGAGGCATAAGTTCCACCTTGGTATGAGTCGAGGCCGATCTAAAACCTCTTGATAATAAGCACCCAGTACTTATTGCAACACTACATCGGGTCGAAACTAATTGGAAAACCCTTCCTGCGACTTAAGGCTTAAACCATAGCTGCTTTGACGCTCCCATAAGGGGCCCTTCCTCAACACGACATATGACCGGAACAGTATTTTGATCAGAAAATTATATTCGACGGGGTGGTACAAACTTCGCAATCGTGATATAAGCTTTTAAAAGCTGGTTGCTTTTAAAAATTCATTTTTAACTTTTTGCCGGTTTTGAGACAAAAACGAGTCTGTACTTCTATATATAAATTAATATTGTAGTAAAGTCTACAGCTTCTACTACATATTCTACTACACATTCACACAGGATCAATACTCGTGAAAACAGACTAAATGTGGTTTCGACCTTATGTATGGTAAATTTATTTCTTGTTATGTATCTACATATGTATATTAAATAAAAATACATAAATTACACGCCCTTCAAAGTCTACTCAGTAGTTGGCTCTTAATACTTTGAAACGCATGAAAATGCTAGATTCTTCTTATAAAAAACGAAGAAAAGTTTTGTGTTGATAAATTTTTGAAGAATATATATAAGGTGTGTTTATTTGGTAATCTATATAGGCTTAAAAAATATTTTCCATATTAATTACACTAACAACTAAGCCTATATAGAATTACGAAATCTGGATAACTATCCAGGCTTAATTCCTTAGCCGCGATTAAAACCGTGCTACCAAACTAATTTTTTCCGATTGTTATCGAAAAATGCTATCGAATATGTCAAAAGTGACACAAAAGTCAAAGACAACAAACTAAGAAAAGGAAAGAAAAATTAACTCTATTGAGAAAAAGTAAAAACGCAACAAATAATAGCTAAAATACATTAATTTGGGTATGCATATACTTCATACTTATACGAGGGCGGGTCAATAAGTCCGTGACTTTTGGATTAAAACAGATTTTTTGATAAAAAAATAATTTTATTTTTCAACGTAGTCTCAGTTGAGCTCTATACACTTTGTCCAACGCTTCTCCAATTTTTTTATCCCTTCCAAAAAAAATGATTTGTCGAGGTCCTCAAAATGACGAGATGACTTCATCATTGGAGTCAAATCTTTTTCCACCAAGCCATTTCTTCAGGTTTGGGAACAAGAAGTAGTCGCTCGGAGCCAAATCTGGAGAATAGGGTGGATGAGGGAGCAATTCATAGCCCAATTCATGGATTTTTGCCATGGCAACTGCACATGTGTGCACCCTTGCATTGTCTTGGTGGAAAAGAACTTTTTTCTTGGCCAAATGAGGTCGTTTTTTTTTCAAATCGTCATTGAATCGGTCCAATAAGTTGGCATAATATTCCCCATTGATTGTTCTTCCCTTTTGAAGGTAGTCAAGTTGTAGTTGATTATCCCGCGTGCATCCCAAAAAACAGTCGCCATAACTTTATTGGCTGACAAACCCACCTTGGCCTTCTTTGGCGCCGATTCATCCTTAGAAACCCACTGTTTTGACTGTTGTTTGTTGTGATGGATCCATATTTCGTCCACGGTTACAAAACGGCGCAAAAACTCCTCCATATTGCGATTAAACAACGCCAAACCTTCCTGTGAAGTTGTTACACGATTGCGTTTGTGGTCGACTGTGAGCAAACGCGGCACCCATCTTGCGGAAAGCTTTCTCATGCCCAAGTGATCATTCAAAATTTAAACCACTGAGCCATGCGAGATCCCTACGGCTTCCACAATCTCTCGCACTTTCAATCTTCGGTCGGCCAACACCATATCGTGAATTTTTTCGATTGTTTCGGGTGTAGAGACCTCAACTGGGCGTCCAGGACGTTCGGCATCTTCAGTGCTTGTACGGCCACAACGAAATTCAGTAAACCACTTTTTTACCATTGAAATCGATGGTGCAGTATTTATCAAGCTTAGCCTTGGTCTCGGTAATGGTTTTTTTTCGCAAGAAATAATGCTTAATAAGCACACGAAATTCACTTTTTTCCATTTTCTCCTCAAATTAGTGAGTAGTCTGATAAAAATAGCTGTCAAACACAAACTAACTGACGCAGCAAGTTTAAATTTTGACAGGAGTCAACTGACAAATGCCTGTTGACAGGAGCAGTGTTGCTGTTTCAGTAAAGAGGTCAGAAATTCAAAAATGCACAGAATTATTGACCCGCCCTCGTAGCAAGCGGAAAACTTGGCAAAGGAGGGAGTGTTGGGACTGCTACAGTGCTACCTGGAATGGAAAGATGAATTCCAATACACAAATGTGTTGGAAGACATGGTGTTCCGGAAGTTTACGACAAGATACTATCATTTTTTCTCGTGACCTAACTAACTAATTACTCATTTTATATTTTAGGGTTCCAGAATGACATTTAGTGCCATCGAAGGAAAGATGAAAACACTTCTTATGGTGTATAAAGCGGCAAAGGACAATGCAAACAAACCGGTTCAACCTCGGTCATGGTCCCGTATATGAAAGAGATGGATGAAATTTTTGGGACAAGCCCATAATTTCAAATGTCCACGCTCTCCATCTCGGACGTGGCCACACTTCCCCTTTATAATTCAACACCAGTTAAGGAAAGGATGCCAACACCTTCCGACGAGTCTTCTCCGTCTCTTCCTCCTCCCCAGGACCTCTCAGCTACATCTCCGCATTTGCCAAACCACTGCTCACATCTTAGGGTCGGAGCTGGCATATCCACCGCACGGAAAAGTCGCAAAACAAGTGCTGCGGGAAGTACGCAAGAGTTTCAGAAGTGTCTCTTTGAAAGACTTGAAAAAAGCCTTCAGGAGAATTTGACGGCCCAGCAGGAGATAATTATAAAAACTGAAAAAAAAACTTTAAAAGACAGAATGAGAGAAACATGATAGGAAAAAGAAAAAAAGAAACAGCAAGATCACATCTGTGTGTCATGACCACTGTGCAAGACCGCAACTTTCGCATTTAAAGCCAACTAATTGTATACTAACCTAAATCCTAGCACCGAAACTTATACAACAACTTATAACTAAACCTAAAGCTAATTTAACCCAATGTACTACATCGAATATTGCGCCCCAGGGTCGCATAGCGATGACAGCTCGTTAATACTAAAATAAGCAGGGTGTTGTTGGCTGAGAATGGCCAACCCACCCATATCGCACTTGGATGCGACCAATTCCTGCCATTCTGGCCAAAACTGTGAATGCCCCTAAGCAAAGTTCCTCCCAGTCGCCACCTTTAAAAAAAAAATTCAGGAAAAGCCAGTCAAGGCATTTCCGTTATGTCGACATCGTTTGTAGGCTACGTTCAGTCACAGTCGACCCCATCGAAGGACAGTCGGTCCGCCCATCCACACCCCACTTGCGCTAGTCTTACTCCATCATTTTAATAAAAAAAAATCTACTTCAACTCACAATATAATCCATTATAATTTATTCAGCTAAAAGAAATTCACAAAAACGGAACTCACTATCTATTGTAATTCTGACTTTTTTGAATTTTATTCTATTTAACCTACTGTATGGATCGTCTTATTCAGGCAGCAAACAAATGAAACCTTGAATTTACCGATTTTAGTGGAACCCTAGTAATTCTGGGGCCAGCACTTCGAAGAATCTTTTAAAAGAAAAAAAAAACATTGACATAAAGAAAGTATTTTTTTTTTGCACGCACAAAGACAACGATGTGTGGCCGTGGCTCAAGTGGTAGTGGACCGGCTTCCAAATCGGAAGGTTCGGTGTTCGAATCCCAGCCTCCCCCGAAAGACATACATATCATCCATTTTTTCAGTTAACGGAAATCAAGTAAGACGAGCAGTTGACCAGAAATCAACATCAAGCCAACTTCCACTAAGAATTTAGACTCCCCATTAAATATTGGATGCCAGCGAAATAACCACTGGGCTCTTTCTTTCTCTCTCTATCCCATTTTCCAAAAAACTTAACACATGCTGAGGCATTCATACTCGACTGAGTATGAACCAAACTTAAAATAAAATTCAAAAGAAGAAAAAAACACTTAACTCTAACACCCTATTCTTATATTACTCTACACAATTCAAAAAAACTCAAATCTATATATCTACAATATAACTTAATCTAAATTGGATATCTACTACACTAAATCACAAAGTTTTTTTTTTTTCTGTCACTGTTTTATTTAACATACGAGTATGTGCTTTATTTTTACGTAATTATATTTCTTTTGTTAATTCACTTTTTATTTATTTATATAATTTTTTTTTCCTTTGTGTATTCTTGTTGTTGTTGGAGTTGTCCCGCGGAGCACCTCTTGCTGGCGATGTAGCTTTATATAGGGTGGTGGGGGAATCGTATTTCGCACCTTTTTTTTTGTAGTTCCTCACAAAACAAGGAAGGACTTTTCGCCCACCAGTTTATTTGTGGGTTGTCCTTATCACACCGGTAAAAGAAATCACCACGTAGGTGTAATGGGGGTGTTGGTTCCCAACACATTTTATAATTTTAAAAACAGTTTGGAGCCACCGACCATCACTGGAGAACACGAAGACGAATGTCAACAAATGTCAACATACTCGCAAGGCATCGTCTGCCTCTAACATATGTGTCAAAATCCAAATCAGCAGTTATCACACTTTCAACAAATTGATCATGGCTGATTTAAAGACAAGGAGAAAGGATGCATTCCTTCTCTACACACATGGCTAATAGGGGCATTAACTGTATGACATTTATGAAACACAATAAATGTAAACCTACGCACACACATTTACAAAAAGTAAAAAAATGTGAATGTATTAATTTAGTTTAAGAAATTCCAAGTCAAGTTCATGTGGTCATTGACTTACTATGTAAAATCATGATGCTACTCGTATGTTCATTTTACAGTAGCAACTAAAAGCGAGTTTCATGGAAACTAGGGTAGAATCTATCCCGTACTTGTCAGTTAGCAATCAGTATAGTAAGGCAATAAATAACAACTAATAACGTGAAGTCAATTTGATACAGTCTTTTAAATTTAATTTGAAGTAAATAATGTGTCCTCTACTAAACTTGAGGCAAGACAACATTACTTGGGCAAATTATTTTTAAATTAAACTCAGCTTAGAACATGGTACTTCGCAGCCTTGAATAAACCAGGGCAAACAATAAAGTTTTCTGGACGACTATCCAGACATTTTCAACAGTCAACAGACCAAAAGTTTGGCCATCCGACATGTTTAACGAACATCTTTAACAAACATCTTCAACGGACATAGTTAGCGGACATCAACGGTCAACAACGGACATCCGCACAGGACAATTAACCACTACAAATCGGACGTTTATAGCTATGGTAAACAAGGAAAACAATTTGGCAACAGGATAAAGGGAAGACATACATAACTACGTTCAACAATAAGGTAGGAAGTCAATATTTTGAAAATAATAATAAAAATCGTAAATAAAATTAAATTCAAAGAAATTTAAAAGTGAATTATTTACAATTTATATCTAACTACACCCAATTGCACAACAATAAGACTGATAAAATAAGTGCTAGTGTAGAACTAACAATATTTTGAATAATGTCAAAACTATCGAAAACAATAGAAAGACAAGAACCTTTTCTCGAAGAAATTGCAACTGATTTCGACGAATATCAGAAGCAAACCGAAGCTCGGAAATCAAGGGGTTATGTGAACGCCTGTTTAACAGACGTGGGTGAATTATTTAAAATGGCTATGAGCTTACATACCACTATTATGAACACTGCGGCGGATCCGCTAAAAGACAAATATATCACAGATGAAATATATTCCAAAATTAAGCGAATTTTTTTCAATTAAGTGGCATGATCAATGATGACATAGATCAATTTTCGCACGAGAACAATATCAATTTTGATATGACGCGACTAAACGTTACAAAATCTGTTGTGTTCGATATTCGTCTTTCGCGTATTAACATTAAACCATTTTGGGGTAAATTCGAAGAGTGGCGTGAATTCCACAACGTTTTCGTAAGCCTAGTAGATCAAAACGCGGATTTATCTGAAATTCAGAAACTACAATTTCTAAAAACTTCTTTGTGTGGAGATGCTGCACGTCTCATACAACATCTCCCTACTGACCGCAAAAGCTATGCGTCGGCTTGGGAAATAATCACTGAAAGGTTCCAAAGTAAGAGAAAATTAGTAAACACTCAATTAAGAATTCTTTTAGAGCAACAAAAAATCACCCATGAATCCGCTGAACCTTTAAAATCCTTGCACGATTGCATTGAGTGCATTCATGCCTTGGCATGGGATTCTATCCTGATATTTATAACATATCAGACACTTCCATTTACAGCACAAAAATTTGGGGGGCAAAATTAGGTACGACAAAGAGTCTACCCGATTGGAAAACGTTTTTGACTTTCACTGAAGGCCGATTTAGCTCGCTCAAAAACATCAGGGAATCTAATATACATACAAGACAACCACAGCCGTCCTCATCGTTTCGCAAGACTTCCGATCGTCATACGTATCACGTAAAAACGAGGGTGAAAGCAAACAATTTCGCTGTAAGCTCTGCAAAGGCGCATACAGTTTACGCCACTGTAAGCAATTTTTAAGGATGGACGTAAAAACGCGCATAGAGACAACCAAACGACATTCAGTTTGCTCGAATGGCCTTGAGTTAGACCATCACACATCTAATTGCAGTAGCACTAATCGTTGTTTTAAATTCAACTTAAAATATCACACGTTGCTGCACTACGAGTTGCAACAAAATGCAAAACAAATAGTACAAAGCCATCATTGCCAACACTCTAGTCCCCAGTCTAGGCGACAAATAGCACCCTACGATAAATCAAATCGTTGCAAATCAACTCGAGCACAACGCAAGTATCTATGTTCCTAATACAAATCAAAATGTAACAGGAGAAATGTACAAAACTCGACCGATACTTCGCAATGTAGATACAGACATCAAAACCAAATATACATATTATTCGCTAGCTAATAAAGTACATACCAAGGCTTTATTAGCAACCGCATTGGTCAAAGTTTTTGCCGCCAGCGGTAACCAGTATATTCTAAGAGCACTTATCTGGCTCAGAAGCAACTTTGGTCAACGAAAATGTCACACAGCTTCTTAAATTAAAAAAGCATAAGATTCCGCACAAATCACAGGTCTCGGTCAAACTTCTACTGGTGTATCGAACTACGAAGTAGAACTTACAATCTTTTCATTGGCGAGGTCACCATTCTCACTCAGGGTCAAGGCATTTGTCTTTAATCAACTGACATCAACGCTGCCAGCGCACCAGTTGCAAATAAAAAGTTAAACCCATCTCTACAACCTACCTCTTGCAGATCCTTCGTTTAGCACCCCGAGCAAAATTGACATTATTTCAGGTGCTGACGTATACACATCCATAATCCTACAGGGTCTTGTGAAAGGGAAAAAGGGAACCCCTGTTGCTCAATGTACCGTGCTGGGATGGATTTTGACTGGTAACACCAACAATGCTGCTCAGTCTACAAAAATAGCAATCCAAAACCACTTCAATTTATTAGATGATCAGTCGAAAAGATTTTGGGAACTAGACGAGGATCTAGAAGCCAGAAAATTAACCCAGGGAGAGGAAAAATGTGAACAACATTTGCAAAGTTTATATGTACCTAGGTACGAAGTACAACTACCATTTAAGAACAATATTCACCCTAACCTCGGCAATCCCCTAAGGCCGGCAATGGCCGGATTTTTTCAAATAGAAGAAAGTTTCGCAACAGATAAAAAACTACAAAAGGCATATGTCAACTATATCCAGGAATACATTACCTTTGGTCACATGGAAGAAGTATCAAAAGATATGCGAATCTCGACAACACAGCATAACTTCTTCCACACCATGCGGTCTTTAAAGAGTCGAGCAGCATCACAAAATTGCGCGTAGTATTCGATGTTTCGTGGAAATTATCAAATGGCAAATCATTAAACGACAATTTAATGATTGGACCACGTCTACAAGCAAATATCATCGAGCTGATTGCAAGGTGGAGAAAATATAAGGTAGCATTGGTTGCTGACATCAGCATGATGTACCGTCAATTATGGATGGTACCCGCCGATACCACTTATCAGCTGATTTTGTGGAGAGAAAATCCCGCAATACTTTTAAAAACCTTCGCATTAAAGACTGTAACGTTTGGCACGGCATCAGCACCATATCTTGCAGTGCGAACCCTACAGCAGCTAGTGGCTGATATCAAGACATCGTATCCTCAAGTTACCACTCACGGAAGGATTTTACGTGGATGACATGATTTATGGCGCAAACAACGAATCCGAAGCAATTAAACTTCAAAGAGGCGTTCTCACCACCTTGAAGTCGGCAGGGATTTCCTCTTAGGAAGTGGGCAAGTAACTCAGAAAAGGTATTAGAACAAATACCCGAAAATAAAAGCGAGACCAATCTTCCACTAAGCTTCGACTCAACAGATACTGTCAAGACCCTCGGAATCCGATGGCACCCAGCACAAGACGTATTTAGATTTAAAATTAATTTACCTGTAGTGAAGGAATACACTAAAAGATCTGTGTTAGCAGATATTGCCCGCCTATTTGATCCCCTCGTGTGGATTTCGCCTTGCATTGTCAAGGCGAAGCTTATTTTGCATCAGCTGTGGCTTCAAGAGCTAACTTGGTATACCCCAATCTCTAAGGAGATCGAAGATGTTTGGGTAAATCTACGAAATGGATTTAGTGTTCTGGAGGACATGCAAATATCGTGCTGGATGCAATATAAGGATTCGGCTAAGGTGCCACTACGGCTCGGAGAAGTCAAATGGTAAGGAATATGTTAATATCCTAGCGTCCAAAACAAGAGTTGCCCCAGTTAAATGCGTTTCACTACCACGCTTAAAACTATGTATAGGGCTTCTGTTAGCAAATCTGTTGCGCCTCATATCGCGAGCTATGCAATTCAGTAATCCTGAAGTCTTCGCATGGCGCGACTCAATGATCGCCTGAATTAAGGGGAACCCGTTAATACGATCAACCTTTGTAGTCAACCGAGTAGCTGAGATCCAGACTCTCACTAGTCCGATGATATGGACACATGTCACATCAAAAGAAAATCCAGCAGACCTCGGCTCAGGAGGACTTCCACCGGAAGGGCTGATTAACAATCAAATGTGGTGGTCAGGTTCCAAATTTTTAAAAAAATTTTCCCCCACAGAACTACCAGTAGTAATTCCAATTGACACCAACCTGGAAACCCAAAATCTAAACCAGAAACATGAACTTCGATCACGCTTCTACGAGTATCAGGTACATTTCGAACACATAAAGCTTCACTTCACATAAGTATAGTATATAGTAGCTTATTCTATTCTAATTAACAGAGCATTTGAGAAGATATTTTTTTTTAATATCAGAAACACCACAAACAAAAAGCCACTCGAAACGTACCCTCTCACCCCCGATGAACTGAAATCAGCACACGATCTTTATTACTATTATTATTATCAAGGGAACGATACAAATTAATTTGTAGGGTCTGGGATTTAAAGCCGGGGTACTATGCCCATGTAGCGCGTTTTGTCAACAGCACGCGGAGTACTAAGTTCCAATGTGGTCACCCACCTACGTACTTACCGCGCCCAAGCACTTATTAAACTTGTATAAGAATAGTTATTCACCGAAGACCTCAAGATATTGAAAACAACAAATACGCTTTCAAGGAAAAGCCAAATCCCTAACTGGAATCCATTTCTCGATGTGGAAGGATTGCTACGAGTAGGAGGTCGATTAACAAATTCCTCACATCCGTATAATCAACGGCATCCATTAATATTAAATGATTCGCACCATTTTGCGAAACGAGTAATAAGTGTCATCTATCAGCGCACACTCCATAGAGCTTCACAAATGATGCTGGCAGAAATCAGGAGGGTCTATTGGATCACCAACTTAAAAAGATTGGTGAAATCCACAATATACAAATGTGTTAGATGCCATCGATATAAAACAAAGATGTAGCAACAACTCATGGGAAGCCTTCCAGCGAAAAGAGTTCTCAACACGGGTATCGATTATGCTGGCCCCTTGGAAATAAAGTTGTGCAAGCGACGATGTAATAGAATTGAAAGAGGATACATAGCAGTGTTTATTTGCTTCTCAACGAAAGCTATGCACATTGAGCTGGTAAGCTAGCTAACTTCCATCACATTTATAGCCGCTTTTAGAAGACATAATGAAAGACAGAAAATTTCTCTCGTCCTAATGGCCATTTGAAGTTGCCAAGGAACAAGCCTCTCTAAACAGGAGTGAAATCCATAAAGCACAACATCAAAAGGGCTATAGGCAACCCAAAATTAACGTTTGAGGAGTATTCAACATTACTAAGTCAAATTGAAGAATGCCTCAATTCTAGGAGACTGTGTCCAATGTCCTCAGATCCTGACGACTTAACTGTCTTAACCCCAGGGGAAAAAATACACACTGTGCCAGAACGAAACCTTCACGATAAAAATATCACCAGTTTGGATAAATGGAGATACATTCAGCGCATTCTCCAAGAATTTTGGAAACAATGGTGCGTGTCATATCCTCATCTTCTCGATTCTCAAACGACCAATTGTAAAATTGTCCCACTTGCCGGTATTCGAATCCACGAATTCGTAAAATATCTCACATCCCCCTTTACGTATGAACATTAAATAGATATTAACAAAAGAGACCAATAAATACAAAACAGAACCTAAAGAATATAAAAATAATATTTATCAACATTATAATAATAATAAAATAATTCACTAATAAAAAAAGCAGTTTGCAGTCTAACGCAGATAATTAAATACTTGAATTCAAATTTGGCTTAATTTGTACTTTTACATACTTAAAAACATTCTTACTAATAATTTTCTTCTTTTTTAATTTCATTGCCAATAGGTGCCATGAGAGGCACCCAACCAAATCACGACAGCTCTCACGAATGACCCCAGGGAGGGATGTTACTTCCAAATCCAGAGAGACTTAGCTCCAGAATTCGAAATTGATCAGCCAAAGGCCGGCAGAATGCTGGTTCCCAACAAATTTTATAATTTTAAAAATAATTTGGAACCACCGACCATCACTGGAGAACATGAAGTCGAGTGTCAACAAACGTCGACATCCTCGCAAGGCATCGTCTCCTTCTGACATATGTGTCAAAATCCAAATTAGGTCAGCCGTTATCACACTTTCAACAAATTGATCATGGCTGATTTAAAGACAAGGAGAAAGGATGCATTCTTTCTCTACACACATGGCTGATAGGGAGCATTAACTGTATGGCATTTATGAAACACAATACATGTAAACCTACACACACATATTTACTAAAACTAATTTAGTTTAAGAAATTCCAAGTCAAATTCATGTGGTCATTGACCTACTTATGTATGATCATGATGCTACTCGTATGTTCATTTTACAGTAGCATCTAAAAGCGAGGTTTCATGGGAACTACGGTAGAATTTATACCATACTTGTCAGCTAGCAATCAGTATAATAAGAAAATAAATAACAACTTATAACGTGAAGTAAATCATTTTTTCCTCTACTAAACTTGAGCTAAGACAACATTACTTGGGCAAATTATTTCTCAGTTAAACTAAGCTTTGAACAGGGGGAGGATGGGGGTAGTGGAAATAAATTTTTTTTCTTCGTTCGGGGAGAACTTAGACCGACTGTTGGCGAACTGGTTCTCTTTTTTCAAAAAAAAAATCCGAAATTCGAGGGGTGTTTAAAAGGAGGAATATGTATATACTTTTCACCCCGACTGTATAAAATCTTTCCTTTTGTTTTTTTTTTTGTTTTCTTTCCAACCACTTTTCGCGCCGACTAAATCTCAAAAAGAAAGAACAAAAAGGGACTCAATTCCAATGCAACCTTGTTTCTCTATTCTCAGACTTCAACTATCTCAACTTTAACTCAAAACAAAAGAAAAAAAAACACTCCCATCCAATACGACCTTGTCGCTATGTCACCAGACAGTCCAAAAAAACAAGAACCCGATCTCGTCTGCTGATTTGATCAGCTGATCAAAACCCGTAAAGGCCATTGACCTGTCCAATTGGTATCATTCTCTTAAAAATTCCATTTCTTGTTTCCTATTTCGCTTTCCACCTTTTCCACCAGAATTCGAAATATCCAACACTCTCTAGGACGACAGGGGCAAATTTACCATACGTACAAGAGCACAAGCGGAATGAGGGAATTCGAAAATAGAGGGACGATTGATAGAGTCAGGTTTTATCGTGAGTTGGGGAAGAGAAATTCGTTGGTCAAATTAATATATAGGGAGGGGAAAAGGTCTATTTCTGAAAAGGGGTAAATTTACTTGATTTGGTACAGTGAGGGAGCACAAATAGAACACCACAATTAAACATATTTATTTCTTTGGTTAAAAGGCTGACGCTACATAAGTGATAAAAACAGTGGATTATGGCCTCTGGGCCAAAAATGCTTTTGGGCAATCGTTTTGCTAAATTATATTAGATTTCCGACCCGCCTAAGAAAAAAAATTTAAAAACATACATATTCCCCTGTAGTGACCAACAAAGCCATTCCCTCCAATTCTAACTGTAAAAATCTCAAATTTATTGTTATAACTCCCACCGCTCCTAAAAAACTTGTTACTACCATAAATCTATTTTTATTAAAAAAAGCCATTGATGGCAATAAGCACATCGTACAAGTACGAGGGGCGTTCAAGATATTCTCGGTATCGGGGTGAAGCTGTGGTTGCATATATAAATTGACTTATTTATCAAGTAATACTATTATTTTAGTGCATTCATGTAAAATTTCATATAAATGTGATTATTAATTCGCGTTTTATCTCTAGTTAAACAGAATCATAATGGCAACTGAAGCGATGATGGTGAAAATTGAGCATCGCGCTGTAATTAAATTTCTCACTAAGCAAGGAAAAAGTCAAAAAACTATTCATGAAGAGATGGTGGCTGTTTACCAGGGTTCCGCACCTTCATTATCAACTGTGCAAAAGTGGTCAAGTGAGTTCAAGAGAGGCAGAGAGAGCATTGAGGACGACCCCCGCTCCGGCGCCCCGGCTACTACTTGTACGGGAGAAAGCATCAAAGAAGTCGAAAAACTTGTTCTTGAGGATGCCCGCATAAAGGTGAAAATGATGGCAGAGATCACCAAGCTTTCAATTGGTACCATTCACACCATTCTTCATGACCATCTTAACCTTTCAAAGGTCAGTGTAAGGTGGGTGCCACGAATGCTCACAGCGCCTCAGATAAAAAGTGAGAATCACATGCTGTAGAGAGCTTTTGGAGATGTGTAGTGAGAACGCGGACGGTGTTATGGATCGAATTGTTACTGGGGACGAAACATGGGTCCACCACTATGACCCTGAAAGCAAACAAGAGTCCATGCAGTGGCATAAAAAAGGAACAGACCCCCCGAAGAAGTTCAAAGTCACTCCGTCTGCCCGAAAGCTCATGGCCACAGTTTTTTGGGACTCAAAGGGAATCTTGCTCATTGAGTACAAAAAAAAAGGTGAAACCATCAACGCCACATCCTACGCTTCCACTTTGCATAATTTGCGGGAGGAAATTAAAAAGAAAAGACGGGGTAAACTCGCAGCGGGTGTGTTGCTTCTTCATGACAACGCTCCTGTTCACACGGCGCGAGTTTCCAAGGCTGCTGCGCGAGATTGTGGTTTCGAAGAAATCCAACACCCACCCTATAGTCCAGACCTTGCCCCTAGTGATTATTTCCTGTTTCCGGATTTGAAAAAATGTCTTCGTGGAAAAAGATTTTCGGATGATGAAGAACTCAACTCGGTATTTTGCAGAGAAAGAGGAAATTTATTATTTTGAGGGTTTAAAAAAGCTTATCTCAAGATGTAACAAATGCATTGATGTTAGGGGAGATCATATTGAAAAATAAAAACAATTTAAATTGAATTCGCATTTTCCTTCATATCGATACCGAGAATATATTGAACGCCCCTCGTATATAACGCAACTCCGAGATGGAAATTTAATCATATTCGTTAAATCGCAACAAATCGCAAACCTATTCCTTTCGAAAAAAATATCTTTCCAACCTCTGAAATATCTCGGTTGCATTACATAGCTGTTTAACGCCTCTAACGGCACTACATATGCACCATGCCTAGTAACATAAATGTCGCTGAAAAAGAAGTTATTGAGGAAATGAAAGACAAATGTGTTACATGTGATTTTATAGTAAAAATTTAAAAGCCAATATTATTTTTCTTTAAATTTTTATTCAATCAAAATAGGATCCGTTGGCATCTATGACATTCCTCCAACGTGATACAAGGTCAAATATTCCTTTTTCGTAGAAGTGCTGACTTTTTGAGGCAATAAAATCTTGAAAGGCTTTTATGACCTCTGCTCGATTCCGGAAGACCTTCTGCCGGCAAAATGAATCCAGATTGGGGAAAAGATGGTAATCCGTTGGGGAAATATCAGGAGAGTACGGCGGATGCGGAAGAATTTCAAATCCCCATTGCAACAGTTTTTGCACCGTTACTTGTGAGGTGTGAGGCCTAGCATTGTCATGTAAAAGGATCGGACCATGCCTATTGTCCGCAAGTTGCTTTTCAGTCAATTTGGCATGCAATATGTCGATTTTCTCACAATATTTTATAGCGTTTATCGTTTCTCCTGGTTAAAGAAATGAAAAGTGGATTTGTCCTTTCGATGTCCACCAAATTGTCACCATAACCATTTTTGGGTGAAGATCCTGTTTGAGGGTGCGGTTTGGTTTTTCATCACAGGTGACTATCCGATGCAAAAACGGTTCAGTTTGGTTTCTTAATGTAAGCCATGCGCAGAGCTCCGTTCGACGTAGTTTTTGGGATTCGTTCAGTTCATGGGGTACCTACTTATCGAGTTTCTTTACCTTTCCTATGAGAGAAAGTTGTCGACCTATTGTCATTGGGGATACTCTCATGCTTTGTGCCATCTCCCGTACCGATTTCGTTAGGCCCGCATCCACCGTTGCTCTAAAACGTTGTCGTCAAATTACGTTTCCGGCTTCCCATGTGGATCATTTTCGAGGCTGAAATCTCCCGAACGGAACTTTCCAAACCAACGGCGTATGGTGCGTTCGTTTACCGCTACATCCTCAAATGCGTCATTAATGTTTTGCATTGCCAATGTCGCATTATGTCCCATTTTAAATTCGTAAAGGAAGAGGGTTCGAATTTGAACTGCTGACAGCAAGGTAAATAATTCTTAGATAAAAAAATAACGGTACTTGTAACGAACCTTAAAATTCTCACACGTACCACTTTATTTTACAAAAAAAAGAAAATTTAACGTTCCGGCACAGATGTTCACTGGAGAACTTCTTATTTCCGACTGAGCGAAAATCGGATATTTCACGTGATATAACCCAATATTTAAGTTTAAGAAATCAGAAAATGGTGTTCAAATGGCCACAGGGCTAATGCTCGTCATCTTTGATCTGTTCCGCACCCATACATTTATAAATGTGGGATGGTATAACCTCAAGGTCGAGGAGTAGGTACTTCCCTAACCCTATGCGCTGCAAAAAATGCCAACGCCTCGGTCACACCATAAAAATATGCACTGGTTCTCAAACTTGCGCCTCCCCTCACTACAATGTCCTGAAATTTTTACTCGAACATATTGTTCTAATTGTGCAGAAAACAATCCAGGTTCATCAAAGCTATGCAAGCGCTATATGCAAGCCCAAGAGATTTTAAAAATAAAGACAATAAAAAAATGTAGGATGGCAGAAGCTAAACAAATCAACAGCGAACAAAATCCACTTAGCCCATCTTTCTCTACTTCGTTCGTTGTTAGGAATGGGGCGGGACCTGTTTTGCGCAATTCCTCAGCCCAGTTTCACGTCACAACTACTCCCTCTGCCAAAGAAAAAAATCTCACACCTACCATATTAACAGAATCTACTATTAAAAACAAATCAATTATCCAAACAAAAAAAAAGCAATAAATGACTCTACTCATTCTAGTATATCTCCCCCAATTAATGTTAACCAAAACACATCAAACTTTACGATTTCATCTTTACCTTGCATAACACCAACAATATCCAACTCACTCTCATACAAAAGCACTTCGTCAACAACCATACATATTATAAATAATGAATCCCAATTTTCAAACCCTTCATCCATTTATAATATAACTACCTCAACTCTACACACACATATAACACTTTAAACTAAAACAGACTTAACACGTACAACCGAATCAACTCTATCCAGGACCATCGATACCGAAAAAATTTCCAAAAATGAATGTCGTTCAAAGGTTGAATCATTCAAATTACCAACCAATTTTACACACTTACAACTTTTTACCGTGTAACGCCTCTTATACTGCACAAAAGTCTTGTACGAGAGCTCAAACAATCCTCAAGCTTCTTCAATGTAATCTTAATGGATATCTTAATTTCTATCATGAACTTGAGCTGTTAATAAAAGAGTACAAACCACACATAATTTCTCTACAGGAAACTCACATTTACGATAATATACGGGTTGAATTTCCAGAACAATACTCAGAATATTTGCATAATCGAAGTTCAAATATAACCGCAAAACAAGGGGTTGGAATCCTAATCCATAAACCGATCCAACACACAGTCCAACCAATTAGCTCAAATATCTCAACAATAGCAGTAGAAACTGATCTTAGCTCCTTACATTTACCCAACCCAGTTTTTCTATTCTTCAAACTTAGAAGTTTTTTTTAAATTCCGTGAACTCCCCACTAACCCTCACTGGCGATTTCAGTGCTTGGAAGCGTCTCTGGAGTTCCCTAACTTCAAATGCAAGGGGCAAAATAGTTGAGAACTTCTTAATAAATTCAAACCTCTACCATTTTAACGACGGAAATCCTACACACTTCTCTACCCATAGTACTCTTACGCGCTTAGACCTCAAATTTTACCTAACAGCACTTGGTACAGATTGGATTTTCTCCACGGCAGCGGCCACTTACCCATAATAATCAATATTATGTAATATCAAAAGCAACAATACTTACACTAAGCCAATTCTTAAATTTTTAACCGAAGGCGCCGACTGGCGCATAATTACCTAAAGGACAACGGTTCGCAGCCAACTTTGCAATCCCTCAATCGAACAGCAGAATCAGAATAGTAAGAAAATAGTCCCGTGGTGGAACCCTGAAATCGCTGATCTGCGGGAAAAGAAAAAACAATTATGGAAAATCCTTATTAAATATCCTACTGAAAAAAACCTTATCAATTATCGGCAAGCGAATGTATTATTTTATGAAAAAGCCGAAGCTTCCAAAATTGAAAGTTTCCAAAAATTCACCTAAATCCTAACACGAAAAGTAAAAAAATATGGGAAGATATAAGAGTCTTTATTCAGAACTATACCCCTCAATAAATAAAAATTATACACACTAACTCCGATTCCCTAACGGATTCTAACTTGATCGCTGAACATTTCGCCAAACGCTGGTCCGCTTATTGTAGCGATTTAAATTCAATCAATTTAAATTAAATATCAATCGCTCGTAACCTACCTTTGTCTGCAGAGCAATTGGAATTATCTTTCAATTTACTGGAATTCGAAAGCTGCCTAAAATCAGTCAAACGGAAAACGACGGGGTACGATCGAATATCGTACCCGATGATCAAAAACACGCCATTCAAATTAAGAAACGTATGTTGTAATTATTTAACAATATTTTTATTCAAGGGATATTACCACATACATGCAAAATTGCTACCACAGTTCCCATTCTAAAACCAAATAAATACCCAACTGACACAAATAGTTACAGACCGATTTCACTCTTGTCGTGCACAAGCAAACTTTTAGAAAAAATGGTTTCAAAAAGACTTCTTCGGTATACTGAAAACAAAAAAAATTATAAATATTGACGAATTTATAGCTACAGCTCTGTCATGTAAAAACTATGTCTCAATCGTTTCGATTGACTTCGAGAAAGCATTTGAACATATTGGAATCCAACGTGGATTAATCAAATGGAATATTGGTCCAAAAATGTTCCACTTTGTTAAAGCATTTTTAAAAAATAGATCTTTGAGATCGAATCTTAACAACTCTTTCTCAAGCTCGCATAACATGAATAATGGCATACCACAAGGATCTCCGCTATGGGTTTACCATGGATCATGTGAATTTTGATGTGAGCAGGGACTACTTCGGGATCAGACAACTTAACGTTGATGATTTGGTAAACGTCGTTTGGCCTGACCTTTTCGTCCAACCATAAAAGGATGTGTGCATGTGGCAAACCACGCTTGTGCCATTCGACTCAATAGGTGTAGCATCGGCTAGCCCCAAGCATTTTTTTTTTGTTAAAAGATCCATCAGGTGATTTAATTTCAAATCATGTCAGTCATAAAGCTATGGCCCGGAAAGAGCTCTGTAGTTAATTCACCTCACTTGAGATACTTGAGGATTTTGGAAAGGGGGATATCATCACCAACCCGTTACCATTTTATTGTATTGTATGTATGTATTGGACTGATCAATAAAACAAGACCTTCAACTTAGTTCCCACAAGTTCAAAATACTTGTCATACATCGAAGAGTTTTCAGTATGACCGGTTTATATTAACTTGTTCAAATATGTATATAAAATCAGCTTGTATTCAATGGTAACATGACTACTAAATGCGTAAAACCTTTATTACGAGGGCGGGTCCGTGGACTTTTGGATTAAAACAGATTTTTTGATAAAAAAATAATTTTATTTTTCAACGTAGTCTCCCTTGAGCTCTATACACTTTGTCCAACGCTTCTCCAATTTTTTTATCCCTTCCAAAAAAAATGATTTGTCGAGGTCCTCAAAATAGGCCTTTGTTTGCGTGATGACTTCATCATTGGAGTCAAATCTTTTTCCACCAAGCCATTTCTTCAGGTTTGGGAACAAGAAGTAGTCGCTCGGAGCCAAATCTGGAGAATAGGGTGGATGAGGGAGCAATTCATAGCCCAATTCATGGATTTTTGCCATGGCAACTGCACATGTGTGCACCCTTGCATTGTCTTGGTGGAAAAGAACTTTTTTCTTGGCCAAATGAGGTCGTTTTTTTTCAAATCGTCATTGAATCGGTCCAATAAGTTGGCATAATATTCCCCATTGATTGTTCTTCCCTTTTGAAGGTAGTCAATGTGGATTATCCCGCGTGCATCCCAAAAAACAGTCGCCATAACTTTATTGGCTGACAAACCCACCTTGGCCTTCTTTGGCGCCGATTCACCCTTAGAAACCCACTGTTTTGACTGTTGTTTGTTCTCTGGTGTGTTGTGATGGATCCATGTTTCGTCCACGGTTACAAAACGGCGCAAAAACTCCTCCATATTGCGATTAAACAACGCCAAACCTTCCTGTGAAGTTGTTACACGATTGCGTTTGTGGTCGACTGTGAGCAAACGCGGCACCCATCTTGCGGAAAGCTTTCTCATGCCCAAGTGATCATTCAAAATTGAAACCACTGAGCCATGCGAGATCCCTACGGCTTCCACAATCTCTCGCACTTTCAATCTTCGGTCGTCCAACACCATATCGTGAATTTTTTCGATTGTTTCGGGTGTAGAGACCTCAACTGGGCGTCCAGGACGTTCGGCATCTTCAGTGCTTGTACGGCCACAACGAAATTCAGTAAACCACTTTTTTACCATTGAAATCGATGGTGCAGAGTCCCCATAGTATTTATCAAGCTTAGCCTTGGTCTCGGTAATGGTTTTTTTTCGCAAGAAATAATGCTTAATAAGCACACGAAATTCACTTTTTTCCATTTTCTCCTCAAATTAGTGAGAAGTCTGATAAAAATAGCTGTCAAACACAAACTAACTGACGCAGCAAGTTTAAATTTTGACAGGAGTCAACTGACAGATGCCTGTTGACAGGAGCAGTGTTGCTGTTTCAGTAAAGAGGTCAGAAATTCACGGACTTATTGACCCGCCCTCGTATTTTATTTTATTTTTCTATAACCTCAGAAAATTTAATGCCGTCTTCAACAATATAGCTCGGTACAGATATATTTTTAACCTAAAACAAAGTTATTACTCGTAATTCTCTTTTTCCACCAAGCAAATAGCCGTTGCTCTTTTGGCATCCTTCCGAAATATAAATCTATTGAATCTCAAAAACAACCTAAACTTGACACTCCAGTTTTTGGATTCGCGCAGATCCTGATTGCTAGTTCATCTAATGTCTAATATTTCGTTTTACTCGACTATGAAATCATTAATCATATACGTATGTTTCGAAGATGGTACTGCTTTCGTCGGTGGTGTTGACGTTGCGTGAATTTTGGCGCAGATGTGTCGTCCGACACCAACTGGGTAAAAACTACGACGTTTAGCCGCTCGCCTAGAAGAGTATGGGACAACACGAGATGCTGTCAGGTCTGATCGGCCCCTGAGAAGCTGTTCTCCTGAGAATATTGCACTGAAAGGTAGAATCGCCTGATTTAACCCTTCCAGACTTCTTTCTGTGGGTTTTTATTTGAAGAGACCAGTCTATGTCAACAAGCCTCAGACTCTTGAAGTCCTCAAAGAGAATATCCGTCAAGGATGCGGATTCGCCGGAAGTTCTGGCAAGAATGTTGGGAAATGGCATAAATCGGGCCTGAATAGTCATCAATTCTGGCGGCGGCCACTTAATTTAAGGCATCAGATAAACATATTCTAAAAGCAGGACGAGTTTTCTATTCATAAAAAAGTTACAGCAAAAAAACATCGGGTGACAACTTTTGCGCCACCTTGTATAATCCATTCAGATTTTACTGGATGGCATTATACTCGTATTTGCATATGGTAGGTACATTTATACGAGTACATCTTGAATATCAACAAAATACGTGAACGTATATGGGTTTCTTTAATTTAACATTTTCGTAATGCTTGGTAACTATTTATTTAAGTGAAAATATAAAAAAAATATATATTAAACACTTTTCTCCAATTTATAGCGAATTAAACGATTTTGATATCTAAGTGATACCTAAAGCCATTTACATAATTTAAGGGTCACCAAAATACGAAAAAAAATTAAACTCATAAGGTTCAGGCACGAAGAAAGGATAAATCGTTACCACACAATTTGTGTAATAATATAATTTTAACGAGAACTTAATTGTTTTGGCTTTTGACCCAAGCAAGTTACGAATTTTTGGAAAGATAAATTATGAACGTGCAATCATAAAATTATCAGCACAAAGCCAAAGTAATTAACACGAAATAAGGGTGAAACTGCTAAGTTATGTAAGAAATGAACGGTAAGGGAGTATAAAACGATTAGAAGGTAACTAATATACAGGAATAGATGTATTTTACCGATGATATACATATGTATGTTCTTGTAATACGAGTAGAGGCCCATATTAAGGTTTTCTTGTGAACAAGTACTTTATTAAGGAAAAAAATACCGGTGTATATGAATAATTGAAAGCGTTGCATAGCTCTGTTTATCGAAAGGTTAATCTTGTTAAACTTAATAACCTGTGGCGGAATGATTATTTTTATTTTAGTTCGGCCCAACATAAACGGAAATTTTCTGCTACTGTGTGGCGGAAGATCTGGAATTGTCAATTCGGCATCTATCGGAACATTTGAACCTTTCTGCGTCCTAGTTGTTCCTTATTTTTTATCGAAAAATCGTGTTTAGTGATGTGGCTCGCTTTTGCCTCAATGGCCAAATATAAATGTTGTCATTTTTAAAGCCAAATTCAGGAGAGATCCATTACACTCAATTACGCTTGTGATTTGGAGAGACGAACGAAAGATTACGATTTTAACCGCCAAATCAAACGAACAGTTCGCTCCCAATCGAAAATGAATAAAGCATGGAAAAGGCGCGAATGGAGAAATCGTTTGATATGAGGAGCACAAACTGTGGCGATATAGCTCTGTTCGGCTGGCTTCACTTGGATTGGCGGCTTAGAGTCAGCAAGTACACAAAGGTCCAGCGCTTCCAAAACGAATTTCTCATTTGCTGCCGTAGGCTACACAGTTTCTTGACCTGCTCGTTCACACTCGGAATTTAAGCAGTATCTGTTGTCCCCAGAAAAAGGAAATAATTTGGTGTAAGTGGTTTTTTCTGGTCGACTGATATCGGCAAATGTGTCAGTGAACAACGTTCACGTATTTCATTTTACAGTGATAGCGAACAAGCAGCACTTCAGTGAACATTTGATCAATCAACAATATTATCGGGCGCTTGGTGCTAGTTGTGTCGATTCGACCTCTGGGAAGCAAAATATCTTCTTTATCCAAGTGCGGCAGTAATTTGTATAAGGCGCTTCTCCTGTGAATGCATTGACCACATCGGCTTCCACTTAACTCAGTTTACGCCTGGCGGCATAGGACAACTTCAGCTGAACGGGGCTCATTGACGTTAGCCCACGTGATTGCATAGATGAACTAACCCAGATGTCAAACCCTACTAATACTTTTACAGACACACTGTAAGTGGATTCCAACACTTTTACATTCTCTATAACTTTCTCAAAATTCGATAGAATGAGAGCAATTTACAAGTAAAATTGCTAGAATAGAGCGATTTGCACGAGTGTGTGTAATATTACATTTTTCTGATTAAAATGGGCGTGGTTTGTATAGAATGAGAGGGAAATTGCCATTGATGATAATTGAGTTACTTGTGACTATCTGTTTAAAATTTTCACACCACCTAATCTAGACTGCATTTATGTGGTTAAGCACCGGTCCGTTCCAACGAAGATCACATCTGCATACCCGTCGCGGTAATAACTTTGCTCCGATGAGGAAGTTGGCGAGGAATCCGAGCGGATCGAATACTGGCATAATTACGATCAGAAGTTCGCTCTTTTGTTGTTTTTTTTTTTTTTTAAAGGTTATTAGTACCATTAAAATGTTTCTACACAGCGCCCGCATCTTGCTTGGACATCTGTTTCCAGAAAGTATATCTGCATCAACTCGATGGAATTTAAGTTGATATTGAAATGTGTCGTTTCAAGATTGCGAAAACATGCCAAGCACCTTCTCTATAGTCAAGCTTTCTTCCAGAAAAAACTCATTTGTGATCATGGGCATTGTACAAGGTGGAGCGAAATTAATCAGCCTATCGGAAGATGTTATAATTTTTGCAAATGGCGTCGTACGTCGATCATATTTGACATTTGTGAACAATCTGCAGTATACAAACAGATAAGCAATGGAGTACTATACACCGCAAGAGCGTGGAATAATTGTGTCGATGTTTTTGACTAATAATCGGTCGGTGGTGTTAGCGCAGCGTGAATTTCGACGTCGATTTCCTAATAGTGTCGCGCCAACTGGGCAAACATTCCGGCGCTTAGCTTCTCGACTCGAACAGAGTGGAACCATAGGAGACCATGCAGGGCGTGGTCGTCACCGGACTGGCCGTTCGGCCGAAAATATTGCGGCTGTGGCTGCCGAAGTCACTGAGAACGAGGAAACATCAACTAGACGACGGGCCAGGCAATTGGGCATCATCGGACGGTGAATTTCAGTGAAAGACTTACACACGTTCCCGTCCAAAGTACTAACAGTGCATCAGTTAATGCCTCCTGACCGTCAGTTGCGTGTGAATTACTGTAGAGCCATACTCAACATAAACAACGAAGCGGTTACGTCGTGTCTGAGGCACTGAAAATCCGCGTGTGATGCACGAGCCATTGTATCCACTCAAAGCCACCATGTGGTGCAGCGTTCACGCGGGGGGAGTGATTAGTCCGTTTTTTTTGAGGACGGCATCGGCAATACGGTCACTGTTACTGGTGCACGTTACAGAGCCATGATGAATGACTTCTTACTGAAGGAATTAGATGAGCGAGGCTTGGTGAACATGTGGTTTTAATAAGACGGTGCAACCGCACACACAGCACGAGCCACAATAGATATTCTGAAGGATTGCTAGTCGCGTGATGTCCCTTTTTATCGATTTGGCATGGCCAGCAGGACCGGCCAATTTAACCATTATAGACTTCTTTCTTTTGGGTTACTTGAAGTCGCGGGTTTGTGCCATCAAGCCTCAGACAATCGCAGCCCTTAAGGAGAATATCCGACAGGAATGCGAACAGTTATCACCGGAAATCTTGCGGAAAGTCATGGAAAATGCGATAAAACGGGCACAAATGTGTATCAACACTGGCGGCAGCTACTTGGCGGATATCATCTTTTCCACTTAAGGGAAACAATTGTTAATGTCCAAATAAAAATTTCCATCACTCAAAATCATTTTTTTTTATTTAGGAAAAAGTCAATCGAAACCAAAATGGGATAATTAATTTTGCGCCACGGTGTACAAAAGATTCGGCTTAACTCACCAAATCCCTCGTAACTTCTGGGGAATTTGAGTTAAACTATGTATTTAAAATTCAGTGGTTTCGTGAATTTCATACACCTGTTTGGCGACGTAGATGGCCTCTTCTGTTGACTTAAAACTATCTACGTAGTGGTCCTGCAGGATCGGTTTCACTCCTCTAGCATATCAGTGCAATATATTACTCAGACAATGGACACCCTTTAAAAGCGACGTATAGTCTTGTGTCTCACCCGGTTTTTTCGCTTTTTCCACCATCAGTGCTCCATAGAAATCGGCAGTAACATTCCACCCCTTCAAACTTTTAACGATAACACCCGCCTTGCTATGAATGCGCATTAGTACACGTTTAATCCCACGTGTGATCCCTTCGTAGACCGTACAACTCGCTTATAGAATGCTCTGCCTAGGTCTTTATTTCCTAGTCATTTTAACTTTCAAACATTTAAAGCCGACGTTCATCGGGATCTCTCTTTCTTTCCTGTGATTTTCCTTCGCCCGCGCTGTGTGCAAGCATTTTAAAGGTACTCAAATCCTTTGAGGGCGGCAAATTATAGAAAAAAAAAACATGGCGAACAAGCAGCCTTTTCAGACATTTCAGAGACATCAAGTTTAGCATCTTCGTTCCCATTCAAGAAACCTCTGTGAACTCCTAACTTCTGGGCGTATTAGCAAATGGTAAGAGATTTCATATATGTCCCCACACATCGCAATGGCCCCTACAAGAAATTTGAACAAAACCGCTAACATACGTATTGACCACTTTCTGGGTGCTGTGCTCTCGGCGGCAGGATGTCTGGCATAGATGGAAAACTTTCCAGATTTCGAACGTTTCAAAAACTGCTTCCCACTAATTGTCGCTATCCGTGTGATCCTGCTATAAATGCGTGTAAATTGTCAACAACGACAATTCCCCTCACAATTTACACAAAAACGTCATCCACATTACATACCTCACATGTAAATTGCTCTCATTCTAGCAAACTCTAACAGTTTACAGCCATGGACAAGTGTTGGTAACTCACTTACAGTGTATTTGCGAGAAGTTTAAGGGATTAAAAAAATTAGTAAAGTTTGCCATCTACATATGGTAGTCACTTCTCCTGAACCGGTCAACAGCACATGCTATTTCACAACGAGAGTGTTTCCGAATAGAATTTCCTGCTTCCAAGCACGTGAAAGACATTTGGCTTGAGTCCACCTTCCATTGTCGCTGTATCCCAAAAAAACGTTTGCATTCTGTATCGTTCACTCTGCATACGAGTGTATTTAATGCTCATATTCCAGATAGTTACATATCTTATTCATATTAATTTTTATATGCCTCTTTACAGGGTACCTGCCTATTTGACAAAACTCATTTCGCAAGCCTTACTTCGCATTTATCGAAATAAATTTTTTTTGTCTCGCATTAATTGTTTCGCAAATTTTCATTCGGTCTTTGATATCGCAATTCGGTATCATTTCGCAATTCTTTTTCCGCGCTTTTCCATTTCGCTTATGATTATGCAGCAATTTGATGCTTTGAAATAATTTGGTCTTACGTATAATTTTGTATAGGTACTTACATGACATTTTTATGTATTGAGAAAAAATATTCGACCAATCCATATGTGGATATTTAACAGGCGCTTGCGTGACAGTTGTTGACATACCCTTAGCAGAGCGACGAGGTTGCATGAGCGTCTAAACCCTGCAAAAAGGATTTGAAATCCCTTTTGCCCGCCCGGGTACCGGCCCCGCAGGTACACGTAAATAATAGACGCCCGCCTGACAGTTCTTGACATATTGTTTATTTTTGTTAGTAGATTCTTTTGCGGTACGATAACACAGTTAAATAAGAACTTGCTAAGCAAAAATTGCGAATAAATGAAATGCGAAATAATTATAATGCAAGATAACAAATTATGAAATGAATATGGCAAAATGATAAATTGCCAACACAAAATCCAATAAAATCCTATCATGCAATGCATTCATAAAAGAAAATATTGTCGGTCTTGGTCGGACATCGGAAATAAATGATTGGGTTTTTTTACCAATTTCCCCAACCAGAAAAAAAATAGGGATTTATTGTGTGTGTGTGTGTGTGTTTTTTTTGGTTGCGCCAGTGGATGTGGTAATGCGGTAGCCCGTGCCACGAACATGCACGATTCGCAACACCCGAATATTCGATGCCAGAAGTGCGCCTACGTACTAATCCACACCACTACGTCCTTCAACCACTCTCCCCGCGGGACTGCCGTTAGGTATTACTTCGCGGGGCTGATTAGCAGATCATGCTATTCTATCTATGAGTAGTATTGGACTGGGCAGATTAATTCTCAACGTTTGAGCATTCTGGGCACAAAGGGGAGCTATCGTGTCCGAATCGGTGCAAGTATTTGCGATAGCCGCCGTGACCAGATAGGAACTGTGTAAGGTGGTAGTTGTTATCCCCATGTGCTCGTTTTGTTCAGGTCACGATGTTCGGGATCAACTTGTAGGTCCATCTGCCTTTTGTACTATTATCCCACCTAGCTTGCCAGAGGGCTGCTGAAGCCGCTCGCTCTTCTCCTTTTATTCTTGCAATTTCACCAGCATCTTGTCGCCCTGGGGTTCTTCTATTATAAATTCTCAACATCTCGTCCGCGAGAATGTCGATCGGAATCATTCCTGCTATCACGAAGGCTGCTTCATCCGAGATTATTCGAAATCCACAGATCGCTCTTAATGCACTGAGCTTGTATGCGGAAAACAGTTTTCTCTGATTTGCTTTTATAGCGAGTGCCCCCGCCCAGACCGGAGCAGCGTATAAGAAGACTGAGCTGACTACTGTAGATAGGAGAATCTTCCTAGCATATCCAGGTCCACCAATGTTTGGTAGTATTCTAGAAAGTGCTCCTTGCAGCAGTAAAGCCTTGCTACTGGAGTACTCTACATGTGCTTTGAACTGTAATCTGTTATCAAGTATTACTCCCAGGTATTTGATTGATTCTTTCGATCGGATTATTTGATGTCCTACCCGTATATTGGCGTATTCCACAATTCTTCTACTGGTAATTAAGACGGCTTCCGTTTAATGGTCCGCTAATTCTAGACCCGCGGATACTAGCCAGTCTTTGATGCGAATAATCGCTACATTTGTGGCCACCGTAACGACTGCAATGTCGTCTGCAAATCCGATTACTTGAACTCCTCTCGTCAACATAAGCCTTAGCACTCCGTCATACATAATGTTCCACAGGAGTGGACCGAGTACTGATCCTTGTGGAACCCCAGCTGAAGCGCTTCAACCCTTCATCAGTTTCATACCTCAGTTTTCTATTGGTAAAACAGTTTTCTACTATCCTCAGCAAGTAATATGGCGTATTCATACTGGCTAGTGATTTTCTGATGAACGCCCGGTTTGCCAAGTTAAAGGCATTTTTGATGTCCAAAGCCACCACTACACAGTATTTTTTTGTACCATACCGCCATCTTTCTCCTTGTATTGCTTCGGCAGCAATGTCGACCACAGTTTTTACGGCTTGAACAGTAGACCGCGATTTTCTGAACCCAAACTGAAAGTCTGATTGTGCTCCTCTCTCTTCTGCTACCGCGAGCAGTCTAGCATATATTATCCGTTCTAGTATCTTTCCCATTGTGTCTAGAAGGCATATTGGACGATACGATGACGGTTCCCCAGGTGGCTTGTTTCCCTTTGGAAGCACGACTAGGTGTTGTAGTTTCCAAGAATCCGGGAAACTCCTTCTTCAAGACATTTTTGAATTGTTTCCATAACATGTCTGGCCGCTTATGAATAGCTGCTTTTAGTGCCTTATTTGGTAAGCCATCAGGTCCGGGCGCTTTACTGTCGCCTATCTTCCTGCATGCGTTTATGAGTTCTTCCGCTGTGACTATTGGGATGTCCTCCGTGTTAGTCTCCCTAATGATATGGTACATAGTAGATGTACTTCGGGGGAAAAGGTGTTCTACTATGGAGCTTATGATTGCTGGACATGTTATTTGCAGCGACCTGCTGCCCTTTATCTTAGTCATGACGATCCTGTATGCTGTACCCCAAGGGTTTATGTCGGCGTCTTCACAAAGTTTTTTAAAACATCTTGCCTTGCTCCTTGGCGACCAAAAATGAATACGAGTACTTGTTTCAAGACAGTAATTTTACGTCTTTTCATTACGAACATCAAATTATTTTTATTCTTGAATCTACAATTATAATTTCTTGATCAAGCGTTGTTTCTTTGTTTATTTTGCTTATTCGTCAACGTACATTTTGTTCGGATTGACTATAAATATTTTGCGCTTTTGTTTTTTCATATTTTTTTGTTATATTGATATTTATATTAATGTACTATTTAAGGAAAAAGTGTTTTGTAGTGAAAAAAAAGTTAAAATGAGGAAAATTTCAACTGAAGTAGAAAATACTACAGTTTGTTCAAAAGGGTTTTTCTTCAAGACAGATCGCAGAAAGGGAGTTCGTCTGGAAACGCACTATTGGTAAAAAAAGAAGAAATGTGCAGTCAAAACACAATAATCCAGGCCGGCCAAGAATTTTAACTGATGGTGGCGCGCCCTCGATGGAATGTTTTATAAGGTAAAGAGAATGAACACAAAATTGTTAAAAAAGAATGCCAGCGAGTGGACAGCTGGAAAGGCTTTGCTGAAAATTCGTTTAGTAGCAGCTATTAAACAGAATAAACCAGTTCTGTAAGGAACATAACAACTGGAATGTTGAAGATTGGAAGCGAGTTATTTGGTGGGATGAGACAAAAATTAACAGATTTCAATCATATGGTTAGTAGTACTATTGACATCGACGGAATGAGAGGCTAAAGAAACCACGAAGCATGACGGCGGAAGCTTAATGGTGTGGACATGCTTAACCTGGTGGAATACGGGTCCCCTGATGAGGATCGAAGTTATAATGAAAAAGGATCAGTACCCTGATATTTTGCGTATCAACCTGCCAGCATGCGTAGAGGAATGCGCTTATCCGATTGAAGAATTCAACAAAACGGTTACTCCAAACACACCGCACCGATTTTCCAAAACTAGCTTGGGGAGCAGGTATTTCAGACTATTAAATGGCCAGCCTGATAGAAAATCGATGGGCCATACTGAAAAGACAGATGGCGTCATACAATAACCCTCCAAAGACTTTGATTGACTTATCGGAGCAAGTACAATATCAGTGGTCAAATATTTTCCATGAACAAATCGAAATATTAGTGGAAAGTAAGCCAAAAAGATGAGGAGTTTCATAAAAAATAAGGGATTATTGACCAAATATTAAAAACTGCCACAAAATAGCGCAAAAATGAAATCAAAGGACCGTGCAAAATTTAGTAAATGCGAGTCTCTGTTACTTTTTAATTTTTTATATGGTTATCTCTTAAGCATTTTTTATTTATTTATTTTTACTGAATAGTAAATAATTATTGTAGTTCCACAAAAAATAATTTGATTGAGTTCGCCATAAAACAACATACAATTAACCGCCATATGGGCATAGTATACGCTGGTGTGAATCCCGGGCGATGTAAATTTCTTTATATTGTATCCCTTGAAAATAAAAATAAAACATACAATTATTGTCTTTTATTTCATTTCCTTGAATCATGTACTCATTTTTGCTCGCCACTGTATATACAAATGGCATATACAGTGAGCGACAAAAGTCTACGTACGACCACCATTCTTGTAACCTAACGAGCATTATGGAAAAATCTAGTTTTGTTTCAAATTTCGTTTCACTAATAATACACTATAAAATAAATGAATTTAACAAAAACTTAACAAGTGATTCACAAAAAACGAAAAATAAATAATGACAAAAGTCTACATACGCCCGGCATTCCTTTTTTTTGTTATACGCTGATGGAGGATAACGGAAAAGTACCGTATTTGAAGTTTTCCATTTGTGAAAATCAGATTTGTACCTCTCAGTTGAAGTTTGGTCAGCTTCAAAAAGTTTTACCTGTGACAATTGCCCCTCGAAGAGAAATTGCGGTTGAAGTGCGAAATTTAGTAATAAAATACGAAGTGTCCGACCGAACAATGATGAAAGACTTTTTTCTCAAATTTACATAGTCTCCTTGTAACTCTACACACTTCTCTCAGCGATGCTACCATCTTTCTAACCCGTCCAAATAGTACTTGGCGTTTTTCTCTGCAAAATAATTGCTCACGAAGGTGATCTCTGTCCTACGAGCGCAGTTTTTAGATGAGGGAACAAAAAAGAGTCGCTTGGGGCTAGATCTGGTGAATAAGGCGGATGGTCAAGCAGTTCAAACCGTAATTCATGGATTTTCGCCAGGGCAACCGCTGAGGTCTGAGACGGCGCGTTGTCTTGGTGAAACAAGATTATATTTTTCTGCAAATGTGGCAGTTTTTCCGAAATTTCCTGCTTCAGCTTGGCAAGTAATGATGCGTAGTATGCTCCTGTAATGGTTTTTCCCTTTTGAAGATAATCGAGTAAGATAACTCCTTTACTATCCCAAAAAACAGTCGCCATCACTTGCCCAGCCGAAAAAACAGTTTTTGCTTTTTTTGGAGCCGGCTCGCCCTTTGCAGTCCTCCTTTTTGACTGAATTTTTGTTTCGGGTGTATAATGGTCTATCCAAGTTTCATCTACAGTAATTATTCGGCGCCAAAACTCAGATTTATTGCGCCTAAACTGCGCCAACAGAGCGTTGGAAATGTTCATTCGAACACGTTTTTGGTCTAACGTAAGCAAACGCGGCACCCAAAGCGCGGACAGCTTTCTCAGGCCTAAATCTTAATGTAATATGTAACAAACACGTTCTTTTGACATTTTCATAACCTCTACTATCTCTCTCACTTTAATACGACGGTCGTCTAACACCATTTGGTGAACTTTAGCAATGTTATCGTCAGTGGTTGCAGTTTTTGGACGTCCCGAATGTTCATCACCTCCCAAGCTCTTACGGCCACGTTTAAATTCAGCTGTCCAAAATTTCACTGTGGTAAATGATGGTGCAGAGTCCCCATACACAAAAAACAAGAATTCAATAACAGCTCGATACTCTATTTTTTCCATTTCACAAAAAACACTCACATAGACTCATTCAAATGACTGTCAACTAAAAATTGCGCGTCCAAAATGACTGAAACTTCGGTAAGTAACTGTCAAAAGATGCGCAACTAGAATTCACTAGCTATTATTGACGAGTGCCGCTATTTTTACATTGCGGAAACTTTTCAGACAACCCTCGTATAAGAAAGAAAAGAAATCCTTTGGCGAAATTGCAAATTTAAGCAAGTCAACAGTCTAAACAATATGCAATGACTTCGAAAACACCGGTACCGTCGAAAGCAAACGGGTGTTATAGCCGCCCAAAGAAGTTGAATCGCTGAGATGTCAGCTTTATCATGAGAGAAGTAGGCAATAATCCAAGAGTGAATGCCTCAATGCTGTCTAAAAGGTTGGCAGAAAGATCAAATACAATTGTGCATTCTCGCACAGTTCAAAGGGCTCTCAATAATAACGGTTTCCACAGCAGAATTCCACGCAGGAAACCCCTAATAAGTGAAAAAACTAGAAAACTGCGCTTAGAATTTGCCCAAAAACACATTAAAAAAGGAATGGATTTCTGGAAATGAGTTTTATGTACTGACGCATCAAAATATAATGTATTTGGAAGTGACGGGAGAGCTAGCTAACACAGCAATGAATCCAGAAAATTTGGTTTCTACCGTAAGGCATGGTAGGGGCAGCGTGGTGGTTTGGGGTGCTGTAGCTGCTTCTGGCGTAGGAAATCTAGCCTTTATTGAAGGTAATATGGATCGCTATCAATACAAGTCTATTTTAGAACTAAACCTGAAAGCATCCGCCGACAGCTTAAATCTTGGCACAAGTTGGATCTTCTAACAGGACAATGACCCCAAGCACACCGCTCAAATTGTCAAAGATTGGCTAATTTACTACGCCCCTAGACAACTACACACACCACCCCTAGGCCCGGCCTTGAACGTCATAGATGTTCTATGGGCAATTCTGGAGCGCAGGATAAGAAGGTACGCCATAAGTAGTGCCCCAATGCTAAAACAGAAGCTCCAAGAAGAGTGGCAAGCCATAACAGCTAATGAATTAAATAATTTAGTTGCTTCAATGCCCAGACGCTAGCAGGCAGTTCTAGATGCACATGGTGGACCTACAAAATATGTATTAAATTTATCATTTACAATAGTTTTACCTAATGGATTAAAGATGTTTATGTTAGTTAATATGCCGTATGTAGACTTTTGTCATTATTTATTTTTGGTTTTTTGTCACTTGTTAAGTTTTTGTTAAATTCATTTATTTTATAGTCTACATATATTAATAAAAAGAGATTTGAAACAAAACTTCATCAAAAGATTTTTTCACAATGCTTTTGAACTCGTTAGGTTGCAAGAATGGTGGTCGTACGTAGACTTTTGTCGCTCACTGTACATACGTGCCGTGCAATTGCCAAAGTAAGTTTTTTAGGATTCTTATTTTTGTACGTCGCAAAAGAACTGCGCATAGGACTTGCACATAAATGTATGTATGTACATACATAAAGGTGGTTTTGTTAACGATATATTGAAAGCAGAATTGTGTTGTTTTTTTTATTGTGCCGTTGTTATTTTTGTAAAGTAATGCCATGAACATGTGCGAACATGTTAACGTGGGATAGGTACATATTTGGTTAGATTTTTTTTTCATTGTTTGAGCGGCAGATATACACGTACATTAAGCTAGTATATTGCACAGTTACATATAGATTACGTGTGCTAGTAAATACATAGGTACATAACTGATACATATCTCGAGTTTTTTCCTTTTCTGCAAGTGTACAGAGAGCAAGTGAAAGATAGCCAGAAGTATTGCATGTCAGTTAGTTATTATTTGTTGAGTTTATAAGTACAGCTGAATGTGGGATATGTCAGTATGTCAGTTCGGATAGTGATTACGAGGAAAGTGTCGAAGTCTATGCGAATAATATTCAATGATTGCGTACGAGTACATGTATGTAGAATGATTAAAGAAAAGCATGATTGCAATCAGCCAGCGTGCCAGCATAGAGTTATGAAGGATTAATTTCGAGTTCTCCTGTTGATTTAGAATTTTAAGTGGAAATAGCAGGGATTAGTGAAATGCCAATGTAGAATGGTGACAGCTTTGTTTAAGAGTTTTTACATGTTAGATATAAATATGTAAATACAACATGAAATATATTCAGTATGGGTAGTGGTAGAATACATTGAGTAAACGCATGTCGTGTAGGCTTAGGTTTACGGGATGCCCATACATCCATGGGGGCAAGGATACGCCTGCGTCAATTCTTTGATATGAATTCGGAACTGTGTTTGAGGCAAAAGTTCCACCCTTGGTATGAGTCGAGGCCGACCTAAAACCTCTTGTTTTTCTTGGGGTCACAGGACCCAATACCTGCTTATTGCAATACTACACTAAGTCAACCTAGGAGGAAGACCACAGCCGCCATAACGCTCCCACAAGGGGGCCTACCTCTAACAAGTCAGGCCCGGGTCGAGATCCGGCGGGTTCCTGACTCCCATGGTACCGTGATTTAAGTCCTGGTAGGGACTACCGGTGATCCTGCTACGCAACAGGGCCCATGACCGGCAGCTTGTAACTGGTCAAATCGTAGCAACATTCGGTGGCGTCATCTGAAAACCGTTACGATAAGACCAGTATTTTGCTCTGCCTCGCTTTTTATTAGACAACTTCATTGATAAGCGAAGCCTTGACAATTGGGCGGGGGCCCAATTGGTAGTACAGTTTAGTAGCTTTGATAAGAATATCTAGACTCTAGAGCTATTGAACTAATATAGATGGCAAGCTTTGAAGATATTGGAAATCCAAAACCCGTTTTCACTGATCGCCTCTAACCATGTGACCCTGTCTGTGAATACGTTTGAATTGTCATCAATGCAATCTCCGTCCCATTTTCTACAAAACCCGCCCATTTTACTCAAAAAACGTCATACACATCAGTCGTTCATAGACCTCCGCGGAGTTTAAACGTGTTTCGACTTGTAAGTGAGAAGTGACGCTTAACTAAGATATCAAACAAATTGGATTTAGGCTACAATTAGCGCAGAGATAGTGTGTTCGCTTGAGACTGCAAAGGTTGTGGATTTGACTCCGAGTAGTCGGCAGACAGTTTTTTTATTTTTTTTTTTATTTTTTAAATAAAAATAGTATAAATTTAAAGTGTGGTATTAGATTAACATCACGTGATGAATTGTGGTGAGCGGTCCGCTATGCCTATAGCGGGATCTGCTGGAATGTCTGGTGAGGCTTCGAGTGGTTCGAGCCAGACGCTAAAGACAAAGAGAAGGAGGAAACTACCAACGGCCACTGTAAAGCTGCTTGGCGGAGTGGGGGAAGGGAACATTTCCGCGTCATTGGTCGCAAGCGAATTTGAAGATGAAGAAGAAGAAATGGAGGCCATAAGTAGCAGCATCAAAATGCTGCAATAAAGAGTGTTGGCCATAAAAGAAAAGCAAATGGTAAGAAGGAAGAGGGACGAGCAAGAGCAATCCCAACAACAGCAGCTTGCTCAAGAGCAGCAACAACAACAACACCAAACAAATAAAGTAGCACAAGTGCTACAACAACAAAATGTTAAGAAATACCAGCAACAACAAGTGCAGCCACAACAACGGCATCAGCTAAAACAGCAGCAGCCACAAAAACGGCAACAGCAAAAACAGCAGCAGCAGCAGCAGGAACAACAACAACAACAAAAGCAGCAGCAACAGCAGCAGAAGAAGAAGGAGAAGGTGCCTCCTATCAACACCTATAAATTGGAGGTAAATGCTACCAAGGACCTGTGTAAGTTGGTCATTGGTAATAATTTTAATATTAAGAGGTTGGGGAATGATCGCCATGCCATCCACTGTAATACAGTGAAGGGCTACGCGAAAGTGAAAGAGCTACTCATTCATACCGAAGTGTGAAAAGCGGCAATCGATGCTGCTGAAGGGGTTGGAACCGTCTTCTGATCCTGAGGAAATCCTGGCACTGCTCAAAGAGAAGGAGTGCGAAGGACTCAAGTTTGTGGGGGTAAATCCATTTACCACAGCTAGAGCGAAGCGGGAGAAACAGAGTCTGCCGTTCTTCCTGGTGCAATTCAGTCCCGAAAACCGTCTGGATAGTCTAAGGAATATCAATGTCCTAGACTACCAGGTGGTTCACTGGGAAAAATTAAAAAGGAGCGAAGGTGTTATACAATGGGTTCACTGCCAGAGGTACGTGCACGACGCGTCCAACTGTCAAATGCACCCTCTATGCGTGAAGTGCGCAAAGAACCACAGTTCCGAGGAGTGTGCTCTGGGTAGGGACGGAGCGTCCGATAGGACGCAGCTCTCGTGCGTGTTATGTGGGAACGTGGGACACACCGCAAACTATCGGGGTTGTCCTAAGTTCGCTGACATTAAAAAATCAAAACTGGCTCAGCAGCAGAAGGTGGAGGTCAAACGTTCACCTGTTAGGTTTCAAACACCAGCCGTCACGTCCCAAATTTCCTACGCCCAAATGGCGGCAGGTAAGGGGGCTACGGTACAGCAAGCGACTGTTACTTCTCCGGCGCCAATGCCGAGAACAACAGAAGCTGCACCTAACATGTTGGCCATCTTGCTCGCAATCCAAGGGCAGATGACTCAGCTGCAAAAGCAGGTGCAAGAATAGGCCAAGCGGATGGAACGCGCTACGCGCTACTGCCGGGCCTAACGCAACACAGTCGTAATGGGTACGCACATGGTGGAGCAAATTTTAAAGGTCCTTGCGGTGAATGTTAATTCACTGAGTAGGATCGAACGAAGAGCCGCGATGTTTAAATTGCTACAAGACCAAACTCCTGATGTGCTTCTCGCTAGCGAAACCAAGATAACCGATAAGCATAAATTGGAGTACAATAATTATACTGTTAGAAGAAGAAACCGGCCCCGATCCAAACGTGGAGGCGGTGTCGCGATCTTCATGAAACAAGGTATAAAAAATCACAGAGTGCACAAGGGAGTGTTGCGTAGGTTCCGGGTGTTGGAGGCAGTCGTCATTTATATCCTGCTCCGCAGTGGAAAGCGGCTGTACTTGGCCTCTGTTTATGGACCTGAGACTTCACAATCCACTTTATTCATTACAGAGCTCGATACGCTTTTTCGACTCCTGAGGCTGGAATCGGAAGAGAATTATTTTATAATCGGCGGGGATTTCAACGCTAAACACAGAGATTGGGGAAATAATGTACCAAATACTAGAGGGAACCTATTACTCGATTGGTGGGGTCAGCACGATGTCATGTACAGACTCGGTCTTAAAGCGACGGATAATCCGTCGTTTCCCAGAGGCGGGTCTTATTTGGATCTACTGCTGTACGACGAACGTATAAGACTGATAGGTACGAATTTACAAACGCTAAACTGTCTGCGCACATTCGTGTATGACAGCGACCATTGCGGTTTTAGCACCAAAATTACAGTTCCCAACGAAATTGCGGAATTGGGGGAGTTTGTCCAAAGATATTCTTACAACTCCAGTAATACTCGATGGACACGCTTCTCCGCAACCTTGACAAGAGCAGTCTCCTCGAACACGCTCCTCCCACCGCCCAATAGGAATTTGTCAAACGAGAAGATCGACAAGTACCTAAAACGAATGGACGAGACAATTAAACAGACTATGGACACTACAATACCGCGGTATCGACGTACGACTAACGAAGACCTGTTCCGCAATCCTACTATTGACGCACTACACCGACAGAAAAGTAGACTTCTGTCAAGACTCAAAAACTTGTACAGACAGTTAACTGACAGACAAGACCCGGAGATTAGGACACTGAAGGCGTCGATTAAAAATATTCAAACTTTAATAAAAGAGAATTACAGAATTTCTGTAAGTTTGTATTGGAACAACAGGGTTCGGGCTGTAAACACCAGCAACCCGAATATGTTCCCGCAAATAAATAAACTATTTCGGAGGAAAAATCAAAACGACCTTCAGTGTCTTAAAATAGCGCGGACAACAGACAACGAACGGTTACTGACAATAGCGGGTATTGATCCAAATGAGGCCGCTGATGATGACGACTTCTTTGTGATCGAGGATCCACAGGAGAAGGTTGAGGCTATAGGCGCGACTTTCCAGGAAATATACAAGGCCACTGATACCATTGGCCCTAATTATGACCTGGACAGTCGCGTCTTGGTGCACGACCTCTACATTCGAAATGAAGTAGAGAACTGGCGATCCGAGGGCTCTGGGTTCACCCGGTTCAGCGAAGAAAATATGGCAAATAATGTCATTGCCAGAGAGGGTGACCTACCCCCATTCATTTCGCAGGAAGAGCTCCATAAGATCTTCGACACAATCAGGGTTAAGAAATCAGTGGGGACCGATGGTATTCCGAACATCGTGCTTCGACATCTTCCTCTAGAAGCGGTGGACATTTACACCACCCTGTTTAATAATGCAATGAATAATGCACATTATCCAGCGCATTGCAAAATGGCGGTGGTTCAACCTATCCCCAAAAAGGGAAAGGATATATCCAATCCGGCGAATCTCCGGTCGATAAGTCTCCTTCCGAATATCAGTAAGGTGTTTGAAAAAGTAATCAATAGAGCTCTGTCTAGGTCGTTTACTTGGAGAAGGCCTTCGACACCGTATGGTTAGAGGGTCTTTTCTATATGCTGACTAGGCTGGGGATCAGTAAACTACTCTTGTACTCGTACATTCTTTATAATATGCTAACCAACAGACAGTTCATCGTGAAAAATGGTGATGTGATTTCAGTTGGAATATTTCAAATTAAAAATGGTCTTCAGCAAGGCGCGGCCAATTCGCCTATCCTATTCAACATATATATTGTACAAGCGACTTTATAGGATTACTTCCCCATACTATTGCGTACGTCGGCGATTTGATAGCATACAGAACAGGTCCAAAAATCGAGGTCATTAATACTCTCTTGCAGCGTGACCTCGATAAGATAAGACGATTTTGCGATGACTGGAAGTTAAAAATCAACTTTCAGAAGTCGGAAACCATTCTTTTTAGGACGCCGTTGCCTGGAGCCTCTAGGGATACCAGGAAAAATTGGCGAAAGTTCTCGATCATTGGACAACACGGACAGCCTCTTGCCTGTCGAAATGTAGTCAGATACCTTGGGATCTGGCTAGATCAGTTTCTGTATTTTGACAGGGCCCCCGCCCAATTATCAAGGCTTCGCCCATCAATGACGTTGTCAAATAAAAAGCGGGGGCAGATTATTCTTACTGGTCTTATCGTAAACATCTTCAGATTACAGCCTCTGAATGGTTGCTACGATTTGACCAGTTACAAGTTGCCGGTCATAGGTCTTGTTGGCGGCTTGACCACCGGTAGTCCATACCAGGACTTAAATCACGGTACCATGGGAGTCAGGAGCCCCCCGGATTTCGGTCCGGGCCTGACTTGTTAGAGGTAGGCCCCCTTGTGGGAGCGTCATGGTGGCTGTGGTTTAAACCCAAATCGCGGCAACGAGTCTAACCCATTGTAGAGTTGCAAATAAAGTACTGGGTGCTGTGACCCTAAGAACAGCAAGAGGTTTAAGGTCGGCTTCGACTCAAACAAAGGGTGGAACTTGTGCCTCCAACACAGTTCCGAATTGGTATCAAAGGATTGACGGAGAGCGATGGCAAGGCGTATCCTTGCTCCCTATGGATGTATGGGTATCTCGTAAACATAAGGTCTTAAATGACAGGTAAACCACCACCACGTTAAAAATCCAGGAACGTTCTGTATTTTGACAAAAATGTAGATGCTGCTCTGGCCAGAGCTAAAGGCGCTTTTGCTCTTACAAAGAGACTGTTTTATAGCAGCCAACTCGATGCGAGGGTAAAGGTAATCTGCCACATGGCCCTTATCAGGCCCATGCTGGTAGTTGGGTGTCCCGTGTGGTTCAATGTGCGAGCAAGCTTAATGGAAAAGATTCGGGTGTTTGAGAGGACTTGCCTTAGAGCTTGCCTTCGCTTGTACAGAACACCAGAGTCGGAGTACAAATTTTTTTATCCTAATGAGGTCCTTTAAAACAGAGCAAACCTAATACGAGTGGACAACTTCGTAATTAAGCTGACTCGAAGGCACATTGCAAGAATAACCTGATATGTGAGGCTTACTACACCAATTACCTTTACCACAAGAGTGTGCGCTCTGACGGCTTCGTTCCACCGGAAGTATTCCTCTACCTAGAGCAGATAGGGTTGATCCAGGATAGATCAGCGATCCCGTTGATCTTCCATGTCGCTCGGAAGGCTGGGGACAGGCGACTCAACTACGGCAGAGACGTCGCACACGGCAGTGTGGATCGTCTCGTGTTCAGTAGGGCGGTGGGGAATCGCGATAAGAGGGATGTCGTTCGGGAGCACCAGCATTTCTGGTGTTTGAATGATGGAGAAGATGTTTCGTCGTCGTCTTTTCCATCAATTACGGACCAGCCTCACTAATGAGGCAGAGCTGACCAATCTATTTGCTCTTTGAATAGCGATGGCCAGCTTACATATGTTTAAGTTAGCATTTAAGAAATATATACATATATTAGTATATACCTTTGTATACCTTTGTATATACTAATATATGTATATGAATCCGCAATAGAAAACGACACGACGGCTGCCGTGGTCGAAACGGTTCAGGCTGGAGGGCTATATCTAACCTCAAAAACAGCACATCGGCGTCATCTTTAAAATCTAAGAGAGCAGCGCAGGCTACCGCAGCCAGTCAGTTACAGCAGCAGATAGCGGAGCAAGTACAAATGGCACTACAACAGCATGATATCAGGAACACCTGAGGGGAATCATTAACTACCTACCTATCTACTTTATCCATGTTGTTACATACATTACATTACTTTTTCTTATAAGGATAGGTAGCTAGTACCTCAGATGATAAACTTACCCAAATGCCGCATCCACATATAAAAAAATGTTGATCTTTAAAGAAAAAAAAAACGGAACATAAATTTTCTGTGCAAAAGCCCTTTCTTTTTCTTTGCGAAAAGCTTTCACCACCAGCGTAGAGTTTGTAACATACTTACAGCGAAATATATCCTGGCCTGCGACTTTGGCATGATGAGGAACAAACAGAGCAGGAATATACCTACATATGTATGTATATCTACATATGTACCTACTCATTTTCTCTTTGCAAAGATCTTTTTCACGTTTATTTTCTTCCTGATCCTTGTCACCTTCGCTGTTTCACACGTTGTATCGCTCATTGTAATCACTCTCTTTTTGTTCGCTGTGTGCTGTATCCTCGTTCCATAAATCGCTCGGAAGACTCATCCTCATGCAGCTGTTTTTCTGTCGCGTCATCACATGTCTTTAATATTCAACTCTTTTGCTTTCAGGGTTGGAAACCAACCTCAACTTCAAATCTCCTTTGGCGCCAATTGTTCTCATCACTAGTCTTAAGTCTGCCCAGCCAAGATTTCAGGTGCATGGCGGTGTATTTTTTAGTTTTTCGATGTCAGCCATTGTATAATAGAATATTACTACACTTCGTAATAATAAAAAGTTTTATTTCGCAAACCCACTTTTGAATACTTTAGCCGTTGATAAATTTAAAAAAAAATAAATTACATAAATTCAATTTCACTTATTTTTTATTAAACTATCCGTCTCACATGAGTTCTACAATACCTACTTCTTCTCTTTTTTCTTCTATTTACCTCCTTGCCTGCCAGGGCTGCCACAGTACTTTTATTTTTAAAGATTTAGTAAAAATTTTGAGTGAATAGGTTGAAAATTGTTGAAGTCATGGCTGCGTCCAACTTGACAGAAAAACAAAAACTTCGAGATACTTCCCGGCCATAATCTTTTGGGATATCATTTTTGAGGTCCTAAGGGACCATTGAAAGCAATAAACAAAAAATCAATTTTTTGAAAAACCTAGAGTGGCCTAACCCCTTAACTGCATGACCATAGTGTATACCTGCGCCGTACTGCTGGTAAACACTGGCTCTTTATTGTAATGGCATATCACCTAATAGTTCTGTCATTTGTTTAGCAAAAATTCCATGTAAAGATTCCTGTGCTGAAATGCTCTGTGTTTAATGGAGTAGGGGTTTTCTGCCTTAATATGTAAATTGCGAAAATTTGTGATTTTTTCCTAATGAACTGGAAGTCATCCGTCCATAGAATCCGTCCAGTAAATGAGTCCCTGCATTATAGCTCCTATACTATGTGGTGGAGTGCATGCATGCCTTCTGAATGTGCAATTCTCCAGATGTAGATCTAGCTTAGATTAAAATGTCTGCGTAGTTGCCCAGTACTGGTATTTGGATGGCTTTCATAGCTGCCAACGCCATCTGCTAAAGTCGAATGTGATTCGCTCGATGATTTCCACATTGTTCCTGTCTCTCTCAACCAGGGAACTGTTCTAATAACTGCCCTGCCATTTGGGGCAGTTCTATCAGAGTATTGTCTCAGATATTCCAATCTAGCTTGTTGGCCGTTACCATCGCAGAAAGCATAGAAACACATAAGCCATGTCTCCATATGATCGTCTTGAAAAGTCCATCATCGAGGGTATTATGAAATAAACGTCAATACCTCGGTTAGAAATTATAAACTAGTTTTGTAAATAAGTTTGCACCCTATTTACATCATTTCGTAAGAGATCTACTATTTTTCTTTTATCGGAAAAAGGACTAATATTTTTTTCGCTTACTTTAAAAATGGGCGTTACTTTCACAAGGTTGTCCCTTTTTCCCCTTTTAAAGGTCATAAAATGGACCTTTTTTACAAAATTTTTTAGCGGACTTACATTAGCTGTTTACAGTAATGGGTAACTAGTAATTTTTATAGGGCTGTTATGATAGAACACCTCATTCTTTAGTTATACAGTTCAGACAAACTGGGTCGTATCTTGAAAACTACTGACTGGAGATGAAATTTTCTGTTTCTTAATACTGGGTACACGTCTCCCAGTTACAAAAAGTCGGGTTTAACAAGACATTTTTCCGATAAAAAGGATGACAAATCAGAATTTTAAGTTTAAGTAACTTTGATCTGCAATAACTTTTGACAAAGAACTAGTCAACATTTATTTTGAATCAATGAGTACTTTATTATACTAACGAGTCAAAACAGGGCAGTGTAAGGCTTTCCTTAAAACCTCTGTATCTCGAAGATGATGCATTTTCCAGCCATCATTAATACTATTTTGTTTCTAAAAATTTGTCAAGAAATCTATCCTTGAAGTCATCGATACTGTAACCGGAACACCGTGTACAATACACTAGGGTATGCCCAGATGTACCCGACCTGACGTATAGATTGCGGTTGTTATTTAAAAAGAATGACAATTGTAAAAAGTAACAACCTTATAAAGCTTAAATTTGATAGATAGATAGATAGATATTTATTTTGTTTTCATAGTTAAACATTTACATTAATTTTCTATTGATTAAGCACAGCTTGCACAGAGATATGATTATTAAAATCTTACTACTGAAAGATACAGTTGGTTTTTAAATGCTTTATCTAATAACAAATATGTTCGGAGAAAAAACTATAGGAAAAACCCTCCATGTAATGGACCAAAATATATGAAATTTTTAAACTTCAGAAACCATATTATCCCAGGAAAATTAAATAAAATAAATAATAAATAATAAATAATAAATAATAAATAATAAATAATAAATAATAAATAATAAATAATAAATAATAAATAATAAATAATAAATAATAAATAATAAATAATAAATAATAAATAATAAATAATAAATAATAAATAATAAATAATAAATAATAAATAATAAATAATAAATAATAAATAATAAATAATAAATAATAAATAATAAATATTAAATAATAAATAATAAATAATAAATAATAAATAATAAATAATAAATAATAAATAATAAATAATAAATAATAAATAATAAATAATAAATAATAAATAATAAATAATAAATAATAAATAATAAATAATAAATAATAAATAATAAATAATAAATAATAAATAATAAATAATAAATAATAAATAATAAATAATAAATAATAAATAATAAATAATAAATAATAAATAATAAATAATAAATAATAAATAATAAATAATAAATAATAAATAATAAATAATAAATAATAAATAATAAATAATAAATAATAAATAATAAATAATAAATAATAAATAATAAATAATAAATAATAAATAATAAATAATAAATAATAAATAATAAATAATAAATAATAAATAATAAATAATAAATAATAAATAATAAATAATAAATAATAAATAATAAATAATAAATAATAAATAATAAATAATAAATAATAAATAATAAATAATAAATAATAAATAATAAATAATAAATAATAAATAATAAATAATAAATAATAAATAATAAATAATAAATAATAAATAATAAATAATAAATAATAAATAATAAATAATAAATAATAAATAATAAATAATAAATAATAAATAATAAACAATAAATAATAAATAATTAAATAAGGTGAGGTCTGTTTAAATTAATAAACGGATACGTATAAAATAATTAACAAGTAAAAGAAATATAAATAAATAAATAATGGATTCGATGAATAAACAAATACATATACAAAAAAAATAATAATTTAATAAATGAATACAAATTTGAAAAATGAGTAAATAAGTACATTACCAAATAGATAAACAAAATTAATTAATGTGTTAGATAAGTAGATAACTAAAAAATAAGCAAGTTAGAGTGGTGCAAGCTCAGTAACTAGTGTATTTTCGACGAGTAGACATTTCGTGAAAAACTTCTCATTGAGAATTTCGATTCTTCCGGCAACTTTAATAACGCCAGCTTCCTCGTGTAATATCATTGTTGAAAAGTCCCAGGGAAAATTCAACAACAATTTCAAAATTTTGTTCTGTGCTATTTGCAGTTTTTTTATGTGTGTTGTGGCACAGTTACCCCACACAGGAGATCCATAAGTAATCAAAGCTTGAAAGATTACCTTCAACATTATCATTTTGTTTTTATTATTCAGCATCGATTTCCGATTGATCAATGGATACAGCCTTTTTGTGGCGATGTTTAACTTATTTAAAGTATTTTTGGTATGTATGAGGTATTATGAGGAAAATGGCAAGGTGATCTTTTTCTTGTAAAAAAAAGATTGATTGACATTTATCCGCATTGATTTTTACTTTCCAATGCACAAAAGTGAAAGCACAGCTCCTATTTTTTAAAAAAAACCACCCAAACTATCCCCGTATTGCAAAAATTAAAATGGAATGTAAAACAAGATACGAGTAATTCCAATATTTGCCACGAATTTTACTGTATTGTTGCCAAAAATAACGGAAATGTTTTCGTTTTAATGCGGCAAGGACGATTGACAACAATACAGCAAAATTCGTAACAAATATTGGAATTACATTAGTTTTGTATGATTTTTGTAAGGTACACAGGACAACCAAAGTTAATAAGTTTGTAGATTACACCGTCATGCCAAACAGAGTTACTAGCTTTACAAGACCAGTCGATTTTTTTACTTCAAAGCTTTGTTTTACTTCCCTGAAAATTCTTAATACCTGATAAGAAGTACTATGATGTTCACGGAAAGCAAATTGCACATCAGGTACAATGTTGCTATTTTTCAGAAAAACGTCCAATTTGAGTTTTATAAGTTTTTCTATTTTGCTGCATCCGTTGAGTTAGCTAATGGATCTACAGCTGTTAGAATTGCGTGGGTCTTTTGCGGACTTGAGCAAGAGAAATACTTTGGCTTTTTTCCAGTTTATGGGAAAATAACTTAACTTAAAACAAGCATTATACAGTGGCTCAACATTATTGTTGATGATATCAACATAAAATATTTATTTTCCTTCGTTATTCGCATTTATTGCTTAGGTTAACAATATTTGAGTTTTTTATGTATTCTTTTAACTTGCACTTTGTCACTTCGTTTTTTTTACTTAGGTTAACAATATTTGAGTTTTTATGTATTCTTTTAACTTGCATTCTGTAGCTTCGTTTTTATTTGCTTAGGCTAGCAAAATTTCTGTATAAATTAAGTTGAAATAAAATTACTCGGTTCAGTCTGTTATTTAATCGAACCAAGCCTTTTTGTTACCTAATGTGAGGCTGCATTAGGCGATTAAAAAATACAAAAATTCTAAATAGTAGAATTTACATGGTCCTTCGAGCCGGATTAGCCGGAACAGTAAAAAAGTGATTTGAAATTGAAGATATTGCGTTCAACCAGACGAGAATAACGGAAGAAGTGCATCGATTATGGACTAATTTTAAGAAGGATGGAGAATCCCGCTACTCGGTGGAATATTTCGTAAGGAGGCTCGAGCAGTTAGAAGAGCACTGGACCAACTTCGAAATAAATAACGGGTATTTGGAAGATCTACGAAAGACAAATCCGCAGCATGAGTACTTTGTGAGAAAGTACTTTAGCCAATTTGAAACGAGGTATCTCGACATTAAGGGTACTTTCAAAGCAAAATTGGAGGTAATCAGGAAAAACACGCAACCAGCGCCAGTGCAATTACCAAGCGGTGCAGGCATACAGGCTTCACGGTTATCTCCTGTAAATCGAAGTCCAAATCGATGTGAAGTAAGTCAAGAATCAACATCCGACATAGAAAGAACTAACATCAAGAAGTGCCCAGCAAAATTTAAAAAGTTGAATGTGATTAAGAACAATTTTACGCGTATTATTGAGAATTTGGAGCTAACCCAGAATGCAGTCTACCTAGAATTCAAATTGGATCAAATTAGAGAATACTGGACAAAGCTGGTGACAATGAATGACGAGATCATGTCCTCATTGGAAGAAGCCGATTACGATCAGGAGTACGTGTCCAACAACGAATTCGTTGAGCTGGAGCAAATATATAAAGATGCTTACATCCAAATTAAGGAAGCAGAACAACGACAACACCAACCAGAGGCAGTAACTCCACAAACTGCAACACATCGGGAAATCAAACTTCCACCAATAAGCATTCCATCATTCAGCGGCAAGTATGAAGAGTGGACATCATTTTGGGAACTTTTCGATCGATTAGTTCACCAGAACGGAACCTTAAGCGATGTTGAACGAATTCAATATTTAAAAGGAAATTTAAAAGGAGAAGCAGCAAGGATTGTTAATCATTTGGCACCGACATCAAGCAATTATGCAACAGCTATAGAATTGCTAACGAACCGGTTTCAAAATTCAGCAGCATTGGTCAACAACTACATCCAAAAATTGCTTAATTTAAAATCAGTTCGACATGAAAATGCGTTCGATTTGAAAACGATCATGGATATGTCAAGGGAAATCTTGTACGGTATAAAAAATTTAGGGGTCGACGTAAGCTCCTGGGACCCATTAGTGATTCAGTTGTTATGCCCGAAACTTGATTCTGAATCAAGGAAACTATATCAACAATCTAGAGGAACTTCAACAGAAATTCCTAAACTAAGCGAATTTTTTGACTTCATCGAGGCTAGATTCAGAGGATTGGAAAGCAGTCGTGAATTCAATCGTGAACACCAGCAAGTACGAGTAACAGCCACAAAAAACCATTTGACTACAGTCACAGAGTCGAAATGCGTTGTATGCAGCGAGTCTCATCAATTGTATAATTGCAAAAGATTTTTAAATATGAAGACGAAGAACCGATTGGAAGTAGTCCAAAGGTCGAAGCTGTGTTTCAACTGTTTGCGAGATGGGCATACCGCAAGGGAATGTGCGATGAAAAGGGGCTGCAAAATAAGCGCACAACAGCATAATTCCTTACTTCATTTCCCTCGAGGTGAGAGTACAGTAGTTTCTGGAAAAGAAAGAATATCCAGTGAAGAAGCTTCAACATCAACACGAATCGCTACCGCATGTCATAGTAATAGGACGGTATTACTTGCCACAGCCATGGTGAACATATGCGTTGGAGGAGAAGTTAGACTCGCACGAGCTCTGATTGATCAAGGGTCTCAATCATGCTTCGTGACAGCGAAATTAGCCCGTCAATTAAAAGTTCCATTGGTCAAGTATGAGTCAAAGATCAATGGAATCAACGGTCATGCTACAGAAATCATCGCAGCATGCCGCTTTATCATCCAATCAATTCACGATGAAAAGGTCAATTTGGAGGTAGATGCTCTAGTAATGCCAGTTATTACATCAAGACTTCCAGCACAACAAGTTACACCCAACCAGTGGCTACACATCCAGGGGTTGAAGTTGGCTGATCCATGGTACGAACAACCGAAGGAGATTGAATTACTAATTGGATCAGACATTTTGCCGCAATTTTTGACGCATGGACTAGTCAAGGGTCCAGCCAATACTCCAATGGCACAAAATACAAGGTTTGGCTCGATACTATCAGGACCAGTCAGCACCATCTTAACATCAAGGAAGAAGGCACAAGTTAATATACTCACATCATGCATCAGTGTGTGTAGTAAAGATGAAGACTTAAAGAAATTTTGGGAATTAGAGGAAGTTCCAAGTGCAAAGATCAAGTCTACAGAAGACGAAATGTGCGAGAATCACTACCAAATGACGCACAACCGGGATGAAACAGGGCGTTACATCGTCAAATTGCCACTGCTGAAGGATCGCATGGTTTTGGGCGATTCACGCAAAATGGCATTAAAGCGATTTTTTGTGTTGGAACAAAGATTCGCAAAAAATGAGAGTCTTCGTAATGAATATTCCAATTTTATTCGAGAATACATTAATCTTGGACATATGGAGGAAGTATCCAGCGGTTATACTGGAAAAAGATATTATCTTCCACATCACGTAGTGATAAAGGAGGACAGCACTACAACCAAACTGCGAGTGGTATTCGACGCTTCGGCAAAAACAACATCTGGGGAATCGCTAAACAGCATTATGATGACCGGTCCCACGGTACAAAAGGATTTGTTTTCCTTGCTACTGCGATGGAGAACGTTTCCAATCGTCTTCACAGCTGACGTCGAAAAAATGTATCGGCAGATTTTAGTCGATCAGGAGGATCGAAATTTACAACGTATCTTATGGAGAGAAAACTCCAGGGACCCGATCAAAGAATACGTTCTCAAAACCGTCATATACGGCACATCATCCGCACCGTATTTAGCAATTAAAACTCTATGCCAGCTAGCCGAAGATGAAAAACAAAAGTATCCACGGGCAACCAAACATTGCTTGACGGATTCTATGTAGACGATTGTCTAGGAGGTGCAAATTCACTAACGGAATGCCAAGATCTTCAAAAGGAATTGATGCAGCTACTTCGGAATGGTGGATTTAACTTACGCAAATGGACATCAAATAATGCAGCATTCATAAAAGCGTTGCCAACCGAAGCAATTGACATGGAGCCGGAACATGACTTTAATAGTGACACAACATTTAAAATTTTGGGAATAAAATGGTGCCCAGGAACAGACGACTTCCAATTTAAAGTCAATTTTTCGTCATTCAGCACAAAGGGTACCAAACGAGCAATATTAAGTGACGCTGGCAAAATTTTCGATCCTTTCGGTTGGTTGTCGCCAATTACTATCAAGGCAAAGATCATTATTCAAAGGCTTTGGCTTTTGGGCATCGGATGGGACGAAAATGTTCCAATGAAAATTCAAAAGGAATGGAACGAATTCAAGACAAGATTATCAACGCTTGAAAAGGTAAGAATTCCACGATGGACACAGCAAATGGAAGGCTCTCAAATAGAGTTACATGGATTCGCAGATGCATCAGAATCAGCATATGCAGCGGTGGTGTATCAGAAAGTCATTAATCGCGACTCTACAACAATAAGCCTAATCGCGTCCAAGACTAAGGTGGCGCCTGTGAAGCAAGTTTCATTGGCACGGTTGGAACTATGCGCAGCAACACTACTTACGAAGTTAATGAAGTGCATCTTGCATCACGAATTATACCAAGGTTTTAGCATGGTCAGATTCTACCATAGTATTGAACTGGTTGAAACAACATCCAGTGAAATGGAACACATTTGTCGCCAACCGGGTATCCTATGTTCAACAACACTTTAAAGGACAATGGAAGTTCGTACCCGGAAGAGAGAATCCCGCTGATATTCCGTCTAGAGGATCATTTGGAGATGCCCTAGCTGAAAACTCAACCTGGTGGCATGGTCCAGAGTGGTTAAAGGAAGATCAAAAATATTGGCCAGCTGACAAATCTATGATGGAAATGCAAGATATGCCTGAGATTCGAAAATCTCTCGCTTGCCTGTCAATACATCCGTGCAATCCTTCACACAAAGACGACATTTATCTCAATTTTTCATCGTTTTCAAAACTTCAACGGGTAAGTGCGTACTGTCTACGGTTTAAAGCTAATTGCCAACGGAGCAAGAGGCATGTACCGTTACAATATGGCAGGCTAACGATAAAGGAGCTACTGGAAGCAGAAAGAGCGTTGGTAAGGGGTGCTCAACGAAGTTTTTTTGAGGATATGAAGAGTCTAAATGCAAATAAATCACTGAAATCAAACAGCAAGATATCATCACTGAACCCATACATCGACGCCAATGGAATATTGCGGGTGGGAGGTCGGTTGAAACATGCTCATTTATCAACTGATCAGAAACATCCTATGATTCTGTCATCATCGCATCCACTGACAAAATTAATCATAAATAAGACCCATAGCGATACACTACACGGTGGAGTGAAACTAACTCTGAATCACATTCGAAGAAAATTTTGGATCATCCGAGGAACCAACACTGTCAAGGCCATAATAAATCAATGCATTAGGTGTTTCCGATTTAAGGCCAAAGAATCAAATCAACTTATGGGACAATTTCCGGAGGCTCGAGTAAAGTTCTCACGGCCATTTACACATTGTGGGGTAGATTATGCAGGCCCAGTCAACATACGATGCTCACAAACTCGAGGCGTGAAATGACATAAATCTTACATAGCGCTGTTCGTTTGCATGGCAACAAAAGCAGTGCACATTGAACTGACTTCTGATTTAACAACGGATGGATTCATGGCAGCATTGCGACGTATGATCAGCAGAAGAGGATCTATACACCATCTCTACAGCGATAATGGAACAAATTTTGTTGGCGCAAAAAATATTATTGATGCATTACAATCCACGCTAGCCGAAAACGCAATCCAGTGGCATTTCATCCCACCTGGAGCTCCACACTTTGGTGGACTCTGGGAAGCCGGTGTTAAGTCAGTTAAATACCATTTGAATCGCATCATAGGAGAGCAGAAATTAACATACGAAGAGATGAATACCATCCTAGTGCAAATAGAAGGATGCTTGAACTCGAGACCACTCTGTCCTTTAACAGACAACATTGAAGATCTAGATGCATTAACACCAGGTCACTTCATTATTGGGTCGCCACTGATAGCAACACAACATGATGTCATTCTGGATCTGGCAGACAGTAGTTTAAAAAGGTGGAATTTAATTCAAAAACTCAAACAAGATATTTGCAAGCGTTGGTATGAGGACTACATAAACAAACTGCAACAGCGATCTAAGTGGAAGCAGCCAGTAAAGAATTTGGAACCTGGGCAATTGGTGCTGCTAAAAAACGAGCTGCTGACACCATCGAAATGGCCTCTAGGCAAAATAATTGAAGTGCACAGTGGAGTTGATAATCTTGTAAGAGTAGTAACAGTGAAAACGCAAAAGGGAACATTCAAGCGACCAGTAGCCAAAGTGTGTTTGCTGCCAAGCGAAGAAAACATCATGAAGCCTGATGATAACATGGTTCAACCATCAAATCCTCCATCAAATAGTCCTAGAAGGAAGCTGAGGGATAGAAAACAATCAACCAGTTTTTCCATTGCCCTTGTGATTCTATCATTATTTGCATCCATCACGTCGGGTTCTACAAGGTATACAATCACCCACCCAGAAGTTGGATTATTTGTAGAACAAATTGGAACAGCTAAAATTCAACGAGGAGTACTACGTACGAGCATTCGATTCCCAATCGCAGACATGTTACGTGATCAAGTCAACATGAACAAGACGAGAGATCAAATAATTGAGTTGTGCGACAAGGCAAAGTCAGTAACAAAGGAGAGTCAATGTGATGAGTTGCGTCATCACATGGAAGAAGAATGGAAGAACGTATTCTCAATTTTCAATAGACTGGAGGTAACACCTTTACGAAGACAAAAACGAGGATTACTAGGAACTATTCTCACGTCAATATTCGGAGTAAATGATGAAGTATACCATGACATCGAAGACCTAGACAGTAACCAGAAAGCCCTGATAAAAAGTAGTACAACAAATACCAAGATTATGCTGTCTACAATATCGAGTGTTAATGAGACAGAAACTAGAATCAACAATAAAATCAACAACTTTACGAGAAAACTGAATGCAGGTCTGGAAGAGATCAACAAGATGGAATCTTGGTACAGGATTGTTGACGAGAATAAAATAAATATACATGTGAAGAACGCATATCTGATTGCACTTAGCTACATGCGAGAAATCGAAATAAAATACAATAAGTTGCTAAATGCATATCTGAAACGTAGTCATTTATTGGAGTTTTTGTCACACAAGAGCATGGAAGAAATCATTAACAAGTGTGCGGAGAAACTTGGCCCAGAGATGGAAGTACTACCAGATCCAATGGATAAGCTAGAGTTGTCTTCAACTTCAACGGAGATTTTAGTAACGGGATACTTCATGATCAGCTATGCCAATGAGTATGACCTGATTAAGGCTAACACTGTGCCTGAAAAGATCGATGAGCAGACATTTCGAGAGGTGCAATTACAGCAGTCGGTGCTTGGAGTCAACTATAATCTACAGAGGTATTTCGAATTACCACTGGAAGATATAAACAAGGCACCAGCTCTCAACGAAACAACATTCATCCTCCGGCCTTCAATATTTCACAATATTGAGCAGAGTGAGGATTGCATTATCCAACAGCTGTATAAGAAGCTATCTTTTAAGCGATGTCCAACCAGGACGGTAAGACTCACACATACTATGTGGAAGGAATTATAGACGCATAATACATGGATATTCATTACACCCGAAGAAACTACTGTATTTGTGAATTGCGGACCAACTCGAGAAGAAGTAATTTTAAATGACACGGGTATTATTCACATCACTCCGGACTGCGTCATCCAATCCAAATTCATACGATTGGAATCAAAATTAATCAAGGACACTAGAATAGTGATGCACTTCAGCAAATCAATTGCCACTGTAAACACTTTATTATCAACGCAGGTTCCGGTTTATTTTACAAATGAAACCGTCATCCCTCTGAATAAGGATATAATCGAAGTTTTAAATTTCAACCATCACGAAGCAGTCGAGGCGCTCAACCGGCTACATGACCACAACTGGAAGACCATCAAAAAACATCAGTATTGGACAATTGGGTTGGGTTCAATTTCCGTAGCCGCTATTTTTATCATTTGTCTATTGGCTGTGATCCTCAAATACCGCAATCGTGCAACTAAGAACTCTACCAACATTGAATTGAGAGCCCAGAAAAGACCGAGTCACCGTTTTGAGATCAATTGGGCAACAACGTCGGAGGAGGCAAAATGTTGATGATATCAACATAAAATATTTATTTTCCTTCGTTATTCGCATTTATTGCTTAGGTTAACAATATTTGAGTTTTTTATGTATTCTTTTAACTTGCACTTTGTCACTTCGTTTTTATTGCTTAGGTTAACAATATTTGAGTTTTTATGTATTCTTTTAACTTGCATTCTGTAGCTTCGTTTTTATTTGCTTAGGCTAGCAAAATTTCTGTATAAATTAAGTTGAAATAAAATTACTCGGCTCAGTCTGTTATTTAATCGAACCAAGCCTTTTTGTTACCTAATGTGAGGCTGCATTAGGCGATTAAAAAATACAAAAATTCTAAATAGTAGAATTTACAATTATAATGGGACACTTACAAAAATGAAAAATATCAATTATTTTCTAGGAACTTATAAATGTTATAGATGAAATAGATATCGAATTTAAATGCTCATACTACCAGTGTATTAAGAAACAAAAATCATATGAATTCATTAACACAAAGGAAAAAAAAACAACCAAAAACTAAAAAAGGTCACATTCTGTAGCTCAAAGTAATAATGGGACACACACAATATAAATACACAAAAAAAATTTAATTCAGTCTTAGAATTTAAAATTTAATATTTTGTTGGAAGGCCGTTTTGTCGTATTACTGCTTCTAGGTAATTAGGCATCGATTTCACAATTTTCTGGTAATAATCTGGTGGAATTTTTCACTATTCATCCTTCAGAGTTGAAATCAGGTCATTTTTATTGCTAATTTGGTGTTTTTTTTAGTTTTTCTTCTAAATAACTCCACACATGCTCTATGGGGTTCAGATCCGGCGACTGTGGTGCCGTTTCAAGCACATTGGGGCAGTTATAGAGAAGCCAACCTCTGATATTATAGGCCTTGTGTTTGGGATCGTTATTCTGGTAGAAGTAGTAATCGTCCGCAATACCCAATTTTTCGGGGGATTCCGACAGATTTGATCTTAAAACGTTTAGATAATATTTGTGGTACATTATGCCTTCTATATTATCAAGATTTCCAGGCCCTGCTGCCGATCTTGCTCCCCATCTGAGCAAGAAGCTCAGATTTTCCCGCACCGTCAATAATCAATATACCATTATCTACCAAACTGGAGATAGGGTTTTGTTTTTTCCGTATTATTTTATTGATATTCCAGAAGGGTTTATAATTGGAATCGAGTGAACTAAGTTTTCTATTCCAACTACTGTTTCTAAACTCTGTAATTTTCAAATCAATTAACCGTGTAAGAACCTTCATTTCTCTGAAATCATTAACCAATCGATATTTCTGCCATTTCCTTCTATAAAAGTTTCTAGTTTTTATTAAACTTAGTATAGATCGTGGAAGAATGACAGATCTTTGGCAAAGGGACTTCGTTCGAACTGCAACTAAAATGTTATCTTTGATTTTGGCCTCCAATAAATTGATTGATTCGTCGATATTTCTGCGACTGATTGACGATTCCAAGTTGATAGGACAGTTGTTAAGAGCATTGGAGAGGCGATATCGAAATACATCCCAATTTGCTTTATTAAAGTCTAGGTATTGCACATTAAGAGTTTTGGGACTAGAGAGAATATCACAGATGACTGGGAGATGGTCAAAACTTAAAGCGTTAATGACTACAGGTGGACTTAGGATATTAGGAATGTTAGAGAGAAAGAAGCCAAGAGTGAAGAAGTACGAGGGGCGTTCAATATATTCTCGGTATCGATATCAAGGAAAATGCGAATTCAATTTAAATTGTTTTTATTTTTCAATATGATCTCCCCTAACATCAATGCATTTGATACATCTTGACATAAGCTTTTTTAAACCCTCAAAATAATAAATTTCCTCTTTCTCTGCAAAATACCGACTTGAGTTCTTCATCATCCGAAAATCTTTTTCCACGAAGACATTTTTTCAAATCCGGAAACAGGATATAATCACTAGGGGCAAGGTCTGGACTATAGGGTGGGTGTTGGATTTCTTCGAAACCACAATCTCGCGCAGCAGCCTTGGAAACTCGCACCGTGTGAACAGGAGCGTTGTCATGAAGAAGCAACACACCCGCTGCGAGTTTACCCCGTCTTTTCTTTTTAATTTCCTCCCGCAAATTATGCAAAGTGGAAGCGTAGGATGTGGCGTTGATGGTTTCACATTTTTTTTTGTACTCAATGAGCAAGATTCCCTTTGAGTCCCAAAAAACTGTGGCCATGAGCTTTCGGGCAGACGGAGTGACTTTGAACTTCTTCGGGGGGTCTGTTCCTTTTTTATGCCACTGCATGGACTCTTGTTTGCTTTCAGTGTCATGGTGGTGGACCCATGTTTCGTCCCCAGTAACAATTCGATCCATAACACCGTCCGCGTTCTCACTACACATCTCCAAAAGCTCTCTACAGCATGCGATTCTCACTTTTTATCTGAGGCGCTGTGAGCATTCGTGGCACCCACCTTGCACTGACCTTTGAAAGGTTAAGATGGTCATGAAGAATGGTGTGAATGGTACCAATTGAAAGCTTGGTGATCTCTGCCAGCATTTTCACCTTTATTCGGGCATCCTCAAGAATAAGTTTTTCGACTTCTTCGATGCTTTCTCCCGTACAAGCAGTAGCCGGGGCGCCGGAGCGGGGGTCGTCCTCAATGCTCTCTCTGCCTCTCTTGAACTCACTTGACCACTTTTGCACAGTTGATAATGAAGGTGCGGAACCCTGGTAAACAGCCACCATCTCTTCATGAATAGTTTTTTGACTTTTTCCTTGCTTAGTGAGAAATTTAATTACAGCGCGATGCTCAATTTTCACCATCATCGCCTCAGTTGCCATTATGATTCTGTTTAACTAGAGATAAAACGCGAATTAATAATCACATTTATATGAAATTTTACATGAGTGCACTAAAATAATAGTATTACTTGATAAATAAGTCAATTTATATATGCAACCACAGCTTCACCCCGATACCGAGAATATCTTGAACGCCCCTCGTACATCTTTCTGCAGAGGGTATATAAGTACGACTAGGTGGGTCCACAAGTGCAAAGTTATGTGACGTCAGCAAATTTTCTAAGACGTTACCCCACGAGTTAGCCCTTTGACAGCCCTATTGCGATGTCTACAGTTTAAATCACCGCCGATAATGAAATGGTCATTACCGATCAAACGTCTCAAGTCATTTTTTAAACATCTAGCTTTGTAAGCATCGGATGAGCCTCCGGGAAAGTAGACAGAGAAAACCTTTAATTTGAAGTTATTTTCAAGTGTAATTTCAATGCCTATATTCTCAATGACTGTTGTAGGGTAGGATGGAGTGATACATATTTTTACTAATATGGCAACTCCGCCACCGGTATTGTTAGTACGATCAAGTCTATAACACTCATAATTCTACTCACGACATGAAAACTTTACTCTGTTGTTGAGCCTAGTTTCACTTAACAAACATATATCAACATTAAAATTCTTGCATTCCAACACAAAAGCTTAATCTTATTTAGTGTATTACTTGACATTGGAAAATAAATATTTACATGCAAGCTGTGCGATTACATTAAATTGCTCGAATTTAGATTTGCATTCTCCAAGTTTAGAGATCATTTCCATTGTAAGAGATGAAATTTCCTCTTGGGTGAACAGGGAGTTTTCCGCAGATGAAGAGCTTTGTGGAATGAACATGTGGCTGTATTGCACTTCACGTTGTGGATCTTGTGGATGATGTGATAGTGCTTGCTGATGACGTGTCTTCGCAGCGATGGGAAGTCATTTATGCTGATGAGGTTGAAGTTTTTGGCAGGTGAATTTGGGTGCGAGTGAGTGCGAGTAGAAATACGAGAAACTGTGGATTTTGCTGAAAGTTTTCCTCGGATTTGTAAATATTTAGTTCGACTTTCGCATGCAGTATCAGTTCGTTTATGATTGCCGCAACAGTTTGCACATTTGGAGATGGCTGTAGATGTGCAAGTATTGACATTGCAATGGGTGGCGCTGAAACTCCCATCTAATTTGTGTACGAACAATTGTTTTAACCTTTTTTTTTAAGATCATGTAGACGAATAGATCCATTGTGAAAATAAACGACTTAAAAATAATCCACAAATTTTTGGCTGTCTTTCTTGATTATTTTATTTCATTTCAAGCCAAGCGAAACTAGTTCATTTTTAAGGGAGATTACGAGAATCTCATCTAAACCGAAGAGAAGCACTTTGAATGATCTTTCATCTTTAAGGTCATGCGAGAAGAATTGACACTTTTTCGATTTTAGTCCACTGCAAGCGGTATGGAATGAGTCGATTGAATCACAAAATAATTTAATTCCAAGTGAGATTTTCGGTATGGAGTACTCGTTTACTTTCAATTCATTCAGCAATTAGTTCACAAACTCTCTTGTTTTGTGTAATATCTTTATAGGAGGAATTGCAATTTTTTTTGGGGGCAACTGATTGACACTCGAATATACGAGGGGCGTTCAAGATATTCTCGGTATCGAGGTGAAGCTGTGGTTGCATATATAAATTGACTTATTTATCAAGTAACACTATTATTTTAGTGCATTCATGTAAAATTTCATATAAATGTGATTATTAATTCGCGTTTTATCTCTAGTTAAACAGAATCATAATGGCAACTGAGGCGATGATGGTGAAAATTGAGCATCGCGCTGTAATTAAATTTCTCACTAAGCAAGGAAAAAGTCAAAAAACTATTCATGAAGAGATGGTGGCTGTTTACCAGGGTTCCGCACCTTCATTATCAACTGTGCAAAAGTGGTCAAGTGAGTTCAAGAGAGACAGAGAGAGCATTGAAGACGACCCCCGCTCCGGCGCCCCGGCTACTGCTTGTACGGGAGAAAGCATCAAAGAAGTCGAAAAACTTGTTCTTGAGGATGCCCGAATAAAGGTGAAAATGATGGCAGAGATCACCAAGCTTTCAATTGGTACCATTCACACCATTCTTCATGACCATCTTAACCTTTCAAAGGTCAGTGCAAGGTGGGTGCCACGAATGCTCACAGCGCCTCAGATAAAAAGTGAGAATCGCATGCTGTAGAGAGCTTTTGGAGATGTGTAGTGAGAACGCGGACGGTGTTATGGATCGAATTGTTACTGGGGACGAAACATGGGTCCACCACTATGACACTGAAAGCAAACAAGAGTCCATGCAGTGGCATAAAAAAGGAACAGACCCCCCGAAGAAGTTCAAAGTCACTCCGTCTGCCCGAAAGCTCATGGCCACAGTTTTTTGGGACTCAAAGGGAATCTTGCTCATTGAGTACAAAAAAAAATGTGAAACCATCAACGCCACATCCTACGCTTCCACTTTGCATAATTTGCGGGAGGAAATTAAAAAGAAAAGACGGGGTAAACTCGCAGCGGGTGTGTTGCTTCTTCATGACAACGCTCCTGTTCACACGGCGCGAGTTTCCAAGGCTGCTGCGCGAGATTGTGGTTTCGAAGAAATCCAACACCCACCCTATAGTCCAGACCTTGCCCCTAGTGATTATTTCCTGTTTCCGGATTTGAAAAAATGTCTTCGTGGAAAAAGATTTTCGGATGATGAAGAACTCAAGTCTGTAAGCGGAGGTAACTTACACAGTGAAGAGACGCCTGGGTCTCTATAGAATTCGCTGAGAAAAAAAAGAAAGATTGCTGTCCGAGGAATCCGTACGCGCAATTTATTATTAGGTTACACGACTTGCTGTCCGCGGAATCCGTACGCGCAAGATCGCTTTACCCTGGTTTATGGTGTTATCTGGGTTGCTGTCCGTGGAATCCGTACGCGCAACCAGATTTTACACCTCAAAACTATCAATTTCCAAAGGAAATTGTAAACGGAATCGAATCCAGATAATTTTCCAGTTTACCAGCTGGATGTTACCCGAGTACTTCGCAAAGAAAAAGATCTGACTTGCAATACTTGAAATAATTCACAACTAATTGAATGACTGGATTGGATCTTCTCCTCAACCTCATAATTTTTATTTTACTTAAGGTTTTCTATGTTCCAAGTGAATGTGAAGTACATCCTTGGATTAAAATTTTAGTTTTACATTTTAATGCATACTTTAGGGTGTTAACAATATAATTTTTTACTTTACTGTAGTTATTTACATTTTAATGCATATTTTTTTGGTGTTAATATAATTTTCCTCTGCAAGCGCCGCTACAGTCTCCCCCTCTGGCTACGAAGGCGTCTCGACGAGTTGCCAACATCGGTCTGCTTGGGTCGTCCTCTTCGTCTCAGCGGGTTAACTGGTCGTTCGGTGATGACATCATGAGTTGACTTGAAAGGTGTCAACGCGGACTTGTGGTAAGCACCCAATGGAATATCGGCTGCATCAGGACTAGCCACCTGGTACATTGTCTCACCCATTTGTCGCATGATGATGTATGGACCGTCTCGTCTGGGAACAAACTTAGATGTGAGATTCTTACCTGCCTTGCTTAGGACATGCGTGGTGACTAGAACGGCGTCTCCGACCTTGAACTGGGGGCCCTCTCGTCTTCCTTTGTTTGCTTGCTGAATTCTTTGGTTTTTGTTGTTTATCTCCACTTTGTCAGCTTCCTCCAAAACATCGGAGAGAAATCGCAGCGTTGGTGTTATTTCCGGAACAAAGTTTTTGTTGTTCATGATGACACTGAGGTCATTAGCAATGTGGATGGGTGCTCGTAGTTCTCGTCCAAATGTAAGGAAAGCTGGGGTTTGTCCGGTTGTAGCACAAACTACGGTGTTCATGGCGAACCGAATAGCTGCCAAATGCTGTGACCATGTATCATGCTCCTTATCCACCAATATGGCCAGTTGCGTCTTCAGATCGCGGGTTTTTCTTTCCACCATATTCGGCTGGGGGTGATATACCGGGGTCAACATTTGGTCTATACCTAGGCTTTTAGTTAGATACTGCATGATTGAAGAGACAAACTGCGGACCATTATCGCTTATAACTTTCCTCGGGATACCATACCGTAAGAATATCTCGTTCAACAGGAGTTGGGAACAGTGTTCCGCTGTAGCATCAACTAGTGGGAAAAGCTCCACCCACCTGCTGGCCGCATCTTCGATGACAAAGATCCACTTATAGTTATCGCTTGGTGGCAGGGGTCCAAATAGATCGATGGAGAGAACTTCAAAGCGCTGATTTTGAGCGGTGGTTCTGTAAAGGCCCATAGGTCGCAGATTGCTGGGCTTATATTTCTGGCAGGGCACGTAGTTCCGTATGTATTCCTCTACCACTGAATACATCTTAGGCCAGTAGAAATGTGATCTGATCCTGCTTAGGGTCTTCTCCACACCGTAATGTCCTGCCGTCGATGAGTTGTGTAATGCTTCCAGAATAGGTTGGACTTCATGCTGTGGCACTACTAGGGTTGCATCGTCCTTATCGTTGGTATACTTATAAAGAACGCCCTGGGTCAGAACGAAGCCTTGAGAAGCGTATTGTTCTCCTTCGGACCCGTCTCCATTTTCCAAAGCCTCTATTATGATTTTTAACTTACTATCTTTGAGTTGCTCCTCCCGTATCTCATTGCTCTGACGGGCAGGGATGTTAACCTCAGTATAGCATACTTCACAAGCTTGTGGGGGGCGTGATAGAGCGTCTGCTACCACATTTGTTTTTCCAGTAATGTACTTGATCTGGATATTATAGGGTTGGAGCTGCAAAGCCCACCTCGCTAAACGTCCTGTGGGTGACTTTAGGCTCATAAGCCATCGTAACGGCTGATGATCGGTGAGAAGCTCGACTTCCGCTCCTTCAATATAACCACGAAACTTGCTAACAGCCCAAATTATAGCTAAGGCTTCCCGTTCGGTTGTAGAGTAATTTTGCTCAGCTGATGATAAGAGTCGACTAGCATATTCGATGGGGTGTTCTTCCGGGCCCTCCCCCTGGACAAGAACTGCTCCGAGCGCGTAGCCACTTGCATCAGTCTTCAGAAAATATTTCTTTGCCGGGTCAGCTTGTTGTAAAATTGGTGCGGTTACAAGAGACGTCTTCAACTTTTGATAAGCCGTTTCCTCAGCAGGTCCCCATTGGAAAATAGCCGCTTTCTTTGTAAGGCTGCTTAACGGTTTAGCTATCTGTGCGAAATTTGGGACGAACCTGCGGTACCAGGAACATGTTTGGAAGAATGTTAGAACCTGTTTTGTGTTCGTTGGTTGTTTCATGTTGGTAATCGCTGAGGTTTTCTCCGGATCCATTTTAATCCCATCCTTAGTGAGAAGGTGTCCGAGATATTTAACCTCTCTACAGCAAAACTTACATTTATCAGGGTTGATGCGCATTCCAAATGATTCTAAACGTTTTAGGACTCTGTCCAGGTCGTCAAGATGTTCCTTGAAAGTAGCAGAGCGAACGATGATATCATCCAGATATACATCCAATGCCATATCTCCTAGTCCTGTTTTTAGATAATCCATAAGTCTCTGGAAGGTTGCTGGCGCATTTCGTAACCCAAACGGCATACGTTTGAACCGAAAGGTCCCAAACGGTGTAATGAATGTCGTTTTGTTTTTGTCGTCTTCGTTGACTTCAATTTGCCAGTACCCTGACTGCAGATCTAATGTAGACATATATTTCATCGTTTTGGCTGAATGTAGCAAGTCATCGATTCGGGGAAGTGGGTATCGATCTGGTACTGTGATAGCGTTGAGTTGCCTGTAGTCCACACATACTCGTATACCACCATCCTTCTTCGGCACCATCACTACCGGGGATGCCCACGGAGAGTCACAAGGCTCGATGATTCCTTGGTTGAGCATCTTCTGGATCTCGCTTTTCAGCTGCTCTTTCCGTATTTCGGACAGCCGGTATGGTGGTGATGCTACTGGTTGATGTTGACCGGTTTGGATGTGATGCTTCACATGGTTCACACTCGATTTTTCATCCCATCTGAATAGGTTTAGATACCCCTTAAGAAGTGTTGACAGCTCTTCTTGTTCTTCGGGCTTGAGATCCGTTGTTTTCATCTCCATCATGTTCAGTCGGATTGGAGGGTCAAAAAGTTTATTGTCTAGACATTTGGTTTGGTCTAGCGTATTCAAAAATACGTTTTGTATACCTCGTGAAGGGGATCGGACATATAGCGGTAATGAGTCACGGAAAATGTCATATACTTCGACTGCTGAATACTCTTCCGCTGGTTGAGGTGGTCTTGTGTCTTCATCAATAGACATATTGAGGTTTGGAGTTCCTGGAATCGGTGATATAGGTTTCTTGATACCGTGGAAGTATTGTTTCAGCTGTGGTGGTGTTGCAACGTCGCGTGGTTCTGCTATGTGATGGAAGTACGGGAAACACTTTTGGGGTTGGTCGATGAAGTACCACATTCCCTGTGCCAGATTGAGAACAATACCTGCCTCTTCCAGGAAGTCAATTCCTAATAGCGTCACCTTGTTTTCGGTTTCCGGCAGTATGCTGATATTTAGAACTTTGGAGCGATTACCCACAAGGATCCGAGTGTTTGTCCTCATAATCGGTCCAGAACGTTGTATTCCATTCGCAAAGGTCACCTCTGCTTGCTCAGCGCGAAATTTGTGGCCGGTTCTTTTTAGCAGATCATAGAAGGCTACACTTGCCACGCTTGTTTTTGCTGCCGTGTCCATGTAAGCTACTAAAGATACCCCCTTAATGCGAATGGTAACAGCTGGGATATTTCCACCAGAAGTAAGTTCCAGAGCGTTAAAATCTCTACTACCGGAAGCCACTGGTTCTTTGCACTTTGGGCAATTCCTTTTATAATAGCCCTTCAGACCACATCCGAAACACACGATGTTGGTTTCTTTCGGCCTTTGCGGTGTCTCTGCTGCCTTAGCCTTACGGCAGTCTTCAGCTCTGTGTCCCTTGTAACGACAGAACGTACAACGTACCTCGTACTTTTCCTCTGGCTTGGACTTATATATTCGCTCGTAGTCTCTCACCAGGGCAGTCAGCTCGGCAAACGTTCCGAATTCATCTCGTTTGACTCTTCTTTTGAGGTCGTCCTGCAAAAGGTGGTAGATGATATCTAGGCAGTGGATATCCGCAACCTTTGGCTCTGGAAGCTCTGAAAAGAGTGCTCTCTTAGAGCTTATGAATTCAATTGCTGGCTCATCGCGTTTTTGCTTGGCGTCCATTATTTGGCCAAAAATGACGTGTGAGGGTCTACTTGGAGCGTATTGGTCTCTTAGTAGATTAACCGCTTGCTCCCAAGTGTCTGCCTCATGGCTTACCCCGTCCCACCAAACGCTAGCATTGCCGCACAGCAACATCGAGAATTCGATTAGAGCTTCGTCGTCAGAAATGCCTCGTCTCTTTTTAAAAATTGTTATATTCTTGATGAATATTTTTGCCTTAACGGCGTCGTAGTCTCCATAAAATCGTTCCGGGCAGTCCACCATGCTGACGACTGAAGTTCGGCGCTCCATTCCACACGGCGGTAGTTGGGTTGCCAATTCTTCACCCGCTTCTTCAGATGATGACTGTTTCTTTGGTGGCATCTTGGTATCAGGTATGCCTCACGTTGGGCGCCAATTGTAAGCGGAGGTAACTTACACAGTGAAGAGACGCCTGGGTCTCTATAGAATTCGCTGAGAAAAAGAAGAAAGATTGCTGTCCGAGGAATCCGTACGCGCAATTTATTATTAGGTTACACGACTTGCTGTCCGCGGAATCCGTACGCGCAAGATCGCTTTACCCTGGTTTATGGTGTTATCTGGGTTGCTGTCCGTGGAATCCGTACGCGCAACCAGATTTTACACCTCAAAACTATCAATTTCCAAAGGAAATTGTAAACGGAATCGAATCCAGATAATTTTCCAGTTTACCAGCTGGATGTTACCCGAGTACTTCGCAAAGAAAAAGATCTGACTTGCAATACTTGAAATAATTCACAACTAATTGAATGACTGGATTGGATCTTCTCCTCAACCTCATAATTTTTATTTTACTTAAGGTTTTCTATGTTCCAAGTGAATGTGAAGTACATCCTTGGATTAAAATTTTAGTTTTACATTTTAATGCATACTTTAGGGTGTTAACAATATAATTTTTTACTTTACTGTAGTTATTTACATTTTAATGCATATTTTTTTGGTGTTAATATAATTTTCCTCTGCAAGCGCCGCTACAAGTCGGTATTTTGCAGAGAAAGAGGAAATTTATTATTTTGAGGGTTTAAAAAAGCTTATCTCAAGATGTAACAAATGCATTGATGTTAGGGGAGATCATATTGAAAAATAAAAACAATTTAAATTGAATTCGCATTTTCCTTCATATCGATACCGAGAATATATTGAACGCCCCTCGTATATTGTCTTCATTGTCGGTGTCGGGGTGGGAATCGAGAATGCTAAAAAAAATTTTCACTTCGCGACATTGTAGGAGTATTGATTCTACTATATTTATTCGTTGAGGACGAAGAGTCCTCGAATAAGTTAAAGCCGGGTTTAGCTATCTTGATTAATAGTCCGATTGGGTTAAATTAAGGGAGAACGGGAGAACGAGAGCATATTAACACTAGGGAAAACACAATGTTGACCGCTCGGAGGTTAATCAAAGACTCAGCTTAAATTTGAAGTTTGACGACGATATGTTGTTTAGTATTTGTTCGGCAGCCATCAATAGTGAACGCTTTTGAATATGGAAAAAATTGGTCATCGTTGAAAAAAAATCCACAAAGGGGAGAATCGGCTCAAAAGAAGGCGAAAATATTTCCACCTGCAGGCAAGGTTATGGTGTCAGTTTTTTGGAATGCGCTTGGGATAATTTTCATTGATTATTCTCAGAAAGTAAAAACAATCATCAATATTATGCGAACTTATTGCAGCATTTTAGAGATGAAAAAACGGCTGCAGTTGACGAAGAAAAAAGTGTTGTTTCAAAAGACTTTTAGACTACTTTATTCATATTGTACTTAAAGCTAACAAAGTTCTCAATGCATGCAAGTGAGAACAGGTTAACATTTCCGGTCTCACGCTGCATTCATTGTGGCATAGGATTACAAAAGTTAGAAAAAGCTGACATAGTGTCTGCTTCCACGATAAAACAATAAATTTATGATATCACACATGGGCTGGAAAGTCTGTGCCGTTTTTTGCAAAATTCAACTTTATTTATCAATATAGTTGCCTTCGAGGGCGATACGCTGATTGAAATGATTTTTCAATCTTTCGATACCAGTTTTGTAGTACTATTCCGGTTTAGCCTCAAAATAGGCCTCTGTTTTGGCGATTCGGTATTAAATCTCTTTTCGGCGAGCATTCTTTTGAGGTCTGCGAACAGGAATAGTCGCTGTTGATAGTCTGCTCCTTTTGAAGATAGTCGATGAAAATTATTCCATGTGCATCTCAAAATACCTTGCCAGCCGACTGTTGAGTTTTTGGTCGTTTTGGACGAGGTTCGTCGCCTGCTCGCCACTCAGCTGACTGCCGACTTGACTCTGGTGTGAAGTGATGGAGCCAAGTTTCATCCAATGTCACATACCGACGCAAAAATTCGGCTTTATTGCGGTTGAACAGCTTTAAACACTCCTCTGAATCATCAACACGTTGTTGTTTTTGGTCGACTGTGAGCAAACGCGGCACCCACTTTGAGCTCAGCTTTCGCATGTCCAAATATTCCTGTATGATATATCCAACACGCTCTTTTGATATATTCAGAGCCTGAGCTATCTCGATCAACTTCACTTTATGGTCATTCGTAATCATTTTGTGGACTTTTTTGCTGTTTTCATCTGAAACAGCCTCTTTTGGACGTCCACTGCGTGCATCATCTTCGGTGCTTGTATGACCACTTTTAAATTTTTCAATCCACTTACGAATAGTTCGTTCGCAAGGTGCAGAGTCCGGGTAACACTTATCAAGCCATTTCTTTGCATCGGCTGCATTTTTTCCCATCAAAAAGCAATGATAAATGAACTCACGAAATTGCTTTGAATCCATTTTTTTCACAATAACAAAAGTTGCTTTACTTACAACGGTATATCTCGAGAACTAGTCCGACAGCTGTCAAATTTATACACGTATCTTTTTAAGGTTGGTACTAACTGAAAATGGTATGGATTATGTGTTATATGTTCTTAAATCTAACACGCTTCACTCATCCGTCATCGCGATTGCCAAAATCAATGAGTTGGAATTGCTTCCTCATGCATCCTATTCGACAGCTCGAACTATTTTCCATTTACGAATATGAAAAAATGGCTCGGTGGTAAAGATTTGCCAACAGTGAAGAGGTGGAGTTTGTATTTAAAGGAGCTCGACGATTCTCACTATAAACAGGGTATCGAAGCTATTGAACATTGCTGGGAAAAATGTGTTGACGTATAAGGAGACTACGTAGAGGAATAAATTTATTTTTCCCTAATATTTTTGTTAGGTAGGGTACTTCTGGGACTACCATCGTAACATAAGTTGAATTTGTATTACAAGTCTGTTAAGATTAATTATTAATTTTCTAGTACTACTAGTATATAGTATGAACTTCTTCCTGCGGCTTTGCTCGCGTGAGTTGTGTTAGAGACACACAGCCGGATCCGCATCATAAATAACAATACTCCAGTAGAAGAACGATTGTTCATCTAATAATTAATGACAAGTGTCCGCTATAACAGAATTATGATGGATGCCGTCTAGCTTTGATAAGATTATAAATGAATAGGAAAATCAGTTTTTATGTTAGTTAAGATTTGTCCACGCAGATGAGCAAATCAGCTGATATAAAATAAAATAAAAATAATTGATTTTTGATGAAATTCGTAGAAATTGTATCGTTCTGACTGGAAGTAATATAATGCTAATTTCGTCTAGTTTTCTGTTTATGTACATACTCGTAGATAAAGCTATTCGTATTCACTTAGTGTATTCGTTTTTTGATTTCAAGGCGATATGTGATTGTTGCCCAAAAATAATTATAGCATTGGTAGTTGGTATTAAGACGTTTAACCTGCCGCTGTTGACCGAGCTTTTATTCCGATCGGACTCTTTAAATTGCTACCTTTATACTCTGAGCAACACATCATTAAGTTCTTATATATATTTGTATAATTGCAAATTACTCTGCAAGTAAGATTGGCTTGGTATTTATTTTCTATACAGAGTATTCCAATGACATAAGGCAATGACAAAAATCAAATGACATGACTTAATGACTTAATGCTTTGTTGTAGTGGTTATCTGCAAATAGAATTGAGACGGGGTGTTATAAGGGATTGTTTGTTTTTATTTAATAAATATTTTAGATTTCAAAATTGAATATACTTATTTTTTTAATTGTAAATATTCCCAAAAAAACTAGTCATCTTTAATAGGAAGCTCAATGTTCAGGCCAACAGTTTTTGAATTTGACACTTTGATGCCATTCTATTCACGTGGATCCAATGTGAACTTTTCTTTAAAAAGTATGAACAAATATTGTTGTGTGTATTTGTGTAAGATATCCGTTTCGCGTTTCGATTTGATACAATGATTTGTTATGTTCCTTGCTTGTTAATACCAAAAAGTTCCCGGAATTTATTCATAAAATTAAAAACACAAGTTTATTCATCTAAATCTACATATATAGTATTGTCACCTTCAAAGTAATTCTCATCGACTGCTACACACTTATGTCAGCGCTTGATCCAATCCTACATTTTTTATATTCGGTTTTCTGTATGTCCATCAGTGCTTCCTGCGATTTTTCCATTACTTCCTGGTGAAACGCGTTCCCCGTAGTGGTTTTTTAACTCGATTGAACAGAAAGAAGTCACAATGAGCCAAATCAGGTGAATTCGGTGGCTGTTGGATGGTATTTGTTGCATTTTTCGTCAAAAATTACGAATAATGATGGCATTGTGCGACGGTGCGTTGTCATGGTGCAAAAACCACGAGTTTTCTGCCCACAATTCTGGTTTGCTTCACGAAAACGTCTGATAACGCCAAAATAATACCCTTTGTTTACTGTCTGGCCTTCTGGTAAAAATTCATGATGCACTACACGGCTGCAATCCATGAAAACCGTGAGCATTGCCTTCTTTTTTGACTGAAAACGACGTGGTTTTTTTGGTCTCGGCTCATTTGGTGAACGCCATTCCCTTGTCTGATGCCTGGATTGCATGTCGTACTCATACACGTACGTTCCATCTCCAGTAATGATCCTTTTGATGAATGTGGGATCAAATTAAGCCTCGCAAATCATCTCTTTTGCGACGTCAACACGGTCTCCTTTTTGCATGAAATTGAGGTCCTTTGGCACCGTCTTTGCTGCTACACGACGGAAACCCAAATCATTAACCAAAATGTCTTGGACGGATCGTCAACACACACAGGGATAGATGTACTCTTGGCTACGTAACTTTTGTAAATGTCAAGCTATGACGCTAAGATTCAGAGGAAATGTCAAAAACAGAATTCAAATCAGAACAATGGGAGCGCCACACGGTGGTATATGCTTTCAACCAGAAATAAGTTTTATCGTTAAGCCAAATATTACGGTAAACATGAGGATCAAAAAAGTTGCCGTAATATAATATAATATATAATAATATTATATATATGTATATATAATCGCATATATGTAATATCACAAAAGTTGGAAATATTGGGGTTTTCAGTTGGAAATATAACTTATTTATTCAAGATAACCGGGAATGTGAATCCACTGATGAGAACTGGAAGGTCATCAACTGTTACAATTTGTGAAAAAACTTCTCAGAAATGATCGTCATGCTACATTGGCAAACATTACTTTAGAGTGAAAAAATGTTATTGAAAAACTTTTTTCCAGAGAAGAATCTGCTTTTGCAAGAGTACTTAATGATCTTAATATTGACAAATACGCTGGTCCAGATGGTATATCTCACCTTCTTTTGAAGAAGCCTTTTTCCTTGCTTGCAAAACCACTGCTTAAGTTTTTTCATCAATCCTACACTTTAGGACTCTTTCCAAGCATATGAAAAACAGCATTTGTCCAGCTCGTCTCTCTCTCTCCACTTACTCGTACATACCCATTACGTTCCTTCTTTCCAAGGTCATGGAAAAGCTGATTAACCGTCAGCTCATGATATATCTTGAAACACGAAAACTTCTCAATGACCGGCAGTACGGCGTTCGTAGCAACAAGTCCACTGGTGATTTGATGGAGTGTCTCACCGAAAAGTGGAACCAAAGAGTATTTCATTTTTCTAAGGAATTTGATAGACTCCCTTCCTTAATGGATTAGAAATTACCTTTCGGAACGTTCAATTCAAGATATCTTGCATGGTTTCAAGTCTGATATCCACAAAATAAATGCTGGTGTGCCTCAAGGCTGCGTTCTGTCTCCTACACTCTTTTCAAATTTTCATTAATGATCTCTTGCCTACTACTTCTAATCCAATATATTCCTTTGCTGACGACTGTATTCTCTGCTTTTCATCACGTCCAGCTCGGCTGTAGAACGGGAATGGCAGCGTATGTGAAGGTCATTAAAATCCGATGTAAAGAGGGCACGATAGCTTAGGCGCCAAGAAATAATAACGGTTTTCTGCAGAACAGTTCAATACAAGCATTTTTTCCTATGTGAGGGAGGGGGGTCTATCACGACCCGTTTAGGAGGTAGGGGCAATTTTAGAAAAAAAAAAAATACTTAAAATGAAAAAAAAATTATTAAAAAATTATACCGGTTTTTAAAGCCAGAAACTTGTTCTTTAATCCTAAATTCAAATTAAATTATTTTTGTCAGTAGTTTTTGAAAAATTCGCATGCAAACTCAAAATTTTGATAAAAAAAAATGAAAAATTTAAATTAAATTATATATGTCAATAGTTTTAGAAAAATAGGTGTTAAGAAATCAAGAAGAGTACAAACTTTTATTCTTAATGATAACAAAAGATGACAGTTTTACATTTCAGCAAGATGGCGCACCATATAATTCAGCTAAGCTAAAAGCGAACTGGGTTCGAGAACAAATAACCTCAATCTATCTCCAATTAAGACTTTGTGGGAAAAAATGAAAAAAAATTGGCAAAATATCTGGCTGAAAATGACTTGGAATGACTTGAAAGAGAAGATGCAAGCAGTTTGGGATGGCATAACCCTTTATTAAGTGAGCTGTTATTGTTTTATGAAGTACCGTATTAAATGTATAAGTCTAACACTTACACAAAATCGAAATACATTTTGAACTACTTAGTTTATTTTGGAACGCCAATCATTTATTCGAATTTCGTAAGATCATATGTTAACAGATCAAATATCTTGCTGTTGCGTCGTGTGTGTTCTCCTTTATCCTGGAAGTATGTTATTCATCACGACAGATCTGCATTCTTCCCTTGATTGTACGTGCTTCATTAAATAACAAATGTTCTTCTTTTTCTCATTAAATATCCGCTTTTAGAAACACAAAGATTTTCGTAGAACGGGTAAGCGATGGCCTTGATTATATGTCGGATGGAAAAACGTTATGGTCTCATAACGAAATTGGGAGAGCAGCTAGCAAAGAACAGTTTAGTTTTCAAATAACAAATAAAATTCAATAAATGCGTTTCACTGTTATACAACAAAATACATATATACTCGTAGTAAGAAAACAAAATAAAACAATATTTTATTTATTCAAAAATAAACAATACATTCTTTTATTTCCTCAAATCATTTATTTCATAGATACAAGACGGAACTATTTAATCTGCCTGCTGAAATGACTAATTTATTAAAAATTTAACTCATCTTGGTGTGTACATTTTAATTCATCGTGATTCTTTTAATAGTGTAAAGAAAGGCAAAATATGATCCAGACAGTCGCAAAATCTATGCAAATATATTTAAAAAGAAAGGTTAGTTTAGAAGATGTGAAACAAATTACCATATTATACTTTGTACTTATAATTAATTAAAATTAATGAAAAATAATTAAATAATTTAACAGTTTATTTTAAGCACACGTATGAAATACGAGTATGACTGAGGAAAATAAAAAAAACTGTCATAACTTTAAACAATAATGATTTCATATGCTGAAACAACTTTTCTTCGGTCTGTATTAGCAACAATTAGTCATAACCTATTTCTTAGTTTCCTAATGCTATGCTTATTAACTTAAATCTATTTTACTCCAACCTCAGAATAATTCTAGTTTTCGAATGTTTCAGATTCAAAAAAAAAATAAGTTGTGAAATTGTTGCATATTTAGAATATTTGGTATCTCGCTTTGATATCACATCGATACTTAATCATTCATATAACAAGAGAAAACCAGAACCATCAGCCTCTAATTTGAATTGCATAAAACAATTATAAACTATTTTATTGATACTAATTGCAAGGCATCATTTGATAAAAAAATTGAATTAAAATCGAAATGCTGCAATTATTCAGTCCTATAATTCCCCTATTACTATCTGTGGGGAAAGTACATTAATGTTGAAGGAGCTGTGAAATTAAGTAGTTGACACGTTCAGACCACCTACCGTAAGCAAAGCTTTCATAGCATAGAATCTCTTACAAGCAAAAGAAAGGACAAAAAAGATATAAAACTATTAACAATGAGGATAGAATAATATCTAGACGAAAGTGCGATCCAAATAGTAAAGAGAGCGGACCTTTTTATTGCCAACATTGCAGAATGCGGAGAATGGGAATGCGAATCAGACAGAAAAAAATTGATTTCGTTTTTATGAATAAGCAAAAACAGAGTTAATGTTAAGCATTTGCACTAAGAAGCAAACAGAACGTACACAAGCATAAAAGCAATCAAAAGCAAATGGAATATTGACTGAGACTACCATTTATGTTCAAGAATGTAAAAGACATCAAGTCCTAAACAAGGGACTCTATAGCCGAATACTTGAAAAGCTAGTAAATACGAGTAGTAAAAGTTTAATTAGGGGTCGCACATCATTTTTCTAAAATGGTCTTTAAAAACGCGACAAATGAGTTATTGTAAAAACTCACCAAAACATACGAGTAAACTCCAATCTCTCTTACTGGTTATGTATCTTTCCTAAGCGCAGTGCGTTTGCAGTTAACCAGGCTAATTAAGATATTTATGTGCACAAGAGAAATGTTGCTTCGCGGTGAATAATATAGCCCTTGATCAAAAATTTTCCGGAATTTATTCAGAAAATTAAAGATACAAGTTTATTTATCTAAATCTATATTGTCCCCTTCAGAGGGCCCCCGCCCAATTATCAAGGCTTCGCCCATCAATGACGTTGTCTAATAATAAGCGGGGGTAGATTATTCTAAACTGGTCTTATCGTAAACATCCAGATTTTATTGCATGACTGGATGATACGATTTGACCAGTTACAAGTTGCCGGTCATAGGTCTTGTTGGCGGCTTGACCACCGGTAGTCCATACCAGGACTTAAATCACGGTACCATGGGAGTCAGGAGCCCCCCGGACTTCGGTCCGGGCCTGACTTGTTAGAGGTAGGCCCCCTTGTGGGAGCGTCATGGTGGCTGTGGTTTAAACCCAAATCGCGGGAACGGGTCTAACCCATTGTAGAGTTGCAAAAAAGTACTGGGTGCTGCGACCCTAAGAGCAGCAAGAGGTTTTAGGTCGGCCTCGACTCATACCAAGGGTGGAACTGTGCCTCCAACACAGTTCCGAATTGGTATCAAAGAATTGACGGAGAGCGATGGCAAGGCGTATCCTTGCTCCCTATGGGTGTATGGGCACCTCGTAAACATTAAGTCTACATGACAGGAGGTTTACGTTAAAAATCCAGGTACGTTCTGTCCCCTTCAGAGCTACGTGTGGATAATACGGTTTTATCCACATGGAAAGACTGCCTTACTGCATTGCTTGGTCAGTTCTTCCCGAGAGAGGAGCGCTTTGAGGACTCTTCATATGAAGAGCCTTCAATCCCTCCGGAGTTAAGAACTGAAGAAGTCGACTATGGTGTTTCACTTCTTCGCTCCAGGAGATGTCCTGGAGCTGATGGAATGACCGGAGAGATGGTGAGAGTCATCTGGAAGGCCGTCCCAGAATACCTACTCGGACTGTACAGCAAATGTATTGCTTGTAGCTACTTCCCCAAGGATTGGAAGGTGGCAAGGGTGGTTGTGCTCCTGAAGTCCACCGATAAGAATAGGTCTGACCCTAAATCTTATCGGGGCATCAGCCTGCTTCCGGTATTGGGAAAAGTACTGGAAAGGGTTATGGTGGAAAAGGTTTCAGAGAGCATGGCGGAACCAATGTCCCCCTTCCAATTCGGTTTTAGAAGAGGCAAGTGTGTCGAGGATGCATGGTCTTTCGTAAAAGACAGAGTCCTCAGAAGCAGGGCCAGTGTGGTTATAGGCATCTGTATTGACTTCAAAGGTGCCTTTGATAACCTAAACTGGCAGAAAATAGTAACCAGGTTGCAGGAATTGGGCTGTCGGGAAATTGGGCTTTGGGGAAGCTACTTTTCCGACAGAAAATCGAGTGTGGTAAGTGCACACGACAACGTCTCAATTAATGTTGAGAGAGGTTGCCCCCAGGGGTCCATCTGTGGTCCATTTATTTGGAACCTGCTCTGTGGGTGCTGCGCCTATGCAGATGACCTGCTCCTCATCCTTGAAGGCCAGTCTAGGGCCGAAATCGAGGCAGTAGGAGAAAGAGCTCTAGCAGTCGTTGCTGAATGGGGAGAAAGCGTAGGGGTAAGTGTGTCGCAGGATAAGACCGTCTTAATGAAGCTCAAGGGCAAGTTGAACGTAAGACGTCGGGCTCCTAGGATACGTTTGAACGGCGTTGGCATTAGATGTGTGACTGAGGTCACATATTTGGGCATAACGATGGGTGAGTGCATGAGCTTCATGCCTCACCTGGTTCGTACTAGACTACGTATGCTGAGTGCCGTAGCCCAGGTAAGGCGCATTTTGCGATCTGACTGGGGACTCAACAGGCGTTCTGTCCGTATCATATACGATGGCCTATTTGTTTCCTGTGCAACATATGGAGCATCGGTATGGTATGACAGAGTTATGACTGTTGATAGCCAAAGGCGGATCCTGGCTTGTCAAAGAGTCGCCTTGCTTGGCTGTTTACCGGTGTGCCACACTGTCTCCACAGAGGCAATGCAGGTGTTGCTGGGAGTGCCACCTCTGGATCTGGAAGTGATGCGACGTGCTATTGCTTTTAAGATCAGAAAAGGTCTCCCTCTAAATGAGCGCGATTGGGTTTCCCCGGAAGAAGTGGATGGCCTATCCCTGAAGCAGCGTAAAACCTTGCTACACGCATGTGTTCTATCTAGATGGCAATCTAGATGGGATACTAGCGAAAATGGCAGGGTTACTTACGGCTTCCTAAGGGATGTGCTAACCATGCGAATTTTTCCTCAACGGAATTTTAACCTCAGCCTGGGCTTTCTGTTGACCGGGCATGGCTCCCTAAATGCATTCTTGTATAAGAGGGGGCTTAGAGAGGTTGCGAGCTGCTCGTGTGGAGCTACCTATGAGGACTGGCTTCATGTCCTATGTGAGTGTCCCAATTACGCTGACATAAGGAACTTGCAGGCTATGGGCATCACCTTTAATGGTGAGACTTACGATGTCAGTGGAATTATCACTGATACCGTACGGTTTGAAATAACCCGTAGTTTCGCAAAAGACGTATTCAATAGAAGGCGCAGTAGGCAGCTAGCGGATAGTTTGTAGATATTCAAATTGTTGCAAGGCCGCCAGTTCTGGGCAGTGAGGTGCCTAACTGGAAGTAACCTCAAGGCTGCGAAGCTCGACCGGAAGCTATATTCTGGTACCACGGGAGGTCAGGAGCCCCCGGAACTATGGTTCCGGCCTGACCTAGGAGTTGGCCCCCTTGTGGGAGTATCGTGGTGGCTGTAGGTTTAAACCCAAAATCGCGGGGAGAATGGACCGAATGGATCTTGGACATCTCATGGCTTAGCATATGTTGTAGTGTACTACGACCGGTGCTGGGCCATGGGATTGCTATGGAACCAACTGGTTTATTCGATGTGGAGTTGCATTGCAACCGGGTGCCATGACCCACAGAATGGCTGAGGTATTAGATAGGCCTCGACCCTTCACCAAAGGGGAAGTTCGTGACCTACACACGACTTCGAATCTGGTACTGGTGGTAGTACTTGTACTACCCGATGGGCGCTTATCAACGCATTGTTTTGATATCTTGTGCGAAGACGCACCGTAGGCTTAAGCCCTCACGACAGGTACCTACGTTAAACACAAGAGACATCTGTCCCCTTCAGAGGGCCCCCGCCCAATTATCAAGGCTTCGCCCATCAATGACGTTCTCAAATAAAAAGCGGGGGCAGATTATTCTTACTGGTCTTATCTTATCTTCAGATTACAGCCTCTGAATGGTTGCTACGATTTGACCAGTTACAAGTTGCCGGTCATAGGTCTTGTTGGCGGCTTGACCACCGGTAATCTATACCAGGACTTAAATCACGGTACCATGGGAGTCAGGAGCCCCCCGGATCTCGGTCCGGGCCTGACTTGTTAGAGGTAGGCCCTCTTGTGGGAGCGTCATGGTGGTTGTGGTTTACACCCAAATCGCGGGTACGGGTATTCCTTGGTTTTGCCCATTGTAGAGTTGCAAATAAAGTACTGGGTGCTGTGACCCTAAGAACAGCAAGAGGTTTTAGGTCGGCCTCGACTCATACCAAGGGTGGAACTTGTACCTCCAACACAAGTTCGGCTTTGGTATAATATATAAGCGGGTATAAGTATATAAAAAAGCGAATAAAACATAAGGTCTTACGACAGGTGGTTTACGTTAAAAATCCAGATACGTTCTGTCCCCTTCAAAGTAATCCCCATCGACCGCAACACACTTATGCCAGCATTTGATCCAATCCTCTAAACATTTTTTATATTCGGTTTTCGGTATGTCCGTCAGTGCTTCCTGCGATTTTTCCATTACTACCTATCGACTGCTGAAACGCGTTCCCCGTAGTGGTCTTTTAACTTGATTGAACAGAAAAAAATCACAGGGAGCCAAATTAGGTGAATACGGTGGCTGTTGGCTGGTATTTGTTGTATTGTTCGTCAAAAAATTACGAATAATGATGGCATTGTGCAACGATGCGTTATCATGGTACAAAATCCACGAGTTTTCTGCCCACAATTCTGGTCTCTTTCGGCGAATTGCTTCACGCAAGCTTCTCATAACTCCCAAATAATACTCTTTTTTTACTGTCAGGCCTTCTGGGAAAAACTCATGATGCACTACACTGTTGCAATCCATGAAAACCGTGAGCATTGCTTTCTTTTTTGACTGAAAGCGAAGTGGTTTTTTTGGTCTCGGCGCATTTGGTGAACGCCATTCACTTGTCTGATGTCTGGATTGCGTGTCGTACTCATAAACGTACGTCTCATCTTAAGTAATGATCCTTTTGAAGAATGTGGGATCGGATTAAGCCTCGCAAATTATCTCTTTTGCGACGTCAATATGGTCTGTTTTTTGCATGAAATTGAGGTCTTTTGGCACTGACTTTGCTGCTACACGACGAAAACCCAAATCATTACCCAAAATGTCTTGGACGGATCCATAGGCAATGTTCAAGTCCTCCGCTATCTCCCTGATGGTTAATTTGCAGTTATTGACCAACATTTCTTCTACTTCATCAAAGTTTTCGTCGGTTTTCGATGTCGGTGGCCTGCCACTGCGTTCATCATCTTCGATTGACTCACGACCACTTTTGAACCGCTCGTGCCACTGGTAAACGACCGTTTTCTTTAGAGAATCGTTGCCGAAATACTTTTCCAACATTTCCAACGTTCGCGCACCATTAAATCCGTTTTTTATGCAAAATTTAATACAAGTTCGTTGTTGCAAATTGAAATCCATTTTGACTTTTGCAAATTTCAAGCTATGACGCTAAGATTTAGGGGGAATATCAACAATAAATTTACCAACTTAACGAAAAAAAACAGAACTTAAATCGGAGCAATGGGAGCGCCACACGGTGGTGTCACCCGGGAACTTTTTGATCAAGGTGGTATGAAGGTACTAGGTACATACTTTATTTCAGAAGTATTATTCATGCAAACTGAGGCACCTCGATATCTTAACAAATATATTAAATGTACTATGAAAACTCGTTGAAGAAAATATCATAGAAATACATAGTCTGACTGGTTTTAACCGAAAATAGGAGTAAAGCAAATATGTGCTTTGAGCCCTTTTTTACTGTTGTAGACTTCGGTACAGTCGAACTGTCGAAACGAATAAAAAGAAACGAGTCATTCAAGAAACACTTCAAGCATTCCAAGTCTACATTCAACTTTAACTGGATGGAGTTATGAATAAAAAGAATAAAGCGCTGGGCGCTAATCACAGCAGTTTTAAAATAGTATTACGAATTGTTATGTGCTACGCAGCACAGAATAATAGAAATTGTTCAAAGGGTTCTTTTTTGTATGAAATTTTGTGAAATATTGCGATTAATTGCGTGCTTCCAAATATGGGATTGAGGAAGATTTTTAATATAAAATTGTGTCCACACACTTATGTACAGTATTTTATCAAGTCAGACGCTTCAGATGCTCCTTAAAGAAACCACTTCTGTGCTCTACTTGTCTTGTTTAAATGATATCCTCAATTTATTTTTAAATTCGCAGTGCCCAACGACTTAACCGCTTTCCTTGTTTAAGGTCCAATCTATCCTGAATATAATGCTGTATTCTTTCTCAAGAATAATTTCATAGATAACGAATTTTGTTTAAAGCTATAGCAAAAATAATAACACATAATAAATGTCAAAGTTATCATATTGTACAATAATCGGTAAATGACATTAAAGGCCCAAAAAGGAAAAAAACTTAGTTTTCTTAGACAATTATCAGCATATTCTTAAACATACTGGTACATATTTTTACATAAATGTTTAATACCTATACTATATGTAAGTATAGATACAAAGGTACCGGAACTGATATGGACGAACGGTTAGTTATAGGTATGTACTTTCAGTCAAGTATTTGCAAAATACTCTAATTTTAAAACAAGCGCGTAGGATACATCGCCAACGCATAATCGTAAGTGAAGAATTCCGCCACACAAAATCTCCTTGATCAGGAAACTGCAGAATAGATGTATTCCAAAGAAGTCATTTTACGAGGCTGAGACATCACATCAATCAGAAAGTGGAAAGTCTTTCAGTGGTTTTTTAACATTCCTTAACAAAGAATAAACCAAATATTTCAGCTTTTTTAAAAAAAATTCCTATTACCTTTTAATATACAAATATCATTTTTGTGGAAATTAATAAAAGATCAATATCTTTTGTAATGTCGAGTAATCCCTGAAGTAGTGTAACTTAATTTAAAATTCTGAAATACTTCCAGTTTTCTCTTTTCAGCCAAATACGAGGGCGGGCGGTTGAATTGCTGACCTCTTTACTGAAACAGCAACACTGCTCCTGTCAACAGGCATCTGTCAGTTGACTCCTGTCAAAATTTAAACTTGCTGCGTCAGTTATTTTGTGTTTGACAGCTATTTTTATCAGACTACTCACTAATTTGAGTGAATTTCGTGTGCTTATTAAGCATTATTTCTTGCGAAAAAAAACCATTACCGAGACCAAGGCTAAGCTTGATAAATACTATGGGGACTCTGCACCATCGATTTCAATGGTAAAAAAGTGGTTTACTGAATTTCGTTGTGGCCGTACAAGCACTGAAGATGCCGAACGTCCTGGACGCCCAGTTGAGGTCTCTACACCCGAAACAATCGAAAAAATTCACGATATGGTGTTGGCCGACCGAAGATTGAAAGTGCGAGAGATTGTGGAAGCCGTAGGGATCTCGCATGGCTCAGTGGTTTCAATTTTGAATGATCACTTGGGCATGAGAAAGCTTTCCGCAAGATGGGTGCCGCGTTTGCTCACAGTCGACCACAAACGCAATCGTGTAACAACTTCACAGGAAGGTTTGGCGTTGTTTAATCGCAATATGGAGGAGTTTTTGCGCCGTTTTATAACCGTGGACGAAACATGGATCCATCACAACACATCAAAGAACAAACAACAGTCAAAACAGTGGGTTTCTAAGGGTGAATCGGCGCCAAAGAAGGCCAAGGTGGGTTTGTCAGCCAATAAAGTTATGGCGACTGTTTTTTGGGATGCACGCGGGATAATCCACATTGACTACCTTCAAAAGGGAAGAACAATCAATGGGGAATATTATGCCAACTTATTGGACCGATTCAATGACGATTTGAAAAAAAACGACCTCATTTGGCCAAGAAAAAAGTTCTTTTCCACCAAGACAATGCAAGGGTGCACACATGTGCAGTTGCCATGGCAAAAATCCATGAATTGGGTTATGAATTGCTCCCTTATCCACCCTATTCTCCAGATTTGGCTCCGAGCGACTACTTCTTGTTCCCAAACCTGAAGAAATGGCTTGGTGGAAAAAGATTTGACTCCAATGATGAAGTCATCTCGCAAACAAAGGCCTATTTTGAGGACCTCGACAAATCATTTTTTTTGGAAGGGATAAAAAAATTGGAGAAGCGTTGGACAAAGTGTATAGAGCTCAAGGGAGACTACGTTGAAAAATAAAATTATTTTTTTATCAAAAAATCTGTGTTTTAATCCAAAAGTCACGGACTTATTGATCCGCCCTCGTACACTGATGCATCTATGATATATATAATATCCCATTTTTGTTTAAATATAATATCGGGCATATGCTCGCCACGGCTAGCTCGAATGAAGCGCAATCCTGAGGTCGAATATTCGACAACTTCTTCGAGCAACTGGGGCCGTGTATCAGCAATAACACGGCAAATGTTGAATTCCAAATCGTCCAACGTCTCTGGTTTATCGGGATAGGCTAGTGATTTCACATACGCCCGAAGAAAGTAACCTAAAAGTGTGAGATCACAGGATCGTGGAGGCCAGTTCACGGGCCCATTAAGCGAAATTATGCGTTCAGTAAATGTTTCCTGCAATAAATTGATGCTGTCGCGCGCTGTGTGGCATGTTGCACCATCTTGTTGAAACCAAAACTCTGTCACGTCAATGATATTCAACTGAGGAACGAAGAAGTCAGAAATCATGTTTCTGTAGCGTTCTCCATTGACGGTAACATTTTGGCCGGCATTGTCCTTATATAAATATGGGCCGATGATTCCACCAGCCTATAAAGCACATCAAACAGTGAGTTTTAATGGGCATCTTGACAGAGTCTTCTCGGTTTTCTCCATTCCAAATTCGGCAATTTTGCTTGTTTACATATCCATTTATGAATGGAATCATGTTTCGGCCCATTCACCGAACCTACGACGCTTCAACCCCTGAACGAGCTGGATCTTATATGCTTTTAAGCCAAGATACTTCCGTAAAATCTTTCATAAAGTGGATGGGCATAGCTCCAATTGCTGCCCGCGATGGCGAATCGACTCATTCGAATTCTCCTCAACACTGCTCTTCTGTTTGTCGTTTTTGTGGATGCGTATTATCCACTAGAGTGTACGTGGTGCGAAAACGATTCATCGTGTATCGTGTACCGAATAACTTGCTCAGATGGACGATTATGTCGACCGTAAAGTGACCTGTAAGTTTTCAATTACCAGTACTAGTCAAGTACCCAGTACCATGTGCTTTTACTTGTCCTTGAAAAAAACAGTACAATGTGCTTGGTATTTCAAAATCACCAAGTACGAGTATTTTCCCAAGCACTCCCTTCTAAGTACGAGTACATTTGCACTGTACTGCAGTACAGTACTGGCCAGTACATTTTTAAGTACTTTCCAAGTACAATTCGTTGAGTATTCTATGTTGTCATAGCAACACCACATCGCAAAAGTTTGATTTGTGACTCAAATACAAATACTTAAAATGGACTTGTAATTGAGAAGTACTCGAAAATGTACTGGGCAGTATTGCAGTACCTAGTAAATGTACCTAGAAAAAGGTACTTGAAAAATACTTGTACTTCGTGATTTGCAAGTACAGGGTACTTATACAGTACTGCAGTACAAATGTACTTCAGTAGGTATTATTAATCAGGTTATTTTATACTTTTTTCATGCATTTTTTCAGTTAACGAAAATAAAGTAAGACGAGTAGTTGACCAGAAATCAACCTCAAGCCAACTTCAGAATTTAGTCTCCCCATTAAATGTTGGATGCCACCCATGGAGCGAAATAACCACTGAGCCCAAACATCTTTCTTTCTCTCTCTATCCCATTTTCCAAAAAACTTAACACATGCTGAGGCATTATAAGAGTATTTATACCCGCTTGAGTGCCTTAAAAAAAAAAAAAAAAATGCAAGAAGACACGTCACGTAACTGAGTTCCGTTAAAATTTGAATTCAAAATTTGCAGACGACTGCACATGTCAGCTGCACTAGATTTCTGAGAAAGTATTCGCACTCTGAATGAGACAGAAAAACTCAAGCGGTAAAAATCAGACAGTTACCGATGAGCTTTTGATCGTGGAAGGTTCGTATGTTTATTGCAAGTCATAAGTGCCACGGCAATTGTTTAAGTGAATTAATAAGAAAAACAGTCAAAAACTAGTTTGTAAAGAAGGAAAGAGTGAAGGGTAAGCGACAAAGTATATAATGATGTATATTTAAGTTAAGTCTATTAATTAGTTTTTACTATGATTAATGGGAACTGACATTATTGTCATATACATGCCATTAGCGTCATAAGTATTATTTAAGTAACACGATTGAAGTGATGGAGATGACATTGTTGGCTTGAAGTACAACATCAATCTCATTCCCGCGTTCTCTTAATTACGAACATACCATATTTTGTTATTTGGGCTTATGATTTCAGATAAAATGGCATTAACACCGGCAGGAAGAGCCAAGTTATATCGACATTGGCTTAAAGTTGACCCAGAAAAGCAAAAGGCTAGAGAACGTTACCTCAAAAATAAACGGCTTATTAAAAAGCAAACCTAAAGAGAACAAAGACTTACCAGGAAGATGTGGAGAAAGCTCTAATCTGATGCGATTCTCTAGGTCTGAAAATCGGCTCGTAAAATAACATATGCTGAAAATTGAGGCCTTATGGCATCTTTATCTGACATACCGGCACTTGTAAGAACAATATTGGGTGATTTTGACCAAAAGGACTGCATAATGAATGGATTACATTTAAAAATAAACCCCTACTTCTAAACATGGAAACTGGTTATAGAAAATAATTATAATAGAATGGTTTAATGGGAAGAAAGAGAGTTACGAAAAGAATAGAAAGTGATAAGAACGTTCAAGTCCACAAAAAGTACGTAAAAATGCAGACGTATTTGCCTAAAAACTTGACCTTGAAATGATTGCTGTAAAAAAACACATTTTTAAATGTTAAAAAACAATATCGTTCTTATAGAACCTGCATCGATTATACATATTTCTGAAGATCTCGCTACATTTCGATTTCAGTGACAATTACGAGTACAACTGCCATTCGCGGAAGAAATTCAAGCGATTCATTTCGGAGGTGACAGGAACCAAATAACGATTCGCACTGGTGCTCTGTACCTTTCCGGTGTGGATCCCATTTCATTTTCGGCCATTTCGTCAAAAAAACGAATATGGAACTGCAGCAATATGGGTTCATTTGAGTCCAGTTCTTAAGATGCATAAATGCTCCATCGAAATGATTCACTTTTTTTTGTAATGGGCCAATATCGTCAGAAGCAAAATTTCGACTTATTCTGCAATAAGATTCTATAGTACAGGATTAAGAAGCAACTCCGTAATTTTTTTAATCTGATCACGGTAAGGGAGCAGCGGATAGTATCACATGAACGAGACATTTCAAATGCTGAATAATTTGTTAAATTGGTTGTGAAAATTCGTATGGTTTCTTCGGAGGAAAAAGAAGAAAATTAAAAAAAACTTCCGGACGACATTCCAGGAACCATGAAGCTACTTCAACTATTCCTAAGAGAAAAGGGCATATTGGAGTATATATATTATTTGTTTTTGCAATAGATTCAGCAACGATTCTGCAAATGTTCGAAATCAAAAATTTATTCAACAATGCATTTAGATAGAAGTGCAAGCGTATACCATATAATCTGATTTAGTCCTCTAACACATCGAATGATGAAGATGAAGCGTCAATGAATACACCATATGGCAAAATTGTATGCGGAAATCACATTCTAATTAATTTGCATCCCCTCTTAAGAAAACTTAAGACGAATAATTGCTACGTTGCAGTTGCGCAATCAGAAGTCGGCAGCGAAGATGAAATGAAGTTATTTTCCTGCATTCCACCGAAAGCACAATCATGATATAAAAGTGAAAATAATGAAATAGTTGACGTAGGTCGTAGTAATATAATTGAAAAATTGAATCCTGACTTATTGCAAATACTCGTAAATATGAAGACGCATCGCCTTTTCTGCATGTTTTCAAAACCCATTAATGTTTGTGAAAAAAATTAAGTCTGGGCTTAAACGTTTACTTTTTGTTTATTTTCTTTTGGTTGTTTGTTGTTAATTAAATTCATTTTTATTTTTTTTTGTTTTAGTTTTATTTTTTGAATATGGAATATTGTATATAATTTTAAACAAATATTGTCTATTGCGTTTTTATCCCAATTTGCCTTTTTAGGCAAATAGCATTTGACTTTCCTCCCGCCAAAAAATATTCAATATATTTCTTGAATTCAGAGACCGATAAAGTAATAAAAACTGTTTTAGGTGAAGTTCAAATCTTTCTTTAACTACCATTTTCTGAAAAAATAAAACAATGTCAAGTGGTTTCCGTGACGCAAATGGCATAAATCAGAAAAAGAGTACGAAACTATTTAAATTTTTCGAAAATTTTAACAGACAAGAGTTCCACTTTAGCTTAAAAAAAGCATTGAAAACAGATTTCGATTAACAAAATATTATTACAGTTTATCAGTTTTTAAGAGCGTTATGAAAGCTGCACATGTCGCTTGTCAATGTAAAATGTAAGCATTTTATGTTATATTATCCAAATGATACGTATAAAAAAACTGTTGATTCCAGAAATAATTGTTTGTTTACTGACAATTTTGAAAAACACATTTTTTGTTGTAGAATATGAAAAAATATTGCAACATTTTAAGAAATTATAATGAAGATATATGTACACTGACAAACTCTAGTTTGCAATTACAGCAGAACATTAACGAACAATTTAAATTCAATAATCCAAAATTAGCCGGATTTTCTGTTTCATTCTTCGAATAAATGGTACCTACATACATATATCTGTAAATATTTATATAGTACGAATATTAATTCATTTTATTTGTATTATTTGAGAGTTTCAGAGTTTTCAAAAAAAATTTTATATAACATTTATTTGAATAAAATTAATTTTAAAAAAATATTTTGTTTGAGCTCTTTTAATATAACCGTTTGGGAAAATTTATGTTTCAAAATTTAAAAATTGAACTACTTACACCAAATTGTTCGAGACAAACATTTCATAGAATAATTTTTTTATATGTTTAAACTGATAACTGCAACCATAATTTTTCACTTTTCAAGTGCCGGTACGATGGAATATGCTACAATACGTTTGGAAATTGTAATGCTTTCGATAAACGAGCAGGTGTGAATTCTTTTTCGCATAGAGTCACCACTTCATCAACTCATAGAAAGAGGTCAGGCTAATGGTTTGACATGGGCGAGGGCTCACAAAAACAGAGCTAAGCCCCAAAAAGTTAATGGGGCAATATGGAGGACGAGTGATCAATTTATTCATTGTTTCTTTCCAAAACGTAGAGAAATAACATTTTTTACTGGTTAATAGGCACGGTTCCATCCTGGAACAATATAATGCAAGGCCAAATGCACCACAGTTAAAGTAACCACTTTCCAAAAATGCAGTTTATAAGCATAGATTTCATAAAACAGGCTTTTTGACCCAAAACGATAAGAACTTCATCTACCTAGTCCTGCCATAAATTTTGTTACAAAAACGCTATAAGAAAAAAAAAATAATAAACACCTTGCATTCAAAATTGTTTCATTTATTAGACCACAATATTGATTATTCCAAAAAAAGTTGGATTAACTTCAAATGACTGCCTTTTGCTTTAACACAAGCTTCCAAACAGTGTGGCCATTGGGCTAGAGTGGCACGTACGGTTTCCATGGAGATCGTGGACGCTGCTCTGGTTAACGCTGTTTTAAGGCTTTCCAAATTTCTGTGGGGAGTCTTGCATGCCATGTTCTCCAATTCTGACCACAAACCATAATCCAGTGGATTCTGATTTGGACTCCTGGACGGTCATTCTTCTGCTGCTATAAAGCCAGGAATATTAACTCTGAGCCACTCCTGCGTGGTTTTGGCTTTGTGTGCTGGAGCAGAGTCCTGTTGGAAAATCCATCTGTATCCATTGAAAAGGGTATTGGTCAAACCCTTCACAACACCCTCTAGCACATCTTCTTGGTAAATCTTCGCACTAGTTTATTACGCCTTTTTCACAGAAATGGAGGGATGAGCCACTATGGTGAGAGACCCCACATCAAACAATTACGGAAGCGGAATGATGTCCACGTTGAACTCTTAGAACAACTTTTTTCGCTTCCTTAAATGAAGTGGTATAAATTTTGTCATTTTGTTTGTTGAAAACTTTTTCCACGGTAAAAATTTTCTCATCCGTAAACAGAATATTTTCATGGCCATTGTCCGCGTGCCACTGAAAAAGTCGCTTGCATCTTCCCAGCCTAATTTTTTTTAGTTGAGGAGTTAGAAGATGACCTGTGGACCGACGATAGGCTTTCACATGCAGATCATCCCGAATCAGCCTAGACATGGATCTGGTTGATATATCCATTCCTAGGACATGTTTTTAAGGTAATTTCTCCGAATTCGTTCGCGCACTGCCTTAACTACCGTATTCGTACGGCGACGCGCGGGCGACCTCTTCTTGGCCTGCCCTCTACTCCAGAAAATTCGCCGAAGCAAGCAGTAGCCCGATAAACGAATATTCTCGATATTCTGAGTGGTTTTCGCAATTTTGCCAGCACTCTTTCCACACTTATGCAATGCTATTACCGCGAATCGATTCTCTTTAACGCCCCTCTCCATTTTAATAGTTTACAAACTGAAACCAAACTGACTATTCTTCACTGATCAGTGCAAGTGTCTTGAAAAAAAAGTTAACGGTTCTATTCCCCCAAGATTTGAAGAATAAGCGCTGGAAATTGTGTAACAAAAATTATGGCAGGACTAGGAACATACGTAATACATATGTATGTGTTCTACGAGTAAATACACATTTCTTCCACAGTTTTGCATTGTTACTGCGCCCATTAGAGAGGTCACGAGTGTGATAAGATTTTTGATTCGGAAGCTCGTTTAAATTTTACCTGACCTCTTTAAAAAGTCCCGACTGGAACTTGAGCTTCCATGAGTTTTTGGACCGAATTTTCTTCAAATATGTCAATAGAATCTAATTTGATCAGCCTGAAGTTCTTGCACTATCATTTTCTAACCCTAAAGCCTTTAGTGAATTCTTGTAGTTTTTATAAGAATGTAACCGTTTGGGTTCACCCGCTGACATTCCCAACAACCCGTTTCGACGAGGCAAAATTTTGTCAGACGAAACATCATATCTAGTCTACCATATTTTTTGTTGTCATCACTAAAAAATGTCAAAACATTTCATTTTCCGAGCAGATGTTCATGCGACGACAGCCAAATTGATTTCTCCTCTTTCGTCAGCAATTCTGGAAATAATAGGTTTACCACTATTTTCAACAGAAAACAGCGCACATATAGGTACACGAAATGTGAAATTCATGTCCGGACTTTCATCCACTCTTAAGGCGAGACAAAAAAGTCAACATATATGCCCAGATGTAAGTTTGAGCATGGAGTTTTGTGTCTCCACTAGACATGTTAATGATATGTTTATAATACGGACATTGTTCATGCTTTGTGGTACTCCTCGTACCACTGCCAAAAATGTTTCCTCTTGGCGTATAATTTCGTCAAGATGATTAGGTACATTTTCCAAACTTCGTTACGCTATCTCCTTTGAAACATATGCCTGAAACTAAGTTTGCAGTTTCGGAAAAATGTCAGATCATACATAGATTTACATATTATACCATTTTCACAACCATCTCTTAATCCTATCATACGTCGATCAACATCTAATAAAGCTTGATCGCTAAGGAATTTGATAATATGTATTTTGCTAACGACTGTGTATAACTCGCTCGTTTTCATTAACAACGATCAATGATTGATAGAGTTACGCGTGTCGCATTTGCCTTTATACAGTTGAACAAAATAGTTCTAGCTTTATTGTTTTGGTATCTAATCGCCTCTCATTCAGAAAACAATTTCTGAAGGTATGTGGTCCGATCTGAATGCACATCCCTGGTTCATTAATGTGACAGGTTTGCTTATTTTGGGTTCCGTTGTTGGACAATTTGGACTCCTACGGAACACTAAAAACTTCTTTTGATTTTGCTTTCAAACTTTTTACATGTTTTGGTTAACTGTCAAGTTTTTATTTATCACTTTCTTTGTTAGCAAAATGCCAGAAGACCGATTTATTGAGTTAAAAACTAAAAAAATTGTGAAAGATTCCAACAACGAAGCCAAACAGTTGCTCGAGTACAGAAATTTAGTGTGACACACAATACTATTTGACATTTATATTTACATATGTATATGAGTACATAAGGGTTGGCACATTTTGATATAAAATCCAGAAGAGAAATGTGCTTCTTGTAGCAAGCCATAGGAGAGAAACTGATAAGAATGTAAGAAATATAAAGTGGCAACACTAACTACTGATTGTAAAGTGGCCACACTAGGGAAAGAGTCTGCCGGTAGGTAGGAGATTAGTCGTAAGTCAAACACTGTAGAATACAGACGCCTATAAGCAAACAAATAAAGAGCGTAAATTATTTTTTTTTAAAGGATTGTGTTTGTTTTATTCGCAATAAGACTAACGGCTAAATTCTGAAATGAAAATCAGAAACAAAATTATGCTTCTGAAAAGGTGAGAAGAGTGCCATTGGAACATCTTTTATGTAATGTTTTTCTTTTCGGAGTGCAAAAAGAAGGCTTCTGTCTGCCAATGGAAAACGCCATTAATGCACCGCAGTAGGATAGCAGTCCCAAAACAGAAACGCCGCAAATCAAAAATTTAGTTAATGAAGCAATTCGCTCATTCTGCGTTTACTGAAGAAGAACAGTAAACATCTGCGGAATCGTAGAGTTCGTCACATATAGTACATATATAAGTACTAAAAGAACCTAAAATGTGTACTTTTCTTAATAATAATGAGTTCTGAAAGGATTAATGACATTTGCATTCTATTCAATAACGTATCCAAACAATGTAGCATCGAAATCACATTAACGAGGAAACATATGATAAATCGATCTATGTACACGTGCTTTACTGATTCGAAGATACCTTTCTGTGCGATGCCCTTATTTACTGTTATAGGCAAATCACAAAATAAACGCTAGCGCCAACTTTTTACAATTCTACTCATAACATGATATATGTTATGTATGTATTCAATTCTGGCGAAGGAAGATTATCAGCTAATCCATTGATTTAAATTTTTCCTGGAAGTATATAATTTTGAAAAGTTATTAAAATAAGAAAACACTTACCTTTTCAACTGTAGAAAGAGAAACCACAAAAAATGTTGATCCTGTCATTTGGATAGGTATCCGGTGCAATGCAATTGCAATATGTACATGTTTTAACAAAAGGATATTTTCCTTTAAATCAGTTGACCGATAGATAATGTTTTCCCAATTCGAATGGTAATACATTGAACTGATTTGATTAGTCTATTATATATGTATATTTCAAAATCTATATAAGTCTATGCATTTAAGGATAAATTAAACAGAAAAATAAACACTTTTGTACATACCGTATTTATTATTGCGCCACCAAGATTTCCGAATATTAAAAGCTCTGTAATTTTAGCTATAAGCCAAAATAAGTACGCAAGGAATTGCGACCCAATCGTAGACTGTAAAATTCATAAATATCAGTTTTAGAAATGAGTGTACATTCTTTATATTTACCTCGACAATCTGAAAGGACACAACACATAACGTTAGGGCACTAAATGAAATCATTACAAACAACCTGAAGTTATATATTTTAACAAACTTCTTTGAAAATCTATTCAAACCACAAATTTTATCAAAGTAAGTAATAATGTTTTTACGAAGCTCAAATGCCAATTCTGATGGAGGAACTGTTTTCATTAGAGATGAGTTGCGTTTTTTAAATTTAAATTGAAGCATCTTGTACCGAGCATTTAAATGTACAATGCAAATAGCCCAAAGAAATGCTTCACCAGAAAAAAAGAAGAAAACCCATACTGAAATGCAACAAATAAGAAGCATCGTTATGTTGTAGTAAATAGGGTTTTCAATGTCGTAGTCAACAATAATTCTACAAGGTAATTCAGCCTCATTTCCCAAAATTGGATTTATAATTGGCATTACGCAAAAACACATCAATGTTAGAATGTAACTGTAAGTATAAATTGTAGTTGGCACAAGACTTCGTTTAATTTTTTTACATATTTCTGCGTTCTCGTTTCTGGAAAAAAAAATAAGGAAAAGTATTAGATGGTTAGTTTTGGTTAACCATTATAAATTGAGTTTAAATTCAAGTCAATAAGAAGTACTATACAGTGTCGGACAAAATTAAGAGAACTGAACCGAATATGAAGTTCTGACGACTGCAAAATAAGTTAAAAGCAAACTCTTAAAATTCGCTATAATAAATTCATTACATTTATTGATAATGTTTAAAATCAAAACAAATATTACTAAAATTCATTTAAACTGTAATAAAAAAAAACTTGCCGGAATTGGTCCGACCAATGGTCCAAGCCAAGAACTTCCTGATAAAGAAAATTTGCAGTGTTCTCCAATGGTTTTTGATATTTCATATTCTATTAGTATTTTGGGTAATTTAACCCGAAAAGGGTTAGGAGAGTCAATATCGAAACCAAACACACCTGAGTTTCAAACCACTACATCACAAACTTTCCTTTCTCCTCCTTCTACCTTTCCGCCCGCGCCCTGGCAACAGTGTAAGGGTATTCATAACCCCTTAGGCGCGTGTAAATTATAAAAAAAAAAAAACCCGAAAAGGGTAAAAAAACAGGTTGAGTCTGACAGGTTAAGCTTGATAGGTTTTGGTAGAGCCAAGAAAAAGAGCCTATATTTAAAGAAAGGAAATATCGCAACAACATCAATATCTGGTTCCTGAAGGAATAATGGTGTGTTCCTGGTGGAATCACAAAGGTCTGATATACTACGAGCACAAACGTCCATCCAACAGATGGTGCTACGATAACCAGCCACCATACACTCCTGTGCCATCGGATTACCATCTATTCTGATATCATCTTTAAAAGCGACAACTTCTTTTGCAACTGAATGGATAGACTTCCAAAATCTTGCAAACCGACTGAAATAATTGGAAAAAAACATACTGTTCTTCCACTCTGTTCTCTTCCCTATCAGGAGGTTAATAAATATATTGCAGGTTTCAAACGGACTAAACTAAAGAAACGCTAAAAAATAAAAGATAAAAATGTTTGTTTTATTGTTTATAATAAAATAATGCTTTATTTATTAAGACTGCTTGATCTACAATTAGGTAATAATCATTTTGTGCATACATTGTATTTATACTTACTCAGTAACATATATGTTCTTATAAAAGTCCACTATAAAGTCCTTCAATGAGGCTGTGTTAAAAGCAGCGTTGGATATTCTTAAACAGCAATCCGACAAGGCGATGCAAGATAACAATGCTTCAACACTTGGTACAATATCATTTGTATTTTCATAAATAAAACGTATACATCCCAGTATAATGAATAGAAATGAACTAAATTCGACAATCAAAAGGCTGTATCGAAATAGATGAGTTAAGAAACTAGGATTTTCTTTAAGTGGCCATGTCATGTTGAAGAAATATGCTTTTATCTGCCATGATAAAGGCACAGGTTTGTTATCTCTAAATACAGGATAGAAGAACATAGTTTTGAAAACAAAAATCTAGAATACCCAACTGAGTCAAGTTAGACGGATAACATACTATTCATTAGAATTGTCAAAAAAAATTTATATATGTAATTGTTGCATGTGAATAAAAAAGTTTTGTTTTGTATTTTTCGGTAATTGCTTTTAAACAATTTATGTATTACGTTTAACATTTTGGAGTATAGGCCATTAAATCGGTAATTGGCTGTCAACCAATGTCATCTGGAACATAAACAAATTAACAAGAATATGCATTATCTGTCAATTAACAATTGTCAAGGCACAGATAGACTGTAATAACGTATTCGTAACAAAGAGAGGAGTTGAAAAAACCTCATGGACTATGACTATTAAAAACTATTAAAGAGGACCAATCCTTGAAATCAATCGCATATGCACTAGTTAAAGTAGGTCTAAGCAGTCGGCTAACTGCTGATCTCTTTTTTAAATTACGAGTAAAGAGAAAACACCATTAAAGTATTTATCACAGCTTGTTACGAGAACTTTATTGAAAATAATACATTTTTTGATTAGTTACGGATACATAATTACATTTAATGACAGCTTTGCCTGACTGGGCGAGACTTCATTCCTTGAACTCTGATTTTGATAAAATTTTTGAGTATTTGAGGCTGTAACTCACTTTCCTACCGCATCGAAAACCGAGTTTTCGATAAAAGCTTTACAAAATCTCATTGAAGTGGTCACACCGAATACCGACTGGGTTCTGTTTGATGGTTGTATCAGCTGTAACATTTTTGTGTAAACAAGGATTTTTCATTATAGTATTATTTTCTCCTCCATACTCGTATTCTGTTGAAGAATAAAATTATTTTATTCAATATTGAATTAGCTATAGATAAAAGCATAGAAAACTTATAAAGAAAAAAAATCAATATTTTTTCAAATTTGAAATTTTGCAATTCTGTTCTGATAACTACTCTGATAGCTGTTTTCCTGAATATGCTGGATGTTTTAAAAGGTGTGTACGCTTTAATAACCTCAAAATTGCGAACAGATTATTAGGAAAAGAAAAACCGAAAACTATTAGGTGCTCAACTAAGTTATCTTGTTTTTTTTTTTTGGGTAAAGAAAATGTATCCCATTTTCCAAAGAAAGATGTTTGGGTTAAGTGGTTATTTCGTTCCATGGGTGGCATCCAACATTTAATGGGGAGACTAAATTCTTAGTGGAAGTTGGCTTGATGTTGATTTCTAGTAGATTATTCCTTTTACTTGATTTACGCCAACTGAAAAAATGGATGATATGCCTTTCGGACGAGGCTGGGATCCGAACACTGAACCTTCCGATTTGGAAGCCAGTCCAAAATGCATATTTATTGTGCGAAAATGGTTACATGAATCATTTAGAGTACTACCTATCGCTAGCTACAATCTTTTCCCATCTTTCTAGCATACCTCGAATACCATTATGGTAAAAATATTCATCTTTTGAGGCTATCCACGGTTGAAGACATTTTTTGATATCTTCATATGAGTGAAAGTGCTGATCAGCTAGACCATGTGCCATCGAACGGAGCAAGTATAAATCGGACGGCGCAATATCTGGGAAATATGGCGGGTGGAGTAGGATTTCCCATTTGAGCGTTTCCAGGTAAAGTTTAACTGGTTGGCAACGTGAGGTCGACCGTTGTCATGCTGTAGAATTATTTTTTCGTGCCTCTGCTCATGTTGTGGCCGTTTTTCGCGCAGTGCTCACCTCAATCGCATCAATTGAAGTCGATGCCGTTGCTCAGTTATGGTTTCAACAGTTTATAACAAAGACCTGGTCCCACCAAAGACACAGCATAACCTTCGCAGCGTGAATATTCGGCCGAGCCGACGACGTAGAAGTATGACAGGGCAGTCCCAATGACTTTGTTCTCTTCGAGTTACTGTAATGAATCCATTTTTCATCAACCGTCACGATGCAATGAAAACAACTATTCCTTTTTTGCCACTGGAACAGTTATTCAAAGGTGAAAAAACGACGCTCAACGTCTCCTGGCTTCAAATCGTAAAGAACACAAGTTCCTTGTTTTTTGAACCACTCCCAACGCATGCAATCGCTTGGAAATGATTTGGCGAGTAACTCCTAATGCTCAAACAGGCTCTTCTTGCGTTTGGCACGGATCCTCATCGAGCAATGCCTCGAGTCTTCGAATTTGGCCTTCCTTCATGCGAACGGTCGTCAACATCGAAATCAGCGTCTTTGAAGCAACGGAACCAATTACGGCACTTTGCTTCACTGAGAGCAGCATATCCATAATTTTTTTAGAGCTCTCGATGAACTTCAGCTGCCGTTTTCTTCGAATGAAAGAAGAAAATCAACACCTCCCACAATTGACGATTATTTGGCACAAAATCGAACATTTTCAAACAACCAAAAGTATATGACGCCAAACAAAAATCACTAATGTGTCAAAACGGTTTGTTTCATGACGTTTTGGAAGTGTCAAAAATATCTGTTTTCGATTAAGTTTACGAGAGTTTTCGCTAAAACTCGGTTTTCGATGCGGTCTGAAAAAAGTGTAACTCTATCTATATTGCAGTATATCGGTACCAGATTGTCGTGATACTCGGTCACATCAGACTTTAACAGTATTTCACAATAGAAAGTCTAACGGCGAAGGATTGCTTTTCTGCTTTCATATATGGCTTATAGGGCCATTCTTCTGGAATTCGAACTTTCAGTTCAATTAAAACCTTTTTTGTTAGAAAAAATCAGTTATTACGCCTCTTTAGGGCTCTCCGTTGACCAGAGCGTTGTTGCCATTTTCGTTTTCGTAAAAGAATGGACCAATTTTTCCACCACTGTCAAATTGAACCAAACATTTACAGGCTGAGGATGCACGTGCAGATTTTCTGAGCCCCAAATATAAAGTTTTGCTTGACTTGGGTGGTCAATTTGTTGCAATTCGAATATGTCTTGAGTTATAGATTGAACAAGTGACAACTTGGTTAGACTTGCATTGAAAATTTGTTTTTGTTTTTATAAGGGATTTGTGTACTCTTAAAATGTTTTTACACATGGCCTTCTCCCAGCTGTTAAATGAGAAAATTGTCAAACAATTTTAGTCACTTCTGACTAGTGAGATCTAGAAGAAACGTGATTTTGTTCTCACGGTTAGAGTTTCATTGAATGTACAATATCTTGTTTTACTCGTATGCTGTTATGTCAAATTTTTTTACTTTAAAATCCATCCACTTCTCACTCAATTCGGCCGATAATATCTATAGTCTTAACATATAAGTAGCCCAGTTCTCCTCGTACACTTTCAATTTTATTAACTAAATGTCAAAAGAGAAACTAATTGAAATTGAGCTGTCAACGCATCTGCAGGTTTCCGCGAATCGGTGCCAAAATCCTTGTATATCCACCATGAATCCGCTTGCACGAGTGGACGAGCTTGATCCAATTTTCCATGACTTTTTCGCATAATCACGTCAAATGTTCGCCTTCAAGTCAGTTTAAGTTTCTGGCTTATTGGTACAGACCAATGCCCCTAAGAAGCGAGTCTAAATACGTTAAATCGCATAAACAGAGTCGCAATATCTGCGGGTTTAAAAAGCCATTTAGTCAAAAATGTAAATCGTCATTTGCTGCGGTCTTGACTTACCGTTTCACTTTCTCACTGGCAAAATTTGGCGAATACGGGTTAGGGGTTGCACTGTCAATTGATAAACAGCCTCATGCATGAATGAGATTACCGTTAATTATAATAAACGAAAAACTTAAAATGACTTTAGCTGTAACTGCATCTACGTTAACTAATGTACGAACATATTCAATTGAGAGAAGGTTATTTAAATGGAAAGTAAGAGGAGAAGTGCATCAGATAGATAATGCACGTTGCACGATCCCAATTACAAAGGCAAAGTTTAGTTCAGTTTGGGCCAATCAACTGTGAGGCGAGACATCAAACGAAGAGGTTTTTTTACAGTTTAACATACAATAGATAAAGGGACCTTTCAGCTGCTCAGATTATTTAAATTTGATCGATGGATAATGCAGTCTGCATTCTTGATATCCAAACACTTCGAGCACCCAACGTCTACTCGGACGTAGCCAAGGTATGAGTGCGAATATACAGAGCGCTCAACACTGAAGAAATACTGTGAGGCTTCAATTGTAAAGGACTGCTAGATCTGATCGTGCCTACAAAAATTAAAAATGTTGTTATATGTAATTTCTGCCAACACCAAGGGTGGAAGGCTAGTGATGACCTCGCTAACGAGCATCAGGGTCACCACATGTTGCGTGTTAGGTTTCACCTGATTAGTGTCATAAAATCCCTGATTGAGGAAGAATTCCGACAAATCCATGAAGTAAAACTGGACATCGTGCGTGGCGTAGTAAGGTTCGTCGACTACTATGTAAAAGATCTTGGTTAAAAAAGATCTTGGCTGAAAAGCTGAAGGAGTGATTTATTTTTCTGATGTAGCCACCCTTCCAGCATGAAAATCTTCGAAAATTAAATTTCGAGCCGACAACACCGCATTCAGATTGTGTTCTCTATGGAGTTATTGGTAAATTTATCTAGTTATTTGCACAGATATTCATTTTCATTTCCCTATCCCCCCTTTATTATGTGTAATCCGTTAGTTTTTGTAAGCTGAAAGAAAAACCGCATAAACTTATCACAGCCTCTGGGCCACAAGTACTGTCGGGTAATCGGTTTAGTGCTCTCCCCGTAGTGTCGCTTACTGAGTCTCATAACAAGAAACCCGAAAAAACCCAGCTATTTTCAATAGAACTAACTAAAACCTTTCCAACACATACTGAATCAAGTAAATTCTTTGTGATCTACCCGGAAAACACCACCCAACCTATGTATATGAAATTTTAATCTTATATTGCTCAAAAAAGCAATTGATGGCATAAGTACGGCCTATGAACATATATCTCAACTACGCTATGGGAATCTATATATATACTGTATTTATTCTTTTAAAATCGCGGAAAATGGCAGAGCTGTATTTAAGCAAAACAGCACTCGCTAATCTATGACCGATTTCCGTGAACAGTCTACCCACCATGCCTTATCGGCATTCCAGAAACCGAAATTGATCAAAAATTGAAATTACAAGGAATCATTGTTGTTTTTATGTAAATTCAAAAAATTGTTGATGGAAATCAACGTGTTACAGGTCTTTCCTGACCTTTTGCTTCATCCGAGCACCGTCAATAACAAAACAGCATTCGATAATCTATGTCCGATTTCCGTGTACAGTCCACGCACCATGCCTGATCGGCGTTCCAGAAACCGAAATAGAATTGAAGTCTCAAGTAATGACTGAGGTTTTTAAATTCAAAAAATTGTTGATGGAAATCAGTGCTACAGGTCTTTCCTGACCTTTCCCTTCCTCCAAGCACCATCAATATTAGATGGTATAACATGGGTTCTGGTAACTGTCAACTTCTGGGACACAACTCCAAAATATGCAGATGCAAGTCCTCTTGTGAAGCTTGGGATCGATGACGCTCTTCTTCAAGGGATTAGAAATTACCTTTCGGAATGTTAAACTCAAGTTGCATTGGATGGTTTCAAGACTGATATTCACAAAATAAATGCCGGTGTCCCCAGGGCTCCGTTCTGTCTCCGACACTCTTTTTAATTTTCATCAACGATCTCTTTTCTGCTACTTCTAATCTAATACATTCCTTTGCTGACGGCAGTGCTCTCTGCTTTTCGCATTCATTTCCTGACACACGTTCCTGCTTTTCGGCTGTAGAAGGGAACGCCAGCGTATGTTAAGCTCATTAAGAGCATAACTAACTGGGGAAGCACTAACAGAGTAGAATGTAATGCTTCCAAAATACAATACTGCCTGCTGTCGTTAAAGCGAAATTTAAACGCCCAGCCATTGTCCATGAATGGCACTTGAATCGTTGAAACTGAAAAACTTTCCATTCTGGGTTTGTGTGTCAATAACATCTTACATTGGAATGACCACATGTTCGATGTTGTCAATATAGAAAAAAAAACCCGTTTTAAACGTTAGAGAAAGGCCAAGACTTAAAGGAAACTTTGTAATTTTATTGTTCGGTCCAATCCGTTGAGAGTTTAAAAGCCAAGTGAAAAAAGGGTTAATTCATACAAATTTAAATGTTACAAGAAAGAGATCGAGATGAAAGAAAAGGATAACGATAGATAATACATTTTATAAATACAATACTTTAGATAGGGTAAATAATAGTTTGTCTTCATAACTTCATTCATTTTTCAACAGTCAAAAATGCTGCGAAATATCTTGGTTTCCTCAAAAGATGTAAGAAAAACTTCAGCCCTCTGATATGACCTCATTTATCCGCCCGAAGTTGGAGTAAAATATTCACATCTGGTCGGGAGCGCCCAAAATATATCTTCAGCTGCTAGACAGGACTAAAAACCGTGCGATAAAAGTCATAGGTGATACTAATATCACTCAGATAATGGACAGGTAAAACCCGTCTCGCTATGAATGTTCATCAGTATACCCTCAACCCCACTTTCGGACATATTCTAAAATATTCCTAAGCCGCACAATTCGCTAATGGAATGCCCTACCTACCTCTTTATTTCCTAGTCATTACAACCTTCAAACATTTAAAAGCAAACTTCATAGGTACCTTTTCCTCTCAGATTTTCCATTGCCCGTGCTTGCACAGGCATTTAAGGATACTTAAATCCCTTGAGCGGGCGCAAATTGAATTTATCTATTACTACGAAAAACGTTCAATTTATATTCTATCTGGAATTTATTATGTAAACTCAATTATGTAATTATAATGTGAAAATTACAGTTAAGCACATCCATATTCCTAAAAAATGGTAACCGGTTCTTACAAGAGAAAGAAACGTTAAAGATAAAAACAAAAAATAAATGCAGCATGGCCGAAGCGAAACGAATATTCACCGAACAATATTAAACTCAAACAAGAGACTCTTCACATTTTGCAATAACTTAAAATGCAATGCACATAAAAACATCCACAATAAGTGCGTCCATGAGCTCAATCGAAGTTAACAGTTCTCTCCAGGCAAAAACAATCTCCTCCCAAAATACAAATGTCAAAAATACTCCGAATGTTGCTACTACAGGGTCTTCCAAACTTTGACAGGTGATACCGGCTATATTGTTGAAGCTACATCTGTCGAATTGGCTGTCCTTTATTCAGCCTGTTTATCAAATCACCACGGACATAGTGCTTAACAACACGTGCAAATGATAAAATTGTTTAATCAAAATGGGTGTTATATCCGCTGTCCGTGAGAGTGTGCAGGAGAATCCGAGGCAGTCGATTTCGCGTTGCTCACAAGAACTCGGCCTTTCGCAGACCACAAATTGGCGAATTATGTGTCGTGACTTGGGTTTTTACCCGTACAAAATTCACCTGGCCCAGGAGCTGAAGGTAAACGACCATAACAACGACGACGTGTGTTCGCTGAATGGGCAGTTGGAAACTGACCCTAATCTTCATCGAAAAATCATCTTCAGCGATGAGGCCCATTTCTGGATGAATGGGTACGTCAGCAAATAAAATTGACGGATATAGGACAATATCAATCCACATGAGATCCAAGAGCGCCCAATGCATCCCGAAAAAATCTCTGTTTGGTATAGATTTTGGGCTGGCGGCGTTAGCGGTTCATATCTCTTTGAGGACAACGTTGGCCAGGCCATCACAGTCAACAGCGAGCGCTATAGGTCGACGATTACCAACTTCTTTTGGCCTGAATTGGATGATATGGACACCAACGATATGTGATTTCAACAGGACGGCGCCACGTGCCACACAGCTCACGCCACATTGGAAATTCTGCACGAACCATTCGAGGGCATGATCAACTCATCTGGAGGTGATGTGATCTGGCCACCGAGATCGTGCGATTTGACCCCGTTAGACTTTTTCTTGTGTGGTTTTCTGAAGTCGGAGGTCTATGCGAATAAGCCACAAACCACAGCGGCCCTCAAAACCATTATAACCCGGCAAAATTTAGCCTGATTTATGCGCCAGAGTCATGGAAAATTTGATATTTCGGATGCGCGCCACTCAGAGTAGCCGCGGAGGATATTTGAACGATGTTATATCATATACATAATGGCATCGCTAGGCTTTTCAAACGAATAAAAAAAATTCGATGATATCCCACACACACTTTGTTTTATTTAAATTTAAAGATAGGAAGCGCTTAATGAAAGACCCTTTATAAGCGCAACCCCACTTAAATTAATCCAACACAAGAACACAATTATTTAATTTCTTAACGAATGTAAAGGAAATACAAACTCCCAAACATTTCTTACCGACACCTCAAACCAACGCTCTGAAAACCTGTCAAACACAAATCTATGCTTAGCTCACTCAAGATCCTTCTCCCATAACTCGAATACATTAGAATCACCACAACACTCACCTAGTATAAACAATATTCATTCAAAACTAACAATGATTCACTCTCCTCTATCTATGTAGAGTTACTTAATTTCTCCAATAATAAAAGTTATTTCTCAAAACCATTTAAAAACAATGGTGACTATAACAGCACATACAAAAAACAATATGGGCAGGAATAACGGAAAGTGTGATGGTATTTCTTACAACCACAATCTTTCCACCGTAGACGTTCCACAATATGAGTATGACGCTGCCTATATTTCATCAAAGTCTTTCCTAAAACCAATACTGTTGTTTAAGGTTCTGCAATGAAACCTTTCTAGGGGCAAACAAGTCGAACTCTTCTTAGCAAACTCTAATCTCGCTATTCTAAATGATGGGAGCCCTAAGCAGCAATTCCATAAACTAATAGCACCTCTAAAAACACATACCATATTTACCTTGGTGCCACAAAGACATTACAAGCGCCGAGAACCTAAACAAAAAGCCTGGCATAATTTTAAAAGACACACAAATGACTCGAACTTGATAAACTACAGCAAGTCGAATGCGATATTCCACAGAGCAGTAAAATTTGCTAAGAAAGAAAGCAGTTAACAGTCAATATTAATCCCAAAGCCCCATCAAAGAAACTTTGAAACAATGCACAGCATCTAGACCCAACGTTCCGTAGACACTTAAAACTGAAATGGAAACCTTGCTTTGCCCTGCCGAAATCGCTGATCACTCTGCCAAAACTTGGTCAAACTATTCTAAGGATTCAAACATTTCTTAGGAGTTCCATCGTGAAACACATCATCTTCAGCCAGCGCGACTGAACTCCCCATTAATTTAACAGAACTTGAATGCTGTTTCAGTACAGTTAAAGCACAAGGCAGAACAACTAGATTTGATCAGATTTCGTATTCAATGTTAAAAAAATATCACCATTAGTTTTAAAAAAACGCATAGTCGCATTGTTTAACCGGGTCTTTAATACGAGTACAAGTATTATCCCACAAATTTGGAAAATTGCAAGCGTAGTACCAATCTCTAAACCAAAACAAAAGATCGGTGTACAATTGGAGCACTAATTCACATGTTCACTAATTCCGCTCTTTCGTCCATGATTTCATTTCGTCAATCCACTGAATCCTATGACTGAATCGAAGTCATGATAAACTTTATTAAGTCATTCTGAATGCATAGGAAATTTCGAATAATATCTACTTCAATACGTATATTTTCGAGAAGGGTATCCCAAAGGGATCACCACTCTCAGTAATTTTAATTTTAATAGCATTCAATAATTTAAGCGAAATAAAATTAAATTATAATACAATTCGACACTCATGTACGGATGACTTAATCATATTGTATTTGATGGTAGTAGATTCTCTGGATCTAATATTTCAATTGCCAAAACAAAAGTACTTCGCATTTGTGTGGGGTTAATGCCGCATAAATACGAGTAAAACGTTTTAAGTTTAGTTCACTTTTATTGGTCTTTTAATGATATAATAGTAAAATTCATATGTACAAAGTTGGTACAAAAAGTATATTTAATTTGATTTAAGTAGGAGTATCAGTATGGACACGTCATTTCACTACTACCGATTACTGTCGAATGGCTTTGTCCTCTGTAAGGACTAATCTTTTTCCATTCTCCTCATATGATCGTCTCGTCTGTGTGATTCGCTCGCCCTTTGTGTCCTTGTGCGTACTTCTTTCGTATTGTGTGAGGAAACACTGATTTCGAGGTAAAACTCCTTAAAAGGCCATAGCTTTCTAACGGATTCAGCTTAAGAATTTCAATGTACATAAAATATAAAATTTCGTCGAGTTCGATGAACGCGAGCCAAAATTATGGCATTTTGAATCTAACATTTTGAAAAATCGTTGGACCAATTTCTTCAGAAAAATGCGTTTATCTCGAAATTTTCAACTTTTATGTTAACTTTTTTTATCAAAACTTTTGCCTTTGTCGTCTTGTCGTCCTTTCACCGAATCTCACATTTGGCCAGCCTGCTTAATCGTTCGCGACGAATGATTTCGTCCAAGGTTTCGTACCATCAGCAGCGGTGGTAGTACGATTTCGTCAGGCATGATTCCCCATCTTCACAACTTCATATCGATCGTGCTTATATACCCTAACTATCTTATTGGATCTTATAGGGAAACTTGCGTACTACTACCTAGTCGTTCATCTTATACTTCAGCGATTCTTTTCATTTTCAGATGTGGTATCTGTAGTTTTCACTCTGGATCTTCATGATATTCGTCTGAGAATATTCTCTCATTTAACGCCATCTAATTTCTCGAAGAGCTCTTCACTGAGTATCTCTTGCGCCTCTTTTGTCCTCATGTCTATTCCAGTATGAATTTTAAAAGGAGTAGGCTTCCTATTTCTGGACCGCGTGTTATTTATGATCTGCTCTGCCCGATCCACTAGTTTGTACCAGCATCCCCGCTCTTCGATCGTAATTTTTGTCAACAATGGTAAGAGTATTCGATTCACACGTTCTACTTGATGTGAGGTTTGTCTAGCTCTTTCATATAACGATGCCTCTTCTTTTAAAATTATGCAATTGTGCATAGCTATTGAAATAACCCGTAATCACGATTTCAGTATGAGGATACAGGGATACAATTCTTTGTGTGGAGTCAGACAGCGCATCAAATTTGTGAAAGGTCGAGTTGCTGTCCACTTTGGGGCTTCTGTAAATAAAGCAGTAGTGGATAACTTTCTTACGGAGATGGAATTTTAACCACATAAAATTGAATTCCGGATTGGAACAGGGACTACATTGTGGTGGAATGTGGTAAGCTACGTCACTACGCACATAAATGGCGAGACCGCGATGAAGAAAAAAAAGTAGCACTAGCTCGTAGCCAGGTAGCTTCAGATCAGAGTGATCTGAGAGGTGTGGACGGGGATCTACCTGTGTTTCACTAAGTGCCAAAACAGCTGGTCTATACTTACAGACGTGAACGTAAGCGTATATTGACTACGTCCACCCTGAATTCTCTACTCATAACTACAAACAAACACAGTAAACACAAACACCGACGATACTAAGCAAAGCTACTAAGTGAAAATTCTGACGGTGGTTAACGAATCAAATTGCTGTAGGCGTTATGCTCTTACAACCTACCGTATGATAAATACAGTAACGGAAGTGACCAAGTGCAAGCAACAGTATTTCGACCTGGAGCGGGAGAGGTGGGATACCCGCACTGTGTGATATATATATTTTTTATTTTTATTTTTATTTCATTGCACTGCACTATTTTTTTGCACACGTACGAGTTATGTTGGGGGATCCGCGGAATTAGATAAAAAAAAAAACAACCTTTTCCTTTGTCTGAGCAAGACACAATGCTTTATTAATCTTTAATTCACAATTATTTAAATGTTAAATTTGATTACTTTACCAAAGTGACTTTATCGAAGCGGTCTCGGAGTAATGTGGTGATGTCACTTGAGCAGGAGCGTATGTTGAGTGAGAGGTTGGTACGTGATCTGGTCTGGCAGTTTTGTAGACATGGTTTTTGGTTATAGAGGTAGCCAGGACTAGACTATGATGATAAAGATGATAACTATTGTTGTTCGCGTTAAGTAGTTGGATATCTCGGAGGTGGATCTCATTTCTACTATTTTGGCTTCTGTATTGAAGTTAAAGTCTTGTAGTTTTTGTAAGCTTAACACGTCTGTTGCGGTGTTTGGTATGGATTCTGCTGATTGATGGAGGAAGAATGTGTACAGTATCCCAAAGCGAGCCTGGGTTGCCTTGGTATCTTACCCCATTAACCTCGATGTTGCATTTCTTGAAGTGTATCAAGACTATGCCTTCTATAAGATGTAGTTTAGGCCTACAGGTAGAATAAAATTGGGCTGTGGTTACGTTATTGTTGTTACTCTGCCCACGTCACTGAGTGGATAGTGTGCAACCATGTTGTCCAAGAGTTTCCCGATGCATTTGGAGTTTTTGGTGTCTTCTTCCAGGGTTGTTGTTGAGCAATAATATTTAGTATTTAGTATTTATTAATTCAGTAACATCATTTTTGATGTTAAGCTATAAATGAGAAATAGTATGCAATACAAATATTCAAAAATTCAATCAGTTGAGTTAAAGTTTACGGTAGATTATAACAAATAAGTGAACGAAAAGGTGAAAGTAAATAATTCTGCCTTTTATGAAATCATACAATGTGCTTTATTTACCCTGCCAAATGCCGAAAGAGAGTTTTAGCAAAACTGTTCACATCATAAAGTTTCCTAACGCTGAGAGGAAGTGAATTCCAAAGATGGATGGCATGAACCGAAAATTGTCGCTCTGAGTTTTGGTAATAGATACTTAATGAGCGAGTTGAACATGAAAATTTAAGTAATTCGAATAAGCATGGAGGCTGATTGCTAATAATAATTTTATGCAAGTACTTGATTGTGAAATACTCGAGATAGTTATCAAGAGTGCATCCCAATATATTTTTAGCGTATCGCGAAACATGGTCAAAGCGTTTCAATGCATAAACATGACGTGTGATGTTGTTGAAGGCGATGTTGAGCTTACGTCTAATGAAAGCACTATTGTAACAGAAAATTTCACAGCCATAAGTCAAAATTGGAATCAGTAGAGCCCTCAATAGTATTAATCTTGTATGCAATGGAGTAAAAGACTGCGACACAGACAGATTCCTTAAAGAACCATAGATTTTGCTTATAATAGTGGAGATGTGGTCGTTCCAATTTAGAGTGTTTGGTTCATTTCGGAGAAATATTATCTTCAGACCAATCTAGAATTTTTCGAAGATCTTCATTCAGTTTATAGGCTGCATCGTCAATGAGGCCTAGTTTACAACTCAGGTAGTTGTATATATGTATATAATTAACTTTAAGCATTAATTAAACGAGTGTTGTACATTTAAAATTCATACGAGTCCACTAACCCCTCCCAAAATAGTTATACTAACACATTGAACCATCTTCTCTCACTTACGGTATGCCACTCGCTGCCACTCAACGACTAGAAATTTTCATCATTCCCAAAGAACATAGCATACTACCCCTCCGACTAGGACCATCTAGATATATCACTAGCTTCAAAAATTTAATACACATCATAAATCTCGATGACTACAATAACAACATAGAAGATATCACTAACTCTCTCCATCTCTTCCAAAAACATACTACTATCATTAGCTCTTTCCAAATAACGAAACTAAAAATCGAAGAGCTGAACAGAAAACTCCAAACACTACTCGTATATCCCTTTAAAAGAAGCAAATGCGGACTGAGGATGAGGTAACAAAAAGAAGTCGCTTGGGGCTAGATCTGGTGAATAAGGCGGATGGTCAAGCAGTTCAAACCGTAATTCATGGATTTTCGCCATGTCAACCGCTGAGGTGTGTGACGGCGCGTTATCTTGGTGAAACAGGTTTTTATTTTTCGGCAAATGTGGCCATTTTTCCTCAATTTCTGCCTTCAGTTTGGCAAGTAATGATGCGTAGTATGCTCCTGTAATGGTTTTTCCTTTTTGAAGATAATCGAGTAAAGATAAAAAACAGTCGCCATTACTTTCCCAGTCAAAAAAACAGTTTTTGTTTTTTTTGGAGCCGGCTCGCCCTTTGCAGTCCTCCGTTTTGACTGAATTTTTGTTTCGGGTGTATAATGGTGTATCCAAGTTTCATCTACAGTAATTACTCGTCGCCAAATTCGGATTTATTGCGCCTAAACTGCGCCAACAGAGCGTTGGAAATGTTCATTCGAACACGTTTTTCGTCTAACGTAAACAAACGCGGCACCCAAAGCGCGGACAGCTTTCTCATGCCCAAATCTTGATTTAATATGTAACAAACACGTTCTTTGGACATTTTCATAACCTCTACTATCTCTCTCACTTTAATTCGTCGGTCGTCTAACACCATTTGGTGAACTTTAGCAATGTTATAGTCAGTGGTTGCAGTTTTTGGACGTCCCGAACGTTCATCAACTCCCAAGCTCTTATGGCCACGTTTAAATTCAGCTGCCGAAAGTCCCCATAAACAGAGTCCAACTCATTTCAAAAACAAGAATTTAATAACAGCTCGATATTCAATTTTTTCCATTTTACAAAAAACACTGTCAACTAAAAACTGCTCATCCAAAAGGACTGAAGCTTCAGTGAGTAACTGTCAAAAGATGTACAACTAGCAATCACTAGCGGTCGGAAACCGCAACCGAGGACAACCTTCGTACGATTATATGTACATACATACTGTATATCGTAATTTTTTATTTTTGTTTTTTTAGTATTTGTTAAGTCTTTTGTGTTTCTTTCGCAGTTTACATTTATGGATTTTTTTGTTTTTAGTTGTAATAATTGTTATTTTCCTGTTTTTTTTTCCTATGTGTTTTCAGAATCTTGGTGTTAATTTGTTGCGTCTAGCCTCTTTTCTAAATACTGGTTTGCATTCAACTACTTCTTCCGGGATTTCTCTCGATTTGTTTAATTTTTCTATCCTCGCGTCAATTATATTTTTTACCCTTTCTTGAATTTTTGGATATAATTCATTAAGGAATTCGTTTAACTTATCAAGGTACACGTGTTCGTTTGAGAAATCAAGGGTTTTGCTAAACTTGTAGTGCCGGGCAAAGAACAGTTCGTAATTGGTGTGCTTTGTTGACGAGTGTATAGCGTTGTTATAAGTTATGAAGGTCTCTGTTAGCATCACTTCATGTTCAGTAGTGAGTCTCTTTTCTCGTCTGTGGAGTGTAATCTTTCTTTGGAAAGATGTGTAGTGCAAGGTTATATCATGTTGCTTACAGAAGTCTTTGAAAATATTGATTACGAATTCTGATCCTTGATCACAAACAACTTTTGTTGGGATCCGGTAAAAGCTTATGTACTTCTTTATGCCACTTACGAGGGTTATGCTGTTTCTACAACCTAGAGTGTATCCGCAAGCGAATTTAGAGAATTTATCAATTGATGTAAGGATAATATTGTTATTAATGCCGTATAAGTCTATATGGATCATTTCTAGTGGTTTTAGTGGAATTTAGGGTTTTTCAAAATGGGGCTTAGCTGGGTTTCTATCGTATTTAAAAATCTTACATTTGTCACAGTTATTAATAGTTTTCCTTATCGACTCTTTCATTTTGGGAAAGTAAACTTCCCTCTTTAAATGTAGGAAGATTTCATTCCCCTATGATTTGAGTTTTTGTGGTAGTTTCTAATAAGTATTTCTTGATCGCCCTCTAATCAAATGTCCCTAAGGATTTCTGTGCATCTAACTAATCGGAAAGTTTTATTTTGGCTGAAGAATTTGGAGTAGGTGTCCTGTACGAGACGGAATATGTTATCATTTGAATATATTGCGCTGAGTTTATTTGGAGGAAAAACAATTTTAAAAATGTCTACCATTGTTTTCTCATCGAATTGGGGTCTTCGAACGGTCCTTCTTTGTTTATTTTTAAATATTATTTCTGTAGTCATTGGTGAACCTGTGTTACTTACTTCAAGAATTATTTGTATGTTGAATTCGTTTGGTGGTTTCTCCGATATGGGCATTCCATCATTAAAATTTTCTTCGCCGCTATGCACTGTGCTCAAATTATATTAAATAATTCTTGGTTAACGTTATTAATTTTGATACGACTAAGGGCGACCGCGTTCGTGTTTAGTTTGCCCTTCTGAAAAATGATTTCGTAATCGAATTCTTCAAGCTTGAGTCGCCACATAACAAGTTTGGAATTCGGTTTCATCAGGCTCATAAGCCAAGCCAAAGGCCTGTGGTCGGTTATTATTTGAAATTTCTGAAGGGATATGAGCGAAAGCATTTTGTGGCCCAGATAATAGCCAAGAGTTCTTTCTCTATGGTGGAGTAATTTTTTTCACTTTCCGAAAGGGTGCGGCTAGCGAAACAAATAGGCTTATCATTACCTATGCGACCTTGAGAAAGGACGGCTCCAAGGGTGAAGTTACTAGCATTTGTAGTAAATATAAATGGTTTTTCGAAGTCTTGATGTTGTAAGATTGGGTCATTCATCAACATGTTTTTACATGTTTCAAACGCTTCAGCATATTTGTTGTCTATGATAATTTCGGCGCCCTTCTTTAAGCAGCTAGTAAGGGGTTTAGTTAGTTTAGCGAGGTCTTTAATAAACTTCCTGTAATAACCGATTAACCCTAAGCTTTTATTTATTCACGATTTCTTGGCATGGGGAAGTTTTTTATGGCATTGATTTTCGATGGGTTATGTTTTACTCCTTCTGGGGTGATGACATATCCTAGGAAGGCAATTTCCTTTTTGAGGAATTCACATTTGTCTAACTGAGGCTTCTTTTAATTTTTTGAATACCAGTTCTATACTTGCAAGGTATACTTGCAGAGATGTGTGTATGATAATGTCATCGAGGTAAACTAGGCAAACTTTTCCAATGAGTTCTTTCAGGACATTGTCCATTACCCTTTGAAAAGTCGAAGGAGCATTTCAAGACATAAAGGCATTCTTACGAATTCGTAATGGCCTCATTTAACTGTGAACGACGTTTTTTCTATGTGCTTTGGGTTCATTTCAATTATCAAGCGTTGTAAAATATAGACATTTGCCTAATTTATCCAATATTTATGAAATATTCGGAATTGGATATCTATCGGATACCCAATGACCAGTCTTCATTTTCTACGTCCGCTGGCATCTTGTTTCTTCGAGACAATCCAAACTGCAGAGCTCTATGGAGAGCTCTATGAAATTAATGGGATCATACGCTTCACCATTTACTAGTTCAAGTGTGCTGTACCGGCTCTCGACGTTGTATAGGCCTTGACTTACGTACAGATGTGGGTTTAGTTCTGTTATGTTGATGTAAATATTGCGATTTTTCTTATTGACGGGAAGTTTCGCCAATATTTTAGATTTGGAAGGTTTTACGAGTTAACCTGAAGTTTAGTTGGGTTTGAGATGGATTTCGTTAGTGGCATTTGTTGTGATAAGGGTTTTGTTTTCGAGATCAAGTTTAGCATTAAGTGATAATAGTGCGTCAATACCTAGTCAAAGTAATGGTGGAATTTGAATATCAGAAATTTTAAGGAATCTGGTTGACTGAATTCTGCAAAAATGGGGATAATTGATTCTTTGTTCAACTGGTATTTTTTTGAATACTGTGGTAGTGGTAATTGTCTCACAGTTAATCTGCCTATCTTTTGAAATAAATTCGGAGTTTATGACTGATGTCGAAGACCCAGTGCCTAGGAGGAAACGCAGGGGTCGCCTGAAGGGTGACGAAATATGGTAAGACTGCTGGGTGTTTCATTCGATCTATAAATCCTGTGGCTTGTTCGTGGCTTGTTCGAGGTTTGTTTGGAAAAATTTTCCTCATTCACCATATTAGTTGGGTCATTCTCGAAAAAACTGTCCAACTGTTGATAATTATTATTTTCTAAATTGTGCATTTCTTGAAAATTGAAGTTTTCCCTTCTAGTGTTTCTGGTTTGCTGACTATGGCTTTCTTCGATTTGTGGGTGATGCCTTGTCAGTTTGGATCAGTTTGAGTCTACCGTGTAGGTCTTTGGTATCTTGGGTCCTTATTCTGTGTGTTTGGGTTTGTTCTACATAGTATATGGATTTATCGAGTTGGAAGATATGGTTTGGTTTCTTTCGTGTGGGGATTGGCTTGGAGGTGAATTTCTTTAATAAGATCTGTCCTGTGGGGGATTGTAGGTTTTACATTGATGAGGTCTGTAATGGTTTGAGTTTTGAGCTTACTTTTGGTACGAAGTATTTTATTTTTTAATGCACTGAGCCAGTGCTATGACCAAAGAGTCTGGCTGCATAGCTCTGACTCTCTATCCTAGAAGCTCATTGAGTCCGTTGAGGAACAAGTTGAGCTACATTTCTGAGTAAAGGTCCGTTTTGGCTTTGATGACACTGTTGTCATCCTCGTGGATCAGCACATTGTTGCAAAGAGAAGATTGTAATTCTATTATTTGCCCGTAATAAGATTCAACTGTTTTGCTCAGCTGTTTTATTCAGTGCAGATCTCTTACCAGGAATGTTTCCATCCGTTTGTCGGAATAATGTAGGATGAGATTTTTTTTTGATACTATCTCAGTTGAGAGGGATTCCATACATATTGAAAATCTCATTGGCTTGACCCTCATTCTTATTGCGTATGGCTCTCAATAAAATCTTCCCGTATGGGGTGTTATCCGTTCCTTTAATGTAGAGCAGGATTTCCTCCACATTATTGAGGAACTCATATAAAAGCCTTTGGTTGCCGTCAAAATTCGGAAGATCCTTGATGGTATCCGGAATTCTTAATGAATTGAATATGTCCATGTGGTTAGTTAATACGTTGGGATCTTGCTCTATTGTTCATTGTTTCAGAATTGGAGGAATTTGGGGATGACGAAGAGGTTTCGAGATGGACTCCTGAATAGGTAGTTTCTGGGATAGTTCTTTGACCGTCCTCTTAGGTTGTATGGGTTAAATCTAGATTTTTGTTTTTTATGAATATGTAATTCTTATTTATAATGTGCTAAGTAATGTATGTATATTTGTATCTATATATAATTTCATATTTGTAGATCATATAGTTCCAAATTTTGTGAATATATTCCCTTTATTTATTATTTATCAATTGTTTTAACTGGAGTGAGTAAAAGTCCTTTCGCAGGAGTTTTCTAAAAAACTAAAATCCGCGCGAACAAGCCGCGCAACTTGAATTCAAAATGAAACACGATTTTAGTAATGCGTTATAAAAAGTTCTTTATTCAACCGGGTGCTCGATCAGACTGCATAACAATGTGTCTAATACCTTGCGCTAGGCAAGGAACTTGTTTGTGGCGAAAGGACGCCCGATGTTCTGGAATGTTAGCCCTCCCGTAGATCTTTCCACACAGCAAGCAGATTGAAATGAAGATTACTATGATGATACAAATTTCTGTTATTATAGAAGAACTCAGATTTTCTTTTAGGGATTTAATGTGTTCTATGTTTTTAACACTAATGTCATGTAAATGATCTATATACTCGTATATCAAGTTTCACCCTTTTACTAGTTACGTTGACCAGGACAGGAGGGAGTGCTTGTAGACCTTTAGAAATTGTACTGGAGTATGTCCAAACCTTGATGCTGATTGTCTTCTAAAGGAATTGAGGAGTTTTTATCTAAAAGAGAGCCGTTAAAGTTAGTAACAAAAATAGTATCTTCTCCGATCAATTCAATGATCTCTGCATTAGTCTTTCTGAAGTCGCATGCTGCAGTACCACCTTTGAGGATTCCTGGTAGACAAGTATCTTCTGGTAGTTTCTTTACCACACTTTCCTCACATGCGGAAACGTTGTTTTCCGTCATTAATTGCAGCGCGAGCGTTCACTAGATGAAAAATTTTAGGCCCAAGTTCATCCCAGTCAGTTGCGTCAGGGGAACCCGCCAGCCATTTCCAGGCAGTCCCAATCCAATTAATGGATCTAATTCTTCTCGCCCGTGGGTCACGAAGTTCTCTCAAGCGATCCTTCGTCTGGTTTAGGTGATAGTCCAAAACCAGGCGTGTTTCTTCATCCCATACCCGCTTCGTAACAAGTTGTTCAGTCCGTCGTAAAATTTTAAATCAATAACGTGTATAAGTTTGTTTTTTTTTTTTTGAGTCTCAGTTATTTTAGCTTTGTGAATTTTCCTACCACTATCTGTCGTTACAGTAACCCGATTATTCTTTGCAACGATTTCTTTTTTAAACAAGGGCTTATTTTTTCTTTTGATGCGTTTAATAGCGGTATAAATCACGTCCCCCTCGCGATACTCCCTGGGTTTACCTCTCTTTAAATTTAACCTTATATTTCTGGTCTCCATGTTTCGCTTAATAATGCCCCTGAGATCTTTATTGATTCTTGAGCAGATGTTTAAAAGATTTTGATAATTGACTCTCTGGGACCTATTTAAGAATATGCCAGTTGGTTTCCGTTTGATAGTGTTGTTATAACGATCTACGGCTACGTAAACAAGTTCCTTGACCTTTAAGTCTGGATACTCGGTTTTAAGGCATCGATAAATTTCCAGTGTAGTGGAATGTACCCTTTCTATTTGTCCATTTACCTCGCATCTGTGGGTTGGGGTTTGGTATAATTTAATTCCTAGAGTTTTAATAAAGTTTAGGACGATTGGGCTGAGGAAGCCTTTTTCATTGTCCGTGACGAAAATTTGTGGGACTGTAAAGCAATGTAAAATTTTAATCAACTTTGATCTAATGTAAATGGCAGATTTATCTTTAATGTGGAAAAATTTAGAAAACTTAGAAAACTTGTCAACTATGGTTAACAATTTCTCGTTTTGCAGTTCCATGATATCCATATGAAGAATTTCGCATGGATACTTGGGAATGGGTGTATCCTGTAAAGTGGGAGTTATGGGGTGTCGATCATATTTGTTGGTCTTACAGATTGTGATGAGATCCAGACCTCCCACTAAAATCGTAGTTCACAGGGGAGGATATCGTATTAGGTGCCCTGACATGTAGAGAATTGTTCCTAAAGTTAAGATTTTGCATCTCCAAGCAGGCTGAGTATGCATCAGGCAAGGCTCTTGGCTTCTGAACAATGAGAAGTCTTGAAAGGTCGCCATTAAGCCCACGAAACACGTCCAGTGCACGGTTTCTGTAGGTTTCCACCAAAGCATTCATGGTTTCAGTAGAGTATGTTTCAGCCCTGATCTGAATTGATGGTTCACTGTGGCGTAGAAATCATCAACTCTTGAACCACTCTGTGTGAGCTGATTAAGCTATTGCTCAAGGGAACGGATATCCCTCTTGTCGGCGTAGTGGAGCGAGAGAATTCTTTTAATTTCGTTCCACTCGTTATCGAATATATTGTATGAGACCAGAGCAGAATCCGCCCTGCCTCTTATTGTTTGACGCATGTGTAGTAAAATCGCACGGTAGAATGGTTTATACCGGACTATTTCATAATCCTTCAGAATCGTCTCCACACTGTAGGCCCAGGAGACGTATTGGACTGGATTGCCGTCAAAGACTTGTAATTCCTTCACTGAATCAGAGAGTTTAGAGATATCCTTGAAGTCTTGCTCGCATGTCGGCCCACATAATACTACCGCATCGTCCGTTCGTGGGACGGAGTTGTCTCCCTGCTCCACAACCTGGAGCCAATTTCCAACAATCGCCAAGCGTTCATTAACAGTTCTAGTGGACTCTTGTGGATTAAATTGTTCTATTTTGCTAATGCGGCCTTCTATTGCCCTGAGTTGTTCAATTACCGAATTTATAGCTCCCGTGAGCTGAGTGACTGAGTTCTTAATCTCATCCATTCTAAACAATATAACCTAGGAAGCATTCGAGAGTACGCAGTAAGAAATTAGAGGTAAAGAAAATACAACGACTAAAACACAATAACGACAGAAGTGGCAAATAGTTTTTCTTTAAATTAAAAATGTCAAAGTTGATTTTTTATTTTTCCTTAACTATATATTTCTCGCAATCAATATCAATGCTTTTTTTATATGACTGAGTTTTTTATATGTACATATTTTTATTTGTTTTGTTAAAAGGATGACTTGAATATCAGTTCCCTAGATGCCTGCTAAGCGCTCTCCATTAATTTTCGGGGTAGCTATTTTAGTTCGGAAGGCTCATATGGATCTTCTTTAGTCATTAATGCGTTAGAAATCGCAGCGACCTACTAGGGTATGAGGATCTTCACCACTAGCTATTAAAATTAATTAATTCTGTAGTAAGCCGGCCCCTTTTTTCATGAGAATTGGCCCCTAGGTATAGTCTTAAGCTATGAAATTAAATTAATTAGAAAGAAACTCTTCTTGAGTTTTCCTTATTTTTTTCCTTAGTTTAAGAGACTATGTACTAGTCTTGTGAGAATTCAATATATATGTCTTACTGCTATTTTCTTAAAGTTATCTTACTAAAATCCTAGAAATATAGGACAGCCCCCCATCGTTTCACTTTTCCAGTTTTCCGTTAAATTCACTTATTAGGTCTAGGATTATACTTTCAATTTTTGTTGGATACCTTTCCTTGTTTTTTTTTTTTTGGTGTTTGAAAATGCATACGGTGCGTTTGACTGGATACTTGAGCCTTGTCGTATTTCAGGCAGATAAGTGGCTGCTTACGCGTGCTAACTGAGCGCCTTGCGATAAGAGTCGCAGTTCTTTTATTTTTATTTTATTTTAACTGGAGCGCCTTGAGATAAGGGCGGCAGTTCTTTTGTTTTTTTTCTTTTTTGTCTTTTTTTTTTTTTAACTGGAGTGCCTTGCGATAAGGGTCGCAGTTCTTTTATTTTAACTGGAGTGCCTTGCGATAAGGGTCACAGTTCTTTTATTTAGAACTGGAATTCCCTGCAACATGCATCGCAGTGTTATATAGTTATGTTACATACAATGGTCACTTACATGCACCCAATAGAAATGATAATGCCGATTAGTAGCATTACCGATGATACTGATGATGGTTGAGTTCAGCTGATGTGGATAATGATGTGGATGAACTATGATGATTGTGGTCAGGTGATGAGGATGATGATGGTTCGACGGTGAATAAGGGGGTAAAACCCAACAGCTAGAAGCATGGATTTATCACATATATTGCCCAATGCAATATTGAACTAGTTCACGATTCAATCACTATGTTTCGCAATTTATCTTCACTCAGTTTCTAAATTATTTCACCGACTGCACCAGTTATGTTAGGGGATCCGCGGAATTAGATACTTCACAGTTATTTATAATTTGATTACTTTACAATTTTAGAATACATATTTCTGCTGCTTCGGCATTGAGGAATTTTTTCGGGTTCCAATTACATCCGGTTGATTGCTGTCCCAATGTGTAGCTTGCTCGTGTTGTGGGTGTTATTGGCGGTCAAGGTAGTTGACCTTGGCGTGTTGCAATCGTAACCCACGCGGTGGTTTTGTTTTCTTTTTATGCTGGCGGTTATTTTTTTTTTTTGTGTACCACAGTGCACGTCTTGACGTGTGCATTCGTCGGTGGTCGGCACGGTATTGTAAGATAGGTACTATTATTCCAATTTCCAAAAAGAAATAAATAAATTAATAAGCAGTTGTGAAACCTGTAATTTGGCCAAGTTTGATAGGCATCTCATCAAATACAAGCGCAATCTTACCGTTGCCCTTAAGCAACACAATAAAATAGCAAACTAACAAAATACAAAACCGCGGATCCTCTGAAAGACAGATAATGGATATCAATTTCAGAAGCACTTAAGTTCAGATTTCAGTACATAGCTAAACCAAATTTTATAATAACCGATAACGAACTAGGTACTAACATAATTAAAAAAATTTTTGTGGATAACAATATAATCGTAAGCCTATATTTAACAACTCCTTATTAGAAAAAAAAAAAGCAATTCATATATAGAGAGACTGCATCCCACGTTAAACGAACACATGAGACTATTCAATGCCGATAAGGATGAACTAAAAGACCAAGGTTCTATAGCTATAGTAAATTATAATAACTCAATACATTCCATAACAAAAGTAAAACCTGTCGACCTTGTTAATGATGGTATGTCAGATGACGTAATTCAGAAAATTTCCAGTCGTTTACAATTGCACAAGGTGAATAGAAATAACCTTATAAACAAAAATAGAATAAGTGTAGAAGACTTTAGGAACGACTACGTCAATAAGAACCGAAGGGGAAAGTTAGTTCCTAGTTATAAAAAAATTCAAAATTATAACGTTCAACAAAATCGTCACTGTCTACTATAGTGACAATCATCAAAACAGATATTATGTATAAAAAATAGGTATAATATGTAGTAACCGACACAGTTTTTATTTTTACAGAATAATTATGGAATTGGCAATAATTCTTCTAACGTCTGTTAGGCTAAGCCAGGCTGATTTGAGACTAGAGGAAATAAACACCCAGGTAGGATACACTATGATAAGACAACAGTTGATACCCCTAATAGAAGGATACGATAAAGTTCATCATGTAGTAATTTTAGGAATCTACCGCAAGGTTATCAGCCAAGTATAAGAAGCAATAGAGGACAATTTTAGGAGCTTTGGGGACTTTAAATTAAAAGTACTACTGATTAACGCACTCAATAACACACATTCTATACAGTTATTCCACATCCGCGACAGAAAAGTGGAAAAGGACGTGCGTTCGGAGTTGCAGGATCATTTAAGAATTATAGAACAATTCTATTATTGAGTTAAATAAACAAATCGGAATAAATAAATCTACAAAGTAATCTAAATGTTTTAGTTAATAGAATTAATAAACATCAAACAATTATGGAAACTTTTATAAGTCCAAAGAACAAATGAATTTGGTAAAAATTTACAATCAATTCAGATTAACACAGACATGTTGTTATTCAATGACAAATTACTGGGTAATATTTTATTTTCTAAATTAGGAATATGTATTAGGGAAAAATATTCTAACGGAAAAAGAAAATTTGAGATTTAATATAAATCAGGGATTCCCAAACTATTTTGGGCAGGATACCCCTTTTCCAAAGTGAACGGAAACCTCAGATTCAGAAATAGCTGAAAATCTTGCTTAGCAAGAGCCTCTTGATAACCAGCGAACTTCAGTTTGAAGAAGTAACCGAGTAAAGACTTCGCCGTTTTCCTCACATAGCTGAACAAATAACCGAGATTTCAAAGAATTGCTTCGAATCTTGTTGACAGCATTTATAACATATTGTAAAGACTGATGCAATATATGACACAGATTTTTTGCTACTAAATTCTGTCTGTGAATTACGCAGTGAATGACCAGCACCTCAGGCAGTTGTCGCTTTAAGTGGGCTATAAAACAACGATGAAGAGCAACCATAGATGGTGCACCATCAGTCGCAACAGAAACAATGTCCTTCCATGGTATAGCTTTGTCGATTCTCCTCTGGTATCAATCTCTAAGTAAGTAGCAAAAAGCAGTTATTGGCACATATTTTCATCTTTAATATATCGAACATATCCTAACAACAGAGCACCATTGCCGGGGTATGTAGACTCGTCGCGACCACGTCGCGACCCATTTCGTCTATTCGTCTCTGAACGGTGTTATTCCCCAAAGAAATTCTCTTAATAATGTCTTGTGCGGGCTTGTTCAATACATTGTTGAGGACCTCCGCAGAGGCTGGTAAAATAAGCTGCTCTCCAATTGTGTGGGGTTTTCCCGACTTCGCTATTAGTAAAGATATATTAGAGAACGCTCGTAAACCATCGACGTCTTGCATAGTTGATGACGCAAACATCGATCTTATGGATGGCCTTTTCTCTAGTTTTTCTTTAGGTGCTTGAAAGAAGGACAATGGCTTACTTTTTTTTTCAGCATGTACTCTTGATAAGTGGTCCTCCATTTTTGAAGTCTTCATGGCATCGTTACAGAATACTTTTTCACATATGAGACACATCAGTAAGTGTTGATTTGACAGAGATGAAATAAACCCAAACTGTATTGTCTTTCGTGTTTGCCATCATAAAATTCAGCAACTTTTCTAGAGTAATTTCAAAAACTACTTAGAAAAATATTAAAACGTTTTTTTGGTACTTACCTTGTTACTTTATCATAAACTGCAGAAATCTGTGGGTAACTAAGGATTTTGTAAATTTAATCTCTTTGTAATCTCAAGTGGTCGATATCGGTCACTTTGGGAATCCGTGATATAAATATATTGAAAAGTTGGAAAATATTATAAAAGCAGTCTAATCGAATCATATAATAAGCTCCTTTTTGTACTTAGAATTCCAATCTTTTCAAATAATGAATACGAAAAAAAAAATGTTGTTGCCAATACATAATCTTAAGGGAAACGAAATTATTCATTATATGTAACAATGTTTTGCTGGCCTTTAAATTTTAATAACCAGAAACTAATTGGGCATGCAGACCAGATTGCAGAGCTGAAATGCGAACAAATATAACCAAACTCATTTCCTGGAGCGATAATAGTCTAAACTGTTCAATAGATAACAGCATAACCACCATAAAATCAGCTACTCAATCCCTGCACTTAAAAATCACCAAAGTAGCAGATTCTGATAAGTCTCACTGTGTAGAAGACATTATTAGCGATTCAGTCAACTTTAATTCAGTTGGGGAAAATTATGTCAACGTTGGCTACCCAATGTACTCTGTGCATGTTGATCCATTCAACATGACCTCAATTTTCTTAGTGGAGAAGCTGCATTCACTAGATAAACCACAATGCAGATATTGGAGGAATTAAAACACATCTCTAGTAAGCCGGATGCACCTTCATCTGTAGTAAGCAACAAATCTTTACACGACGAACTATGTCCAGTACTCTCAACCATTTTACACCCAACTCATTCAACAGCCGCTACCACCGAAGCCCCCATTCAACTCTCACCGATTAATGCAACTTCGATCACCAATCCCGTCCCAAGACCATTGCCAATAATTAGGGCTTTTGGAACATCCTGGACTCTCCCTGAATGGAACAATAGGTTACAAAAATTAAATAAAATGAATCTTGAAGAAACCAACAAACCGGAACTCTCTACTTTTTTATTCCAAGCTGCCCACGTTACGGAAGCCCGTCCTGGATCAAAATTTTTTTTGGTATAAGGTACAAAAAGTCAAATGTAAAGCCAAGAGCAAAATCGGTCAGTGTTTCGAAATACGTATACCCACTAAGTACGATTAAATGTTCAAATGATCGGACGGCATACCCATCTCGGAAAAGAAGGCCGTCATCCAACGGAAGGATATGGTAGATAATAAACTTATTAATAAAATAAAAGTTAGCTCCCACAACTCTGCCCTATCCCATCAACATCGCGACCCAAACTAGTCATTTAAGACTCACATTTTTCAAAGATTTTCCTCACTCCTGCGCCTAATTTTGTTAGCTCCCAACCCAACCACCTCTTCTTCATTTTAATCTACCAATCCCCCTGATCCAACCCTCTCTCTATTCAAGATTCTAGTTCCCCGGGGGCTTGACCAACCTTTCCCTTCTTCATTCGCTCGTTCTCTTAATTTACCTGCCCCCGATTCTTACCCTTCCGCCGATCCTTCCATCCACTGACAGACTCACTACAAAAAATTTCAGATATGAATGATGACAGTTGTTATGTATTGTAGTATCTTGTTTGGGAGACTGCCGCATTTATGAAAATGTTCGGCCCTACGTTGCCAACTTGCACGGCAAACCCAACTCCGTTTGCACTGATGGCACAAACCAAAACCAATAATATGGTTTCGATTCAACGATAATTGCTGCAAATTTTCGTTCGCTTTGATGAGAGCTTCGACATCTCTTCCGACGAAGTTCATAATGATTTTTCTACGCTGTCTTCTTGAAACTAAGTACTCGTATATAAGCAGAATTCTTTTTCAATAAATAGCCCATTTTTTGCTAACTGTTTTACTACTCGTACTAAGATCAATTATTGTTTTTCTTTAAAAAGACTAACTGGTCTGCTACAGGTTATCTGCTCAGAGTGCTGTTAATACTGTTTTAAGTTTCGATTCGAAAATCGGTCACATCACAAAGAGGTATTGTATATACATACTCGTAGTTCAATCACCATGTGAGAATTTTCTGCGCAAAATAAAAATTTAAATTTCTGTGAGAATAGAGTGTAAGAATGGCGGGTGCTATGTATATAAATATAATATAGACAAGCTGGACGAAACCAACTACGATTCAGTTGACAAGTATACTCGCACATCAGGAGCTGTGGTCATGTGTGTCGCACGGGTCAAAGTGATAACAAAAGTGACGAGTTCAAGAGCTGGAATATCAAAAATGAAAAGGTACTTGCGGTGATTATGTTGTCGGTGAAAACTTCGGAAATTGGGCATATAAAGAAAAGCAAAACTGCATTAAGCGCATGGGAAACATTAAAGAATATATGTACATCAGCCAACTGGTCCATTTAGAAAGGTGACTCTCCTTAAAAGATTGCTATACATGAGAATGAGCGAAAGTGAGGGTATGTAGCAATACATTACGAATTTTGTAAGCACAATCGAACAACTGTCAGAAATTGGCATCGAGTTACAAGAGGAGGTGTACGTAATCATGCTCTTAGCTAGCTTGCCAAAATCATATGAAAATTTTGTAGTGGCACTAGAATTACGCGATGTATTACCCAATTTTAATGCTCTTAAGAGTAAGCTAGCCGAAGTGAGTAATAGGAGAAAGAATGAAGAACTAAAAGAAAATGGGAGTACCGTACAGGCATTTTTCATAGGTCATCCATAGGCATTTACATAGAGAATTATAGCAAAAATGACCTACATAAAGGCAACGGCAATCATATCGGCAAAAAGCAAAGATATAAGCAAAAGAACAGTAACATAAAGTGGGAAAAGGACCACATTGCGGAGGAATGCAGGCACAAGTCACATGATCAAACAAGTAAAAGTGACGATGCAAAATCATTTTTACATTATTTAGTGCAAGTCAAAAGGGACTCATGGTTGATCAAAAAACTTGGTGTTTGGATAGTGGAACTACAACACACATATGTGCTAGACGTGAGATGTTTAATAATTTTGAATCATACCAAGATACGGTCACACTTGCGGGAAAAAAATCAATTGATGCATTGGGTCGTGGTGAAGTCAAAATTGCAACGAAAATGTCGGTAATAAAATTACAAAATGTGCTATATATCCCCAATTAGAATGCAATCTTATTTCGGTAAGCAAAGCTGTAAACGTAGGTTGTACTGCAATATTTGGAAATAACTACGCATATCTAAAATGGTAAAAGACTATAGAGTGCTAAATTAACAAACAATGTATTTCTGCGTGAAATAGAAGAACAAAAAGATATTTTGTGTTCTGTCACAAGCTCAAAAGAAAAAGAACTAGTGCGTGGTTTGAAATTAGGTCCAACAAACGAAGAAATAAACTGTACGGTCTGTTTAAAAAACAAGTGATGTGTTAAGCCATTTATTTCATCGGACAGTAAAAGCAAGGACATTTTAGAAATTATACATAGCAATGTTTTTGGTCCAATAAATATAAGCTCGCTCAACGGTTCGCGCGAAAAATTTTGGCGAACGCCGAAGAATCAATCTAACATGCAAAATTTAGTGAGCTATGATGATGTTAAAGTTCCAACATCAAATGAAGAAACTCTAGCAAGTGAACAAGCAACTGAATAGCGGAAAGATATTGCAGAAGAGTATGGCGCATTAATGAATAATGAAACTTGAGAACCAGTCGACCTACCTCCTAATCACAAGGCAATTGGATGCGGGTGGGTATTTGCACATAAGCGTGATACAAGTGGAGCGATTGAACGCTTTAAAGCATGGCCTGTTGCAAAAGGCTGCGGGCAGAGATATGGGATGAACTACGAGGAAACATTCGCACCCGTTGTGAGATATGCGACTATACGTAGGGTACTGCCCACCGCTGCCGAGTTAGAGCTACATGTTCACCAACTTTGATGTTTCTACCGTATACCTCAATGGCCAGCCACAAGATGACATTTATTTGAAACAACCGGCTATGTTTGAAGAACCTGGAACTGGAACTGGAACTGGTGTTCGTGTCCTCAAGTTAAAGAAGTCTCTCTACGACCTAAAGCAATCTGGTCGTATGTGGAACTTGAAGCTGGATCAGAAGTTGCGGCTAATTGGTTTTGCTGCATGTCCAAGTGAACCATACGTTTACATAAAGCACGATCGAGGTCAAATAATCAGTTTCAGATATTTCATGAGCTGACGGTTTATCAGCGTTTCCATGACATTGCAAAGAACGGACGTAAGTGCAAAATGTCTGTGAGAGGAGAGAGAAGAAGATTCGCCTTTGTTAGGACAAACGCTTGACAAACGCCAGCGAGAAAGAACACTTCTTCAGAATTGAAGTATAGTAAGCGATTTTGAGTATAGTAAGATATTTAATCACTCTTGCTAATACACGAGAAAATGGATTCATCTCATTGAAGATTCGAGGCGCTCATGTGTATGTGGAGAAATGACAAAATCTGGAAGTTTTAAACTATCTGCGAAGTGTTTAGCAAGCGGATTGGCCTTATCCAAAGAGCTGACAGCTGCATTGCCATTATAAATGAGGATTGTAAATTAGATTCATATTGTACAAATTAATGAAAGCTATACTTTCATAACTCCATGGTACTAGCCGTGGTAGCTAGTGTTCGATTTCGTGTATTATTACTGCAATTTATAATAAAGAAAATATAGTAATAATAATAATAAAATCTCTCATTTCCACCTTGTTCGGAATTAGTATGTGGATAACCGGTAGCACAGTGACTCGGGTGATAGACTCACCCGGGCATGTTTAGCAAAAATTTGTGATTTTTTTTTATATATAATACAAAGCTGTGCTGCGGTTGCAACTAAGAGCTTAGAGAGAACTCCACGAAACAAAAGACAATCTGATATAAAGAAAGAAGTTCTATACAATCGATCTTGTCAACAAATTGTTCTAGCTCAGAACAAATTAAATACAGACTGTTTGATAGTAAAATATAAAATCTATTCAGTATTCACGAGATCTTAACTGGAGGACGACATAAGCTTGAGTCGCTATAGTGTTGTTATATGTTTATCAAGAACAATGGTATTTTTTAATGTAAACTCACAATTAAATGGCGTGAGTGAGGGCAAATAAGATGAGCTTATACATAGCGTCAATAAAAAAAAATCTTTTTCGGAAGTTCTGCCAGAAGGTGGAATACATATTTAAAAATTGCAAAACTGACGAAGTTGCGCCGTGAACCGTGGATCGTGTGACATTCCTTGAAGCAAGGATGGTTTTTGTATGATCAAGTTTTAAAGATCTTGTATTTTTGATTGCATTTTAAGTGGTTTTTAAAATAGATAGCTACCTTGTGGGAGAAAGCAATCTACAACAAGTTTGTAAACGCGAAACACAGGATACCAGTAGGGCGAGCTGCATACAATTAACTGACAGTAGCTAGCATACCATATACATATACTAACTAACTGAAATAAAGCTTGTTGACTTACGATTAATTTTGCTTAAACCGTGCATAAGAAATTATCCCAGAGCATATAAAATTTATAATTCAAAAACTTAAACTAAAATATCAAATTCTGTTTTCAGTAACGTTTAAATTTACCTTTCTGAAGTTAAAGTTTTCAGCCCACATTATAACATTCTGGAAAACTAATTAAACTATTTTTTCTAGGCCGGATAATATGTATTGGTAATAGTTTTCACATGTTTAAATGATTTAAAGTATTTGGGCTGAAATTATGAAATTATACAAAAATCTGTTTTAGTAAATATATATATCTCCGCCGACTATTTTCAAGCAAATTTTGTAATCATTGGCGATTTATACAACCAATTTAGACCTATTTATTTATATTCATACCAATATATTTATATACATAAATCTACTTGGCAAATGTCCAAAATGAGGTCAGAGATCTCACTAAATTTAAAAACCGTAATCCAGTTCAGGATTGCCACGTTGTATATTATGCTATTTTTGTTTTTTTTTACACGTTATAGCGACTCTCTGTAATGCGAGGTATCAGCAATTTGACTCCAAGTATCATCGAAACGTTACAACTCTATTTTTCTTGCAATCGACCGGCAGTTCTTTCGGCCCCATGGGATGAATATGGAAACTGATTTCGATGGCTGCGGGCGAGCGGCTGTTTGTCTTCACACGCGATGTGTTAAGGGATCGATCCTTTAGGCTGATGTTGTTAAATTTATGTATCGTGGTGAGATTTCGAACTACAATTGTGGCTAGTTAAACAATAGAACAAAATGCCGATTCTCCACATATTCTCATCGTATATTGTGATCGTCCAGAAGACTGCTTTTAAAGAAGTGACTAAAGAATTGGTCTGTTTGATAACAGATTGCTTGAGTATCATATGATACCCATTTAATTTAATATTTAATATTATTTCTTAAATTGAATAATGAACCAATAACTTTACAGCGTCTTTATTCCTCCAACTTAACAATTTGTTCTGTTGTTGTTTTATTGATGGAAAAAATAGTTCAGTTACGTTAAAATACAATATAATGATCATGAGTAATGAGCATAGATCTGCTGATAATGAGGGGAAATTATGTACAATCTGTATCAACGTTTGATCATGTTGCGGAATATTTTAACTACAATACATAATTTATAATAGCACAATGGTAATTAAAGGTGTTCGTTCATTTCTGAAATATGTTACATGTTTAGATTCAAAAGTGGAATGAAGCATACGAGTAAATGTAAATAGAAATGAAATTCAAAAAAATTAAACATAAAAACCGATGAATGGATGAGCTCGCTGCCACTTTCATCCTCTTGGATCATGCGTTTGAGTTCTTTCAGCTGAGAGTTGGCACCAACGATAAGATTTTTTGTGGTTTACAATGCCTTCATATGAATCTTCAAAATGTCGCCAGGAAAGCTGCTGTCGACAAGTCTGTTGCACCCTCTAAGTGTACAGCTTTAGTGCAAAGGCAAATGAATAGGCAGATATTGTTTTTGTAGGAGCTCTACCACGTATTCCGGACTTGGTGTAGAATGGTCTACAAAAGTCTTTTCCTGAATGCAGGAATGGTCTGGCAGGCCTTATCCGCTCGTCCGGCAGATTTCCCATGATCTTGCTACATACGAAGGGACGAGCTTTGAAACAACGGACACGGATAGTTAAGAGATCTTACGGATCATCTGTCTTCCACCTAAGGTCCGAAAACGCTCTCTTATAAGAACCTTGAGAGCTTGGCATCCAGCATGTAGGTTTGTTATATGAAAGTGCATAATCAATGTTTCGGTGAACTGGTGTGATTTGGGCAGAATTATTTGGTGCTTGGTATCGAAGTATTAGTCCGAAGCCATCTATGAAAGGATTCAATCCTGACAACATACTTTTTCCAGTGATACCTGTTCCATTTCGAAGTTGTTTGTAGTCATGAGCGAAGGCATTTATTTGAATTGTTCGAATAAGTAATTGGAGCCCATAGTCCAAGTCTAACGCTGAGAGTTGCGCGTTTCTTCTGTGTTCCTTAGACGAATTTGAGTTCTTAATAAATCGCCACGCATAGGTAAAGGTGCGGCGCATACGATAGAAGTCATTTATAAATTTACATTTCAATGTAATATCCTGTGCTGTTGATGAGCACGTTTCTCAGGAATGTTTTCAGGCAATGAAGATTCCAATGAGGGCCATGAATCTGAAGGATCGCAAAGAAACTGCAGACAACAAAACCATAAATTGGAATGTTTTTTCTGGAGCCAGGCCTCGTGAGAGATTATCTCCAGGGTTTTCGTTGGTTCGAATGTGTCTTCATTCATAGCTGTCGGAGATATTCTGAATTTTTGTGACTCTGTTGGCAACAAAGGTATTCCAACTGCAAGGTGGAGATGAAATTCATGCCAGCACAATGGTTGAATCAGACCAACAAAAAATATTTTCTGGAGTGAGCGTAATGGCTTGACGAACACGGCTTATTAGTTCAGCTAACAAAAGGGCGGCGCATAGCTCTAATCTTGGAATGGATATGGTTTTAAGAGGAGCTACTCGAGACTTTGATCAGAGTAGCCGTACTTTTATTGTGCCATTAGCGTTGATGCTTCTTATATAGACGGAAGCGCCGAAAGCATGTATGCTGGCATCCGCAACGCCATGAATTTGAAATTTGCTCTTGAATGAAAATGCGTATCGAGGAAAACTGATTTTATCCATGCGGTGTAATTCATTGACAAATTGTAACCACGAAGTATGTAAGCCAGCGGGAAGAGTTTCGTCCCAACTCAGGCTTTCCTTCCACAATGTTTGCATAAAAACCTTAGCCTTTAAAATGACTGGCCCTATTAAACCAGGAGGATCGTAAAGTTGGGCAATTTTAGATAGGACTGCACGTTTGGTAACTCTACTCGAAGTGCTCAGTTTGTTGTTTAAGAATAAAAAATCATCCGTCTCAGGATTCCAGATTAACCCTAAGGTTTTTGTTACACTGCCATCATTGATTTGAAGATATACTGTTCTATCCGCTAATGTGGTGCCCACCAAGGCATCTTCCGAATTAGAACACCATTTTCGTAGATGGAATCCTCCCTTTAAAAGTAGGTCAAATATCTCATTTTTAATCTGAAGTAGATCTGCAAGCGTATCGGCACCAGCCAGAAAGTCATCTACATAGAAACAAGACCTGACTGCCTTGAATCCTACAGGAAAATTATTTTCTTCATCTACTACGCACAACAAGGAAGGAGGCGAGAGATGTGCCATAGGTAACAGTATCGAGGTGTATATATCTATGTCATCTGAACTGCTATCGCGCCATAGAATGCACTGTAAGTTATTATCGGGAGGCATTTGTACACATCGATACATTTTTTCAATATCTGCTGTAACAGCCAATAAGTGAACTCGAAAAGCTAACAGAATGCTAAAGAGATCAGGCTGTAGAGTTGGACTAATCATTAAAATGTCATTCAAGGATGAACCAGTTGATGTTTTAGCCGAACCGTTGAATACCATGCGAAGTTTTGTGCTACTGCTGTCGGCCTTGAAGACGCAGTGATGGGGTGAGAAGTAGTGGGCTTGTCGTAGAATATCTGAGAAAGCAGGACTCATATGATTAAGCGACTTGTATTCGGATATGAACTTAATATATTGTTGCTTGACATCGGGATGACGATTGAGTTTGGACTCTAGATTCAAAAACATTTTTTTAGCCAATTCAAATGATGCACCGAGATTGGATGGGGAAGCCTTAAAAGGTAGCTTGACCGAGTATTTTCCTGATGGTAATCGTTTATGCGACTGGACGAAATTATTTTTGCAATCGAGTTCTTCTTGGGAATACGTTTGACTGGGTTTGTCACATAATTCAATTTCCCAGAAACGTTTGAATAGAACATCCAATGAATCATTGTTTTTGTAGCAATCAATTAAATCAGAAGCCGTTGCATTTAAGCATATGGCCTTGTTAACCAGATAGTTAAAATTGCCGGAAACTATCCAGCCTAATCTCGTCTTCTGTATAGTAGGTAGATTTTCTCCTAGGGGAATCTGTCCGACCGAAAGAAGTTCAAAAAACAACGATGCGCCGATTAACATATCGATTTTCTGTGATTCATAAAAATCTAGGTCAGCCAATTCTATGTTCTTGGGAAGTTGGAATGAGTTGACATCAAAACATTGATTTGGTTGATTTTCTGTTATCGACGGCAACAGAAGACAGTCAATGGCGGCGGAGTAATCATTTATTCGAGAACGTAGGGTAATATTAACCTTATAGTTTACGGATGCTTGCGTGGAACCGATGCCCCTGATAGAGATGTGTACCCTAGATCGCTTAAGTGCTAGCCGCTGAGCCAGTCCAGCCAGGTGACAGAATTTAACTGAGAGGCCGAATAGAAAATCGCTCTACATGGTATAAATTGTCCGTATTTATCCTGGACGAGGACAACAGCAGTTGCCAAAAAAATAAATCGATTACGCTCAGGTTGCATTACAGACGAAGATGTATCTTTAAATAGTTTCGAAGTAAGAACAGCATTGTTTGAAGCTGCGGAAGAGGACGGAGCAAGGGAGGAAGAAGGTTGATTTTCCTTGCGATTTGCCTCTAATAAATGGGAATTCCTAGGTTGAAAATTGGCATTACTTTCAAAATGCAGAAGTGTGTTGTGTCGGCCTTTGCATTGCTTGCAGCCCTTAGATTTGCAAAAACGAGTGAAGTGCCACTTTCTTAAACAATTTAAACATAGGCCACGTTCTTTAATCAGAGCAATACGTTGATCGATAGAAAGAGCAATCAAATCTTGGCAAAAATATACACTATGGTTATTAGAGCTACAAAATACGCATGCATTGTTAGCAGAATTTGATGTAACAAGTACCTTTCGATTATTCCCTTTACTAGAATGATGAGGATTGCCGATATTTCTTCTTGTGGTATGTTGTTGTGTTGAGCTTGCAATATTTTCGAGTGTTTGGCATGGCCTCTCCAAAAACGTTGACATTTCTTTCCACGTTGGTATAACATTCAGCGGTGCTTCTTCCTCCTATTTGCCCTGTGTCGATGTATCCAGCTTATTTTCTACTAGATATGATGGTGATGTGATCCTTGTGATGACTAATGACTGCAATGCCCGTAAATGCGAGTTAACAGAGTCACAAATGTCCCTTAACCCCTGAGCAGTTGGTTGATGGATTGCAGGAAGAGCACAAATTTCTCTTATGTGAGCCTAAAAAATCGAACGATTGTTGTTAAATCTTGTTCTTAATAATTGCAAGGCTTTTTTTATAATTATCGCCGGTGATTTTCAATGATTCAATCATCCGGAGTGCTGAGTCTTCGAGGCAGGAGCGAAGATTCTGAAACTTTTCTATGCTGGATAGCTCTTCATCAGAATCAACTAAAGTGGAGAACATTGCTTGAAAGTTGGGCCAATCAGTATATTTTCCCGAAAATGATATGAGCTTCAACTTGGGAAGATGGGTATTTCTCGGTTTAGGAACAGATATGAATTATGACTTGTCATGAGCTGGCAGCAAGGCACGTCGTTTTTTCGACCCAATGAGAGTTAAAATTTTAGTTTTAATGCAACAATAAGTATTTATAACGCTTATCACCCTCAAGTTCCTTGGAATCCATCACTTCCAACTCGGTCTGAACTTGATCGAATTTTATCGCATATGACTCCAACATACTTAACCTCGTTTCCAGCTCAGGAATTGTTATGCTGTCAGGAACACTCGCAAAATAATTTCTTATTTTTGTTAATTGTGCGATGACTGATGAGCGTTTCACCTTTACTGCTGCGACTTCCCTTTCAACTGTAGTCATTTTTTGTTAAATTCACAATCGATCAGAGTCATAAACTATGTCAATTAAATTTTGTATAGACCGAAGCAAAACTAATTGAATGATTATAAATTAATAACAGCGTCCTATCACGGTCTCCAATGTTTTGTCAATTTAATATTTTTTAAATTGAATAATGAACCAATAACTTTACAGCACGTCTTTATTCCGCCAACTTAACAGAGCAAGTAAAACAACACACGATAGGAAAAAATAGTATAATATAATGATAGTACAATATAATGATCGTGAGTAATGAGCATAGATCTGCTGATAATGAGGGGAAATTATGTACAATCTGTATCAACGTTTGATCATGTTGCGGAATATTTTAACTACAATACATAATTCATAATAGCACAGTGGTAATTCATTTATGAAATATGTTACATGTTTAGATTCAAAAGTGGAATGAAGCATAAATGTAAATAGAAATGAAATTCGTAATCACTATTCATTCAAAGCCATACATTGTATTAAATTTAAATTCGATGTTAGCTAAACTGTAGTTTTTTTTTATCTTCCGATTGTACTTTAAAAGGCAGATTTAAAAAATTCCAATGGTTTGTTTTTTGTGTCGAAATTTCTTCTTTCATTCAATTGCTTTCGTATTATTTCGAAATCATATTGGATAAAGTAAAAACAATGTTAACAGGTGGACATTTGAAGCAAAAGCGACTAATGCGGTATGTAAACTGGTTTTTTAATGGCATCCAATTAAATTTTCCGTAAACTCAAAACTGTATGCGATGAGGCTGCTTGCTTTCTTACTTACAATAATTTTGCTATATCTGAACATATTAATTTACAAGCTCTGTTGCCTGTCAAGAACATAACTTTATTTGTGCCCCTAGTTGTTATTTGTGCCCTTAAGCACATTTGATCTCCATACCATATTGCAGAGCGTTTGCAATTTCAAATGCGGTTGGATTCTAATGCAAATACAACTGAGGTGCGTCTTTGTTGTGCTTTTACCTGTAAAATTTCGTTTGCGGCAGGTGTGGATTTTCGGAATAGCTCAAAGTGTCTACCTCTCATTACGCATAGTGTACTACAGATGTTGCTGAGCCGCAGTATCTTTCTTCCTGGTTCACAAAAAAAATAATATGGTAATGGATTTAATTTTACCTCGATAGTGCACCATATTTCAAAACTCTGTTTGTGAAAACGAGTATGAAATATTTGTCATGGCAGTAATTAGTACATTTTTCCAGCAAGTTATGTATATGGACAAGACTAAATAAAAATTCAATATCTAAAATTTATACACTAGTATATCTAAAATTGCTACACCCAAAGTTTGATTTGTTTTTGGGCTGCTTTCTCGAGATCGGAGGTGTTTTCTATAACAGCGATCACACCCAGATATGAGCGGTTCAGAAATAAAGTGAATCAAGTCAGTTTTTTTGTTCTTTATGTTACGAGTAGTTAAAAGGATATTTAATAAACCAATTAATCAAATTAACTGTTGTTGGACTTAAACCACGATGTTGGTTAAACAAATTAAAAGTAAATTGGAATTTTGAGATTTTGAATTGTATTTTCGGCAAAACAAAACTTCAGAGTCATATTTTCTTAAACCAAAAGAGTAGAAAAAGCTTTCTGATCGAATACTCTGCCGCCCCTCACCGATGACATCACATTTGCTTTAATCAATACTCACAGGCTCTTATTTACTTGCCGCAGCCGCGACTTTATTCTGTTTTATTTTTATAATTTTAATGTTTATTTATAATTTTTATGTTTTTTTTATTAAGCTTTCTTATTTGTTTTATATATCATACCTAATTTTCTATTTCTATACACTTCTTTCACTTCATGTACAACGTCCTCCTTTGAACTACTTCCATCTATTTCTAACTCGGTTTTCCTTACTTCTACTATGTCTTGTTGTTCTCTTAATAAGCATTCTGAATTTTTTAGTGGCAACGTTTTCTTCTTTTGTAAATGATGACAGTATTGTCTCATTAAATTGCCAAAATAGTGTAAACGAAAACCCCATAGACATCAAAATGCTCCAGACATTAGGAGGGATGTTAGGTTTTATACTTCAACGAAAGAAGCCTTAATATGTACAAATTAGACTATATTTGTGGGACTTGGTTCCGACCTGATATTTCTGATTTATTTTACTCCCTAGCTAATTTTAACTTATACAGAAATCACAGAATTACTGACACAATTGAAGGAGGAGTAGCAACGTATATTAATCCTACACTGAAGTGCAAGGCTCTTGATGCGTCAGAAACAAAAGGCATTGAGAGCCTAATAGTAAATGTTTCTGACGGCTCCACTAAATCCTGGATATATAACCCTAATAGAACCTACTTCCCTCAGCCCTTTTTCAGTGCTCTCTTTGAATTTTCGTGATATTTCAGGACATCATCATAACTGGCGACTTCAATGCCGATTTTTTAAAAAATGGCTCCCGTGCTTTCCAAATCAAAGACTTGGCTTCTTCCTTTGGACTCCATATCGTAAATAAGTGCAATCCAACGCGATTATCTGACAACACTATCCCCAGCCAGCTTGACCTTATAATTGTTTCTGATTCCTTATCAGTTCTCCTTTTTGATCAACTCTCCCTGGATGATATCTCTGACTATGATCTTCTTTTCTGTACTCACAACATTGATTTTTCCGTGCGAGCAGTGCAAACAACGTCCACAGTGCACGCATCCCAGCCTTCGTGACCCTCGTCTTACTTTTGCATGAACAGCGCGGCTAGTGACTGAGTGTATGTAACAACCGATGGATAGCGGGTTGTGAGTATGAATTTTGTCGGTGTGCTGTTTGCTAGTACCTTGCCAATCATATTAAGTATAAATAAGGAACAATTTAAAAACAACACAACTATGGCGTTTTATCACAAATGAGTTAATCAAGCAAAGGATAGATATATGTACTCTTACGTATTATCATGTTCACCATAATATGATTTGATTAAATTTTCCCTGGGTATACAGGGTGTCTCCAAATTCGTCAACGATTATTTGGGAAATGATTCCTGAGCACATTTTAAGAGAAAAATCGTTTTACAGTAAGGGTCTATCTCCAATGTTGAGGATTCCAATCAACTTTTTGAGTAAAGCCAGTTGTCCCCTATGCGAATTAAAAATACAATTGGCTGGCTATACAGGGAGTCCCCTAATTCGTCAACAATGCAAAGACCTCAGCTCCTAATCGCAAAGACCGATCAATATAAATATCGCTTCATTGGCGTGATAAAAAATTTGGCTGTAAATGTTTGTTCATCTTTTCCATGATATACGAGTATGCAAAAAAAAAAATAAGTTAACGGCAATAATTATCAAAAGATAAAAACCACGACATCAATATTAAAAGACAATGTTTACCGTGTCAAGTTTATGGACACGATCAAGTAGCGAACGACATCCGCATGCTCCCGCTCGCGTTAAACATATGTACGTGATGGAATGCAGTAAACAGCCAGTGGAGTCCAGTGTCCCAGTCTCAGACGCAGCAGAATCTAAAGGAAAATCGTGAGAAAAAAAAGATAATGGGAAAAAGCTTAGCTTAGGTTATTTTTAAGAAATGTTTGTATATTTAGTCTAAGTCTGGCCGCATTTATTTTTTATTTTTTTATTTTTTTAAAAACTTAAAAATTAATAATATAATTTAATTGGCGCCCGAGCAGGGACTACGGGAAATCGCTAAGTAGCTCGAAAGTAGTAATACGGGATAAATAGCGCGCAAAGAAGTGCTCACCCCGCGAGTGGCGAAATATTTTTTAAAAAAAAAAGAAATAATACAAAAACCCGTGGTCCTCCACGAGTTTGTGTTGTGGTGAAAGTACAAATTTATACAAGGGCTCCGCAGTAGCCCAGTGTACTGGACAAACCGGAAGCTCGTTAGAGCTAGCCGCACCACCCAAATCCGCACAACCCGGCAGAAGAGCAATCCGGACAAAGGCAGCCGACTAGACTCATGAAGTTAGAAACATTAATTTTAGTATTAGGGTAAGAAATATTAAGTAAATTAACATAAGTGCTTCGTAAATTAATAATTCAAATTGCATACTGATATGGTGCAAGTAAAGTTAGAAATTAAGCAAAAGAAAATAACAGGAAAACAATTTTTTTCATTCTATTAAAACAAGAAATCAAAACCAGTACGTAAGGAATAATAAATTCAAAAAGTTAAAAATACTTAAGAAAATCCAAGTGAAATAAATAACGATAGTTTGAATCTATTATAGAAACCAATATCAGGAAAATTTATTACGGAAAAAAAAGGTAAATATACTACAGAAATTTACGATAAGAATAATTAGAATTTAGAAAACAAGAAGTAATGTGTAAGTGAAAATAATCTTAAGAGAGAGGTGAACAATTTTTTTTTATTTTTAATAGATAACAATTTGTGCTTTATAACATTTTCAAGTTCATTCATTTTCAAAATCTTCATTAATTTTTTTTAAATTTCGTGTTCCTCCCCTTGATATTTTTCATTTTTTCAAATCATGCCAACCACGCGAACCCAAGCTGCAGAGCAGGCACCTTCCGCTCAAAATACGCAGCAAGATCCCATCTCCTCAAACCCAGTATCCAATAACATCCGTACAAGTCTCATACCCTCTAACCAAATCAATGTACCATTATCTTGCACATAAACATCATCCCCACAGGATCCAAATTGTTCTTACCAATCAAGTTCTTTCAATGTGGAACAACAAGAAATCGGATCCACTCCTGAATTGGATGCTTTAATAGCGTCAATTGTCAAGCGTGTCCTTGAACAGCAGGGCAAAGCAATAGTTGAAGGTATTCTTAACCCAAATGCTCAACGTTTTTCTGGTGTAGACCAGTCCATTTCCCCTGAGCATCGGCATCGCTTGGATGACATAGAAAAGGTTCCCGATGTGATTCGTTGCCTAAGAACATTCTCCGGGGACGCCAGTGAGTTCTCCTCCTGGAGAAAAATCGTAGAACGCGTACTCAGGATCTACGAGCACACGAAAGGAACTCCAAAGTATTTTGGGATCCTAAATGTGATACGCAACAAAATTATTGGTCAAGCTGATGCCACTTTAGAATCATATAACACGCCCTTCAACTGGGAAAGCATAGTGAGCTGTCTCACTATGGATTATGCGGATAAGCGGGACGTCACTACCTTGGAATGTCAGATGGCACACCCTGTACAAGGTAATTGTTCTATACAGGAATTTTACCAAGCCGTCTGCTCGCAATTAACGCTGATTATAAATAAAATTTCCTGCATGGAAATTAGCCCCGAGTCAATGCGTCTTCTTACCCAAACTTATAGGGACAAGGCACTTGACACTTTTATTAGAGGTCTTAGAGGTAATTTGTCAGATCTTCTCGGCGTGAAAGAGCCAGCGGACTTACCTCAGGTCCTACACCTTTGTCTCAAGCTTGGGAATCAAAACTATAGATTACATCAAGCTTAATTAAATCAGGGGACAGCCAGAAAGAACCTTCAACAACAACCATCTCGCCCAACCTTTTCACATCGTCAACAGAAACCTCAACAACATCCAGCACCGCAAAGGAATCCGAACCTCGGTTTTCGGCCACTATATCCAATTTATCCATAGCAGGTATCTCCCCCACAGCAATTCTATTCCTATGGTTTCCACCCAAACTTCAATTTTCCTGCAAATCAATCAAATCAAATTCCTAATCATCGGCAGAATCATTCTCAGCCTATCAGACCTCCTTCCATCCAAATGAATATTAAAATGGAAGCAGCAAAGCAAGGTCGAAGTAACCAAGTTGGAATCGCTAACCAACAAAATCGGCAATGTAATTTCCATTCGGCAAGGCAAAATTTCCCTACTCAGCAACCTTCTATGTCTCATAAACCGAAGCAACAAAATTATCATATTAGTCAAACGTCTGAAAGCACAGAAGAACCAACGATATTAACACCAATCCCGGAAGGAATAAAACCGGAAGAAAACCCCTACACACAAGCCCAAGGAGAAGATACAGAAGTTAACACCCAGCATTTCGATGTACAACCTTTTGATGCTCAACACTTCAATACACAGCGAGCAGTCGAAAATCAACCGGGATACGAAGAGTACCAATACCTAATGCAACAAGCGTCACAATATAATGACGTTCATTTTTTAGGCTAACCGATTCCTCTTTGCCTTACTTCGAATGTAAGACAAGAGACGGAGAGATCTTAAAATTTTTAATAGATACAGGTTCGAATAAGAATTATATTAGGCCTGACTTTGTAGTAAACTCCATTCCAAACGAACAGATCGTTTACGCTAAATCTATAGTCGGCGATGTGAAAATCAGCCACCACACCTTTCTAAATTTATTTGGTTTAAAAAATATCAATCTCAAGTTCTTTATCCTACCTTCCCTAAAAACTTTTCATGGAATCTTAGGCAACGATAGCCTTAAAGAATTATCCGCAATAATTCATACCAAGGAAAGTTACATGACGGTCCTCAGTAAAGTTAGAATTAAAATCAAGCAGCATAAGTCGCAATCAGTCAATTCCATAAATATCGATGTAAACCACCTTACGCCAAACCAAGAGTACTTATTGAAATCAGCCGCTAATAAATATACTTGCCTTTTCTCCGAACCCGAGGAGAGGCTAACATATACAACAAGAGTTGTCGCAGACATAAGAACTTCCACAGGCGATCCTGTCTATACACGACATTACCAATTCCCAATGTCGTTGAAAGCAGAAGTTGAGAAACAAGTTCAGAAGTTGCTTGAAGATGGCATAATTAGACCTTCACAGTCACCTTATAATTCTCCCGTGTGGATTGTGGAAAAAAAAACCCGATTCTACCGGTGCAAAGCAATATAGATTGGTAATTACGATCTCCGACCGTTATCAATCCCGGATATAAACGAAGTAATTGCTCAGTTAGGACAAAACAAATTTTTCACCGTACTCGATTTAAAGAGTGGATTTCACCAGATTCCTTTAAGGGAGTCCGATATCGAGAAAACGGCATTTTCTATCAACTTTGGCAAATATGAATTCACACGGCTACCGTTCGGTTTAAAGAATGCCCCCTCATCTTCCAAAGGGCAATTGACGGTATTTTGCATAAAAATATCAGAAGAACGTGTTACGTGTATATATATAACATAATCATCTTCAGCAAGAGCGAAACTCAGCACGCCACCAAAGATATCGAAGAAATATTCGGTATGTTGAGCAAGGCAAACATGAAAGTGCAATTAGATAAATGCCACTTTTTCAACTCCGAAGTTGAATTTCTAGGTTTTCTATTTCTGCAGAAGGGGTCAAAACAAATCCTACTAAAGTGAAATCTATTGCCGACTTCGCAGTCCCGAAAACACTTAAGGAACTTAGATCTTTCCTTGGCCTGTCTGGCTACTACCGCCGCTTTGTGAAAGACTACGCAAAGCTAGCGAAGCCCCTAACAGTCCTTTTAAGAGGGGAAGAGGGACGCGAGTCCAAAAATAAATCTTCAAAATTAGCAATAGAATTAAACCGAGAAGCTTTCGAATCCTTTAACAAGTTAAAAAACTCCCTTATCTCCAAAGATGTAGTCCTATCATACCCTGATTTTAAAAAACCTTTAGACCTCACAACAGACGAGCAGGGGAATAAACCTATCTCATTTATATCACGAACACTAAGCAAGGTTGAAGAAAATTATGCAGCCAACGAGAAGGAGATGTTGGCCATTGTTTGGGCACTAGGTTTGTTCCGTACGGTCCTGTCAAAGTCCGAATCTTTACGGATCACCAACCCCTCACATTTACTTTAAGCAATAAGCACAACAACAGCAAAATGAAGAGATGGAAGGCAATATTGGAGGAATATAACCATGAAATAAAATATAAGCCAGTAAGAACGAACGTGGTGGCGGATGCTTTATCCAGAGTCCCACAGCTGTCGAGCATTAACACCATGTCCGTCACTCAGCATAGTGACGAGAGCTCCTCACAAAATCTCATACAAAGCGTAGAAGTCCCAATAAATGCATACAAGAATCAAATTCTTCTTCAAACAAATGCAAATCCCAACCAAACTTTCAGCATTATATTCCCAACGTACCATACACATGTAGTAACAGAGCCGGAATTTAATCGAGAAAATTTGAAGCGAATTCTGAAAAAAATTCTGAATCCCTCGGTTATAAACTGTACCAAAACTGACGAGCACATTATGGGCTTAATCCAAGAAATATACAGCACTCACTTCAACAACTACAAAATAAGGCTCACTCAATTGCAAGTTCAGGATATCACTAGCGAGGCAGAACAAGAAGAAATTATCATTACAACACATAAGCGAGCACATCGCAATGATCGTGAAAACAGAAAGCAAATATTAGAGAAATTCTATTTCCCAGGCATGGCCAGTAAAATAAAGAGAGTAATAAAAAATTGCCTAGTATGCCAGGAAAGCAAGTATGACCGGCATCCAAGCAAACCAATAATACAGGCTACACCAATACCCCAATATCCAGGGCACATTGTTCATTTGGATATATTCTCTACAGAAAACAATCTCGTTCTAACTTCAGTCGATAAATTCTCAAAATACGCGTTGGTAAAAATTCTTAAATCCAAGGCAATCGAAGACGTGCGATAACCATTAAGGGAAACACTCTTTTCCTATGGATTGCCAGAAATGGTTATAGTAGACAACGTGAAATCATTTAATTCGGCATCAATAAGTTTCATGATTGAAAACGAGCTCGGAATCAAAATATTCAAGACACCTCCATATTCAAGTACCGTCAACGGTCAAGTTGAGCGCTTCCATTCAACGCTCATCGAAATAATGAGATACTTGAAAACGGAAGGCCTCCATGGTTCTTTCACAGAACTTTTAGAACGAGCTGTTCATGAATATAACTCTTCTATTCACTCCACCACTGCAAAGAAGCCAATCGAAGTATTCTTTGGGAGAAGAGTAACCTCGGATCCTGCATTACTAGAAGAAGCCCGACAAGAAAATATATCGAAATCACAAGAAAAACAAGCTGCAGATCTTAGGTATCACAATAGGAAAAGGCAACCCATTAAAGATTTTATTCCCGGTCAGATTATGTTTGTTAGACAGAATAGGCGTAAGGGTTCAAAACTATCATCTCGGTATAAGAAAGAATTAGTATCTGAAAATAGAACAACAACAATTTTAACTAAATCCGGAAAAATAGTACATAAATTCCTAATAAAGAATTAAAATTTTCTTTTAGAGTTATAGTCGTGTCCACAAAGGCCGATGTGAGAATGCTCGATTACTCGAATGCCCAGCTGGTCACCATAGAGGCCGGAGTAGCGAAAATACAAACCGGTACTTTTAAGTTGATACACGTGATTGACTTAAACCAATATCGACTGGCGCTCGACCAAATAGAACAGAAAGTGCAACAGATTATCGGTACATCCCATCCAATGCTTCCACTTCTTCTCAATCAAATCCTGCAAATCCAAACGCACCTCAACCGATTACTCCCAAAGCCGAAAATTAAGCGATCTCTCGATTTCCTAGGCTCTGCCTGGAAATGGATTGCCGGAACCCAAACAAGCATGACTTTGAGATTATCGAAGCCAAAATTAATAACGTCCTAACTAACAATAACCAACAAGTTGTTATCAATAGACTAGTTTTAAGCAAAATTAGCGAAATAGGCAGTGTTACGAATAGTATAATAAAGAATTTAAAGTCTACGGACGACTTTTTGTTAAGCTTAAAATATAAGATAAAAATAACTAAGGAAGATGTTATAAACATTGAGTATGCCATGCAATGGGCAGAAGCTAACATAATAAATACATACATATTATCAAATTCAGAAATAAATTTTTTTAGGGAAATATTAAATAAAGAAGATATGCCCTATAATAATGTCATAGAGGCAATTGAATTTGCAAAATTAAAAATAGCGTCAAATAACACGTTATTATTATATATTATAAGTTTATCAACCACTACTAAAGAATCATGTAAAAAAATGCTAATAAGAGCAATAAAAAGGAATAATGTTATAAATAAATTAGAATTTAATGAAATCTTGAAATGTAAAACTAAACTATACGGAATAAGAGAACCATGTAAAACCTTTAACAAGCTATCTATTTGCAACTACGATGTAATAGACATAAGTAATGATAAGTGTATTAGCTATCTACTCTCAAGCCGACCCCCAACATGCACGCAGATTAACAATCAACATGTTTCCACGATAGAAGAAATAATCCCTGGGATAATCCTACTAAACCAGTACAACGATGATATCGAGATAGACGAGAAAACAGTCCACTATGTCATCCAGTTCCATAACGCTACCATCAAAGCACGCCAGATAACCTTTAGAGCAAACGAAGTCACTGATCATAAACCCTTGCCAGCAATATTACAACCACATGCAGAAAAACCGACTATAGAAGAACTTCTTTCCTTAGAAATGGTTAGGGAAATAGAGGTCAATAATACCCGATACATTCAAAAATTGGAAATAAGTAACCGCCAAAAGAACTTTACCATATCTGGGATGTTAACTCTAACATTGGTGATTGTCTTCTTCTTCATATGGCAAAACAGTCGCAGAACAGCCGATAGAGAACATACCTATTGAAGAATCAGCTGCTGCAATCTCTCATCCAGGTTTGAATTTAAGGGCGGAGGAGTTAACGACGATAACTATCAAAAGATAAAAACCACGACATCAATATTAAAAGACAATGTTTGCCGTGTCAAGTTTATGCACACGATCAAGTAGCGGACGACATCCGAATGCTCCCGCTCGCGTTCAACATATGTACGTGATGGAATGCAGTAAACAGCCAGTGGTGTCCCGTGTCCCAGTCGCAGACGCAGCAGAATCCAAAGGAAAATCATGGGAAACAAAAGATAATGGGGCGAAGCTTAGCTTAGGTTATGTTTAAGATATGTTTGTATATTTAGTCTAAGTCTGGTGGCGAGGAAATAAAGTTTATTTTTTTAAAAACTTAAAAATTAATAATATTAAACATTTCTAGTAATTAACCAACCGGTCGGAATCTAAAGCAGGTTGAAATGTAAATCTGATGGAAAGTATCTAGCTGGACTTACAATTGGCTTAATAATAACGATTTCGAATATACGAGTAGTTTGTTTTAAAATCATGCATTTTTGGTGTTGATAGAATTAAGATTCAGTTTTGCTTAAGGTAATGTTCAGATGAAATGATCTATAAAGATAAATAGGTCAGTGACTACTATACATCTTACCTATAAGGCCTACGAGTACGTCAGGAATATTGAAAATCATTTTACAAAATGTCAGGGTCACAAAAATATAGTGTTATTAAATGAAAACATGATTATATTATACACACTCATATAAAAGGAAACATAAATTTAATAAAAATGGACCCAAAGTTCTACACTATTTTAATTATCACCTGTCAATTCCCATAACACACCGACATATGCCCCTAACATATTTTAGATAAAAACCAATTCTAGAATTGAACAACTAAATAGTAGATAATATGTTCAACATCAATACTTAATTACTTAAATACGTGACAGAACTTAATGCCCACTATGTTACATATTGATTACCTTAACATCAGTGTTAACTATGTCTAACGTTAGTCGTGCGTTAGTCTTTTTTCTAAACTCTATGTCACTAAGGCCCTATACAATAGAGACAATACAGCGCTTACCGTTGCTGTTTCTTTGGTACATCAGTTACGTACAAAATGTAAACGACATTGCCACACTGGGCACAGTTAGAACTTAGACGAAAGATCGTATCAAAACTGTGTACCAATCTGCACGTTGTTGGCATTAGGAGTACGTGGCATTAAGCTGAAGAAACTTTAGAGACCCCAATCCTTAACTGGAGATTCCAATCCCTAACATGACCTCCTAATAAGCTTCTGGATAAAACTTACAAATTACCACAGCAGACTCAAATAATTGGTCTGAGTGACCAGCGGCAGACAACAGGACACCCACCTACTCACACAAAATATCAATCGCTTCGGCATAAGACCGATTGTCCCACTTGTTTACAACAGGCTGGTTATGTTCTACGCGATGCAAACAAGAACCACTTAATTTTGACATTTGCTGCGTACATAGCTTTTCTCTCATATTCATCACCTTGAGCCTTATGTACATTTAGGGTGTCCCAAAAATTAACGTCAAGCCGGAAATGGGTGATAGGTCAAGTGGTGTCGGTTATCACAAAATCATAAAAAAAAATCTAAGTCATGTACTTTTAAAGTCATTGGCACTCAAAAAAAATCGAGAAATCTGACACCCTGTGACGATCTTTCAAGTACTGTGACCGCAAATCTTTACTTTTTTGATTTTTTTGTTGTCACGTAAGCCTGAGTAACTGTTCTGTAAACTACTGTCCAAAATTGAAACATAACTATATCGGTTTTAACTAAAATATTACTTTTTTGTCCATCTATGTAACTGAAAATCATTAATCACCAAACTTGAACTGACTGTACTGACAGAAAAACATACTGTGCCATTTTGGCAAGTAACTTTAAAAGATAGCGTATTTAGTCTGGATTCCAAAATGGTATGACACTTGCTAGACTAACGCTTAATTAAGGACAAACAAAATATTTTGTTAAAGAAACCGGATTCATACTTAATCCTTTTTAATAAGTTAAAGTGAGTACCAAGTGTGAGTGAGACAAACAGTGACGCTGCGATTGAGACGGATAAGCACGCCATTTCGACTAGTGTGAGTGAAACAGATAGAGATTTATTTCTGTTTATTACAGTTAGAAATCCTGTGATAAATAATAATAATAAATAATTCAGATATTTCCTTATTCTGTCACAAAAGCGTTTCATCTAAAAGTGAATTAAGAACCATATAATTTAGCTCAATAGTAAAGGGTAAGCCAACAGGTGATGTGGATGTAGGCCGTCAATTACTGTCATGTCCTGAATTCAATGTGGTTGAACTTTTTGACAAATGTCATACAATCTTTAGCAATTTTAGTCATTGAGTCGCTTACCACTCAACGACGCATTCTTGCATTATAATTCAATCTTATTACGAAGTAACTTTTCGTAAAATTCGTGAATTTTTCGGTCAACAGAGCGGCCCTAGTGAGTTCGGAGTTTATGCAATGGTGAAGCGTTTTGAAGAAACTGGATCGGTATCGGGTCATATCCATATCGGCATGCTCGGCCAGCACGTACACGCCAAAACATCACCATTGTGAGAGAAAGTGTTCAAAACAAGACAGGCACCTCAATTCGTCGCCGAAGTCAACAATTAGGCCACACTTATGGCACTTATGTAGAATTTTAAAAGTTAATCTTCATTTGCACGCCTATAAAATCCAAATTTTTTGATTCCGACCGGTTGGTTGATTACTTGAAATGTTTACCATATATGTCTTTTTTCTGCATACTCGTATATCATGCGAAGTTTACAGACATATTTTTTCTCACGCTAATGAAGCGATATTTACATTGATCGGTCTTTGTGGTAAGGAACTAAGGTCTTTGCACTTTTTGCTTTGAATCAGATTTACCGATGCTGAAGGCTCTCAATTTATAGAATCCTGCGGCACTTCATGATTCCACTAGAATTTGCTTACATATAAATTATTAATGCAATTTTTTTTATTTGTTTATTCTTTTGAATTGTTAGTCCTGTTGCTTTAGAAAGTTTTCTTTCAGCGTTTCCTTCAGCGTTTATTATATTCCTTTACAAATTTTATAAATAATATTTAATTCGTTATGAAATCAACACATACCATATACCTATGTATTCGTACATATAGGTGTGGAGTTGAAGAGATTTTTTTTTACTCTGATGTTGGCGTAAGTTTTTTTAACATTTCACGATGTCAAGCATTTTAACATTCAAAACCCAAACCGCGAAGTGTCACATTAATTAAACTATCATACACAAATTTATACCGGTAATACATACTTGAGCTCTTGATTAAAAAATATCGCATTGATCAACTTTTTGAGTAAAGCCTGTTGTTCCCTATTCGAATAAAAATTAAATTTAATGGTTATGTACCCAGGAGAAAATTTAATCAAATCATATTATTGTGCACATGATAATATGTAAGAGTACATATACCTATCCTTTGTTTAATTAACTCATTTGTCATAAAACGCAATAGAGGTGGTTTTTAGTTAAATTGTTCCATATTTATGGTTGGCATGGTAAAAGTGGTTGCAGTGTTAAAATAATGCAGAATCACATGATTCCTGTATGTACGAGCGCTCGTAGTTCGAATTTATACCAGCATTTCTGGAAATTGCTCATCTCTAATAAGTGTTAACTATTTTGTGAAAACTCGTATAATGGGATGCAGTAAAATAGTAACATACTCGTATGTTATGTGGGCTCACCTAGTTATAATTTTAATACTCGTACGTTCGTAGTTAAAAGGCAAAAATATCGTGAATGATGGAAAATAACTAATTAGTCAACGATAATTAAAAAAATGATTCTTGGGTATGTTTTATGAAAAAAGCCGTTATAGAGTAAGGGTCTATCTCCAATGTTGACATCATTTATCAAGGATTTAAGAAAAGGCTTACTTTGGTGTACACTGACCAATGTTAACGGGCAGGTGGGCAGGTGTAATTGGAAACAAGTTAATCGGCCCCTTCAAACTATCACCTAGGCTGAATTCTACAAGCTATCTGCAACTAATGCGAAATGATTTAGCAGAATTATTGGAGGACATTCCACTGATTCAACTAACTTCATCCTATTTCCAACAGGATGGTGCTCCAGCCCACTATGGTCGTGAGGTTAAGAATTAGCTAGATGAAGAGTACGGTTAGATAGGAAGAAATGGACCAGTTAACTGACCTACATGACCTCCTGATCTTAAAGTATTGGATTTTTTTGTATGGAGAAGAATGAAAGAACTGGTTTATTCAACCGAAATATCAACTTTAATGGAATTGGAAGAGCGAATTCTTGAAGCGTCACCAAAAGTGAAGCAGCAGTGAGGGTTTTCTGCAAACTTATTGATGATATTTTCTTTTATAACTCCTTCGGGTTAGGGGTTAGAATATACCCGAGGTAAGGCATGCCTCTCGTAAGAGGCGACTAAAATCCACTGGGCCGGATTAAGGTGTTAAACGACCCGTGCCAGAATCGACCAGGTTGGGGGCCCAGTATAAAAATAGCTCAATATCTAACGGAGCATCCGGGTACTTGGCGACCTCCGGATCAGCCAGCCTTATCTGTCTAATGCAGATCTCTGGACAGACGGACTACCCTTTCTCCGCTACTCGTGGGAACTAAAATGAGTTCAAATAATCTTCAAAATAATACAAATATAAACCAGGACCCCTATAAAAAATGGTCAAGGGTCACGAGATCGATAGGAAAATCTGGCGAAAGCAAAGACCAAGCACAGTCGGTAGCTCAGGGCAATAGCATTAAACCGAACTAAAAAAGCAACTAGATGTCATTAAGCCGCAATCTAAATCTGAGTCTGAGTCTGTTTCGCTACTTGACCGCCCCGAGAACTCGAGTTTTCACACGGACGAAGAAGAGCTAGTGCGCGAAACGGACTGGATACTTAAAAAAAAGCCAGGTAAGAAGCGTAAAGCTACTTCCCCGCCTAACAAACAAAGAAGCAAGCCAGCTTTAACACTGCTGAGGTCGATAAGGCAACAAAGCAACCCAAACAAAGACCGCCGCTGCAAATAAACGTTTTTGGAATCTCGGACTACAACAAGTTGCACATAATCCTGAAATCACTGTGCTCAACCGATTATAAAGTAAGATTAATGTCCTTAATCCAGACAACTACCGTTCGCTTTCGCAAAAATTAAATGCCGAGAAGATTCAATGGCATACGTACGAAAATAAAACGGAAAGACCTATACGCGTTGTAGCTAGAGGATTGCATCCCTCTTGCCTTAAAGAAAACATCGTAAATGACCTTAAAAATAAAGACTTAAAGTCTTTAATATACTTGCGCAAAAACAGCGCAATGTTGAAAGCGAGAGGACGACCCCAAAACGCGGTCTTCCCCTCTTTAGGCTAACTTTCGACAAAATCGAAAGCCTAGAAAGAATCTATGAGATAAATTCAATTTTGGGACTTGTTGTCAAAATTGAGCCTCCGCGGAAAACCTCTAGGCTGATTCCCCAATGTACACGTTGCCAGGGATTCAGCCATACTCAGGCCTACTGCCAGAAGGAACCTCGCTGTGTAACATGTGCTGGCAAACATCTGACTCGAGAGTGCAATGCCGCGAAAGAGACCCCAGCGATATGCATCAACTGCAAGGGAAAACATCCAGCTAATTATCGAGGCTGCGAAGTCGCGAATGAGTTGCAAAAGCTACGAGATCAATCAAAAACGAAGCCTTTGAAAAACGCAGGGACAGATAGAATGAGAAATAACAACAGCGGTCCTATTCCAAAGCCTTTAAAGAAGGGAATGGTGACAAACGATAAAATCACCAATAACAACAACATCAAAAATAACAATGCGCAAGTGGAAAGTGGAAAAACTTACGCGCAAATAGCGGCGCGAGTGAACATGACTAACTGTACATCACCGGATCCTGCCTCAAATGTGCTCTCAGTAATTCTCGAGAGACTAGAAGGACAGACTAAAATAAATAAGATAATAGTCGAACGGCTTCTTAAGTTCGAAGCCAATTTCTGCAACTAATTATGGCAAAGAAGCTCAATATACTTGCGTGGAATGCCAACGGGCTACAGAAAAGGCTTAATGAACTAAATATTTTCATGCAGGAAAAAGTAATTGACATATGTTTAATTTCTGAAACTCACTTGGCGACAGAATCGCGCGTGGAACTAAAAGGTTACCGCGACTACCACGCTCATCATCCATCGGGAAACGCAAGAGGCGGGTCATCCCTATTCATAAAAGACTGCATTGAACATACTCTAGAAGTAATAATTGTATTTGACAAATTTCAAATGACCGTGGTGCGCGCTAAAAATAAAAATTACTCTTTTAATATATCCTCAATCTACTGCCAATCGCGCAGCAAAATAGAAAAATACGAATTTAGTGACCTATTTAACTCTCTTGGACCAATCTTCATTATTGGTGGCGACTTTAAGGCGAAGCAAACCTTTTGGGGCTCAAGATGTATCTCTCAAAAAGGCAAAACTCTTTACAGGGCTGGTATGGAATGTGGTTGCTATTTTTACTCAACAGGCAAGCCGACATACTGGCCCTCGGGTGTCGCCAAAACACCCGATCTAATAGACTTCTTTATCGGAAAAGGAGTAAACGCTAGTTACGTCAAAGTTGAAGAGGGCTTCGATCTTTCCTCCGATCATTCTCCAGTTATCCTCTCATTGTGCGAATCCTGGGTTGAGAAACAAAGACCACCCAGATTAACTAACAGCAAAACTCACTGGGAAGATTTCCGAATAGACGTTATAGACAATACTGAGTTGAAAGTAGCACTTAGAACGCCGTATCAGCTTGAAAAAGAAGTTGAACGTTTTGTTGAAGTCATACAGCAAGCGGCCTGGAAGAACACTCCCCGCGAGTCGAACAAAGTTCCCAAAGTCGGCATAAGATACCCACCGGAAATCAGAGAAATGATAAGGAAGAAACGAAGAGCGCGGAAAAAGTGGCATGAAACCCGGGCAAAACAAGATAAAACGTCCTTCAATAGGCTCTGCAACTTGTTGAAAAAATCGATCAAGGACTTCAATAATCAAGGTATTAATAACTATCTTGAAAGACTCACAGCGACAAAGGATACCAACTACTCCATGTGGAAAGCCGTTAAAAGTGTTCAAAAGCCCCAAACACACGTGGCGCCAATAAGAAAAAACCAGGATGGCTGGGCGAAAGAAGATAAGGAAAAAGCTAATGTTTTCGCCTAAACGTTTAAAGCATTCGACGGGGAAGTGCTTCCAGAGAATGTCAATACGCTAGACGTGACGACAAACTTTCCAGTAGAAAAGGCTACACTTAGGGAACTTAGACAAGTTATAGACACACTTAAGCCCAATAAAGCCCCGGGATATGACTTAATAACGGGAGAAATACTCAAAGCGTTGCCGAAAAAAAGTTTGCTAAAACTGCTCTATCTTATAAATGCCAGCATTAGATCAGAGCATGTACCGCACCAATGGAAAGTAGCCGAAGTTATTATGGTTCCGAAACCCTGTAAGCCGCGGACTAAAGTCAAGTCATATAGAACAATATCGCTTCTCCCGATTACATCGAAGGTCTTCGAGCGAATCCTTCTTAATCGTCTTAAACCAATTACCGGCACAAATTTCCTCTTGCCTGATCATCAATTTGGCTTTAGAAGTCAACACTCTACAGTTGACCAAGTGCATCGAATAACCGATGTAATTGAACGGGCAATCGAGTGTAAGTTAGTCTGTTCAAGCGCATTCCTTGACGTTTCGCAAGCCTTTGATAAGGTATGGCACGGAGGCCTAAAATATAAACTTCGACAAGCCCTACCCCAGCAATTGTCTTGTATTTTAGGTTCATACCTGGAAGACCGACTCTTCCGCGTGAGACACGGAAACGAATATTCCACTTTTAAGACAGTAAAGGCGGGGGTGCCGCAAGGAAGTGTACTTGGCCCTCTGCTATATTTGCTTTTTTTTACCCGCGATATACCGCAAACGGACGACACTGTCCTAGCCACATTTGTCATTTTGGCAACGGCTAAAACAGTCGAAGAAGCAACTGCCAAGCTGCAACGTGCCCTTACACTGATTAACAATTGGACAAAGACTTGGCGAATCGCGCTTAATGAAAACAAGTCTGTCCACGTGAACTTCACTCTCAAGAAAATTGAGAATCCACCGGTGTTTATCAACGCAGTACGAATTCCTTACGCGAACGAGGCCAAATATCTCGGTATGACACTCGACGCTAAACTAAAATGGAGAGCACACGTCAAGAAAAAACGTGAAGAGCTTGAAATCAAATATAGAGATATTTACTGGCTTATTGGAAAGTATTCCAAGCTTAGCTTAGAGAACAAACTGCTGTTATACAAGCAAGTGCTAAAACCGATCTGGACATATGGTGTACAACTTTGGGGCTGTACTAAAAATACGAGTAGTAACATTAATGTAATACAGACATTCCAAATCAAAGTTCTTCGAGTTATTGTTAATGCGCCGAGGTACATTAGAAACGATGATATCCACAGAGACTTAGGAGTCGAAAACGTTCAGAACGAAATTAAAATGTTTGCGCGAAAACACAGAAATCGACTACAAGGACATGCAAATATTTCTGTTCAACAGATCCTCGACGAGACAAATTTACTGCGCCGTCTGAAAAGAACTAAGCCTTTCGATCTAGCGCGGTGATTAGTAATTTTTCTAAAGTATACAGGAATTTTCAATGGAAAATCGCCTGCAGGATATCTTATAAAAACAAAATAAAATGCGATAGAAGAACTGCTTGTTGAGTGTGAACTCAGTCGTGGTTTGCAGAAGGGAGGTGTTTTTTAGTGAGTAAGAATCTCACACTACTATAGGCTCCAGGCCTATAGTGTCTATGAAGATTTCTCACCTTCCCATGAAAAAAAAAAAAAAAATTTTCTTTTATAATTGTTACTTTCATAAAAAAAAAAATTGTGAGAAGTTATATTAATTACGCATTTTTTGGAGAAAAGTGACCTCAAAGCCGTTATTCAAAAGCCGTTATAAAGGCTAGTATTTCATCTAAAAATAAAGTCCTACACGAAGTTTCTACAATTAGTACTAACATAGCAATTTCCGTTAATATGCGTCAGGGTACACCAAAGTAAGCTTTTTTGTAAGGAGTCAGTTGGTTACGGAGGCATTCATGATGCAGGAGTAGATGGCAGTGTCACGCTCGTGGTTGCTCGGCTCTAGCTCGTCAGATGGGGTTGGTACTTGCCACTACCCCGTGCATCTCAACTCAAGTTACTTTTTTGTTTCGTGCCGAAATACCAAACAAAAAGATTAAAGAAAATAACGAAGGATAGTGATAGTAATAAATGCTAACCATATTGTTCTAAATAAACAGATCTTGTCTTTCATGTCACTTTATGAATACACATTACATTATACATCTTCTATTCTTGTCACTTATCTTTTGTTACTTATGCTAACAAAACGTGTTTTATAAAGTTCCTAATTTAACCTTTCTTTTGTTAAATACATACCATAGTATTTCTACAGGTTATGGGCCCAGTAGTCTATTTGTCTATTTAGTTTTTCAAAAGATTAAAATTTTTTCTTGATTACAATAAATTGAATTTGGTAACCTAACATTTTTATCGTACGTGCGAAATTGGCACAACTAATGGATCAACATGCATTGACAAATTGATCGGCAGAGAGAACTATGCAACGTCGAAATTTGCCGTAAAGGCATACTTGCAGTACGAAGATCTATGGGAAACCATTGAACCCAATCATCCAACCATTGAACCCAGTCATCTAGCATAAAAACTTTGGATAAAAAGAAGGACGTGAAAGCCAAGTCAAAACCAATCATTCTAGTTGATCCGGTTAATTTTGTACACATTCAAGAAGCATCGACTGCGAACAAAGTCTATGACAATCTCCAGAGGGCCTTTGATGACTCCGGGCTAGAAAGAAAAGTTGGATTCCTCCGAGATTTAATTGCGACAAATCTGGAAAGTTGTGCAAATGCAGAGGAATTTTTGAACAAGATAATGTCGACGGCACACAAACTCAGAAACATAGGTTTTGCAGTAGGTGATGAATGGCTTGGTACTTTGTTCCTCGCTGGCCTACCCGCTATGTACAAACCAATGATTATGGCTATGGAAAGTTCGGGCGTCTATCACTGCGGTCACAGTGAAAATAAAGATACTTCAGGTTGTTAAAGCAACTGATTCAAGTGCATTTTATGTAAAGTATGATAAATATTCATTCAACAGCAGGCAGCAGGCATACAATAATGTTGCCTGTAATGTTCCCAATAAAAGCCATCACAATAAATCGCAGAACAAGGGTCCGCGTTGTTTCAGCTGCAACAAGTTCGGGCACATTAGCAAGCAGTGTCAATATAAAAAGAGAACTAACAATAATTTGACTCACCACCAAAATAATTTCTTTGCAGCTTTTTCTGCCGCCACCTCCTTTGATGACCATAGTTGGCACATTCATTCCGGAGCCTCAATGAACATGACGAAACATTACAGCTGGCTGTATGATGTACCAAGTCCTCCAGTTCTGAACATTAAGGTCGCGAACGATAAAATGTTGGGAGTGAAAGGTTGTGGTAATGTCAATTTAACGGTTAAAGGCAACGATGGATCAGATCATCAGATACAGGTGAGAAACGTTTTGTACATTCCTGATCTTACAACCAATTTATTATCCGTAAGTCAAATGGCAAAAAATGGATGTGATATTAAATTTGAAGGCAATGGCTGTAAGGTTTACCAGAACTGTAAAGAAATATTGAGCGCATCGCTCCATAATAGTGTTTACCTTCTAAAAATGTCTGGTAACAACTTTACCACAACAAAGAAAACTATAGGTACTGGTCTTGCCGCCCTAAATGATGATGATAGCTATTTATGGCACCAGAGAATGGGTCACCTCAATTTTTTTTACCTACATAAGATTAATGAAAATGCGACGGGAATCAAGTTGTCACCAATGAGGGAAGAAATTATTTGTACCATATGTGTAGAAGGTAAACAAAGTAGGCAACCGTTCAAACATGTTGGAACCAGAGCTGCTGAACCTCTACAATTAATCCAATCCGATTTGTGTGGTCCGATGGAGGCAAAGTCTCTGGGAAGTGCAAATTGTTTCTTGACTTTCATTGATGACTACACGAGAAGGGTATTCGTTTATTTTCTTGATGGTAAAAATTATATACGAGTATTAGAGAAATTTAAAGAATTTAAAAATCTCGTAGAAAACCAATGCAACAAAAAGATTAAAATTCTCCGTACAGATATTGGTAAAAATATATTAATCATAATTTTGAAGTCTACTTAAAACAGTTTGAAATTAAACATCAAGCGACAAATCCATATACTCCCGAGCAAAATGAGTTATCTGAACGGATGAACCGTACTTTAGTTGAGCGAGCTAAGTGCATGCTACTTAATGCGAATTTAGGAAAAAGTTTTTGGGCAGAAGCTGTATCAATGGCAGCTTACGTTGTTAACCGCTCTCCAACGAAGGAGAGCGTTGGCTTATAAAACACCGGAAGAACTTTGGACTGGAAAGGTACCAGATGTAAATAACCGAAAGGTTTTTGGATGCAAAGCAATGGTTCATATACCCAAAGAAAGAAGACAAAAGTGGGATCCAAAGTCGAGAGAATTGTTGTTTGTGGGATATTGTGAAGACACAAAGGGTTACAGGTTGTATAATCAGTCTAGAAAACAAATTATTAAAAGTAAAAATGTTGTATTTTTAGAAGGTACTGTAAAACGAAATTATATACCAATGCCATTGTCTGATTTACAGCCACAAGACATAGACCTTAATAAAAAAGAAGAAGAAGAAGAAGAGGAAGAAGAAAAAGAAGAAGAAAAAGAAGAAGAAGAAGAAGAAAAAGAAAAAGAAGAGATAATTGGAAAACAACACGTGGAACCTGGTTGATCTACCAGCTGATAAAAGAGCTATTCCATGCAAATGGATGTTCAAGACCAAGTCTGACAATGATGGAAGAATCGGGCGCTATAAAGCAAGGCTGGTTATCAAAGGCTACGAACAAATAAATCGAGTTGAATATGGTGAGCTATATGCTCCAGTGGCAAAGCAGACATCAATAGGGTACATATTTGGTTTGGCTGCTAAATATGGCCTATGCATTGAACAAATGGATTCAGTTACTGCATTTTTGCAGGGGGATATTGATGCTGAAATATATATGAGGCAATCACCGTGCTACAAAAAAGGATATAAAGTTTGCAAGTTGAAGAAGTCAATTTATGGCTTGAAACAAGCTAGCCGACAATGGAATATTAAATTGAGTAATACTCTAAGCGATATTGGATTAAAATGCTTAAATGCAGATCGATGCGCTTACTATTTATTCTCAAGATATGATCTTTATTACTGCTTATCTTGACGATCTTCTTTTATTTTACAGTAATGCGAACACCATGCAGTCAATCAAACAAAAATTAGAAGACACCTTCAATATGAAAGAGCTCGGAGAAGCTAGTCATTGTATTGGATTTAGAATTAGGCGCAACAAGCACAAGGGTGAGTTATTTTTGGATCAAACAACATACATTGAACGAATTTTACAAAGATTTAACATGAAGGAATGCAAAATAGTTTCCACACTATGTGAAGTAAACTTCAAGTTGACCTGCTCTCACAATGATATTAATAATTTGCAAAAAATGTACCATATCAAGAAGCTGTTGGAAGTTTGTTATATTTTTCTCAAGGAACCAAACCGGACATCAGCTATACCGTAAATTTGCTAAGTAGATTTAACAACAAACCAGAAATCCAACATTGGACATCAGTTAAAAGGCTACTATGGTACCTGAAGGGTACTAAGAACTACAAACTTGTTCTTAAGAGGGACACTTCTGGTAATATTACTGGTTTTTGCGATGCGGATTGCGCTTCAGACAGCGAAGATAGAAGGTCGTGTACAGCCTACGTGTTTATTTTTCAAGGCGCCGCGATATCTTGGAGCTCTAAGAAGCAACGACAGTTGCATTATCAACCACTGATGCTGAATACATGTCCTTGGCTTCTGCTACTCAAGAGGCTATGTGGCTTAAGCAACTAGGGGAGGAGTTGCGATAATCAAAGTGCCGGAGAAGATAGCCTCTAAAAGAATCGATGTCCGGTTTGTTGGAACTGCTGAGATGACTGTTGATATCCTGACCAAAGCTACGCACGAGTAGATCTTTGCGCTAGAAAAATGGGTTTGCATTTATGGGACGATGATAGTAATAAATGCTAACCATATTATTCTAAGTAAACAGATTTTGTCTTTCATGTCACTTTATGAATACACATTATACATCTTCTATTCTCGTCACTTATCTTTTGTCACTTAAGCTAATAAAACGTGTTATATAAAGTTCCTAATTTAACCCTTCTTTTGTCAAATACATATCATAGTTAAGAAGAAAGCTACGTTACGATACGGACGGACTTAAAAAAACAGGTTGAGAGAAAGATGATAGGAAAAAAGAAGAAAAGAAAGAGCAAGATCACATCTGTGTGCCATCTGCATTGACCAAGACCGGGACTTTCGCGTTTAAAACTAACTGATCCCAAACTAACCTAGCACCGAAACTTATATAACGACTTATAACTAAACCTACAGCTAACTTAACCCTATGTACCCTACACCGAATGATGCGTCCCAAGATGACACAGCGATGACAGCTCGTTACTGCCTGAAATAAGTCGGGTGTTGTTGGCTGAGGATGGCCAACCCACCCTTATCACACTTGTGTGCTACCAATTGCTACCATTCTGGCCAAAACTGTGAATGGTAGCCCTTAACGAAGATCATCCCAGCCGCCACCTGTAAAAAAAATACCAGAGAAAGTCAGTCATGTCATTTCCGTTCTGTCGTCATCGTTTGTACGTCACGTTCCGTCGCCGTCGGCACCATCGAAGGACGGTCGGTCCATCCATCCACACACTACTTGCGACAACAGTTTTAAGCCACCATCATAGTTAATAAAAAAACTTAATTTCATACCATCATGCAATTCGATTTCAAAACATATATTCGCAAAGGTAAACATATAGACTAACAAGAATTCATTAAATTCACAAAAGAAAAACTTACTAACTAACACGAGCCCTTTTTTTGTGAATTGTATTTAAAAAAAAAAACTACTGTAAGGGTATTCTTATTCTAGCCAAAACAAAGAAGCTTAAATATATGTAAAACTTACCGGGATCCCTCGTCGTTCTGGCGCCAGTACTTTGGAGAATCCTTGAAATTCTAAATAAATAAATATTTTTAATTTTTTTTTTCGCACACAAAAATAAAAAAAAATAAAATTCAAACAAAGAAACTCTTAATCCTAACCTTACTCTATACAACAAATTCAAAAAGACTCAAATCTATGTATCTACAATATAACTTAATCTACATAAATTGGATATCTACTACACTAATTCACTAACTTCAGCCTTCTTTCTTTTTGTTTTTTAATTAAAATTTTATTTTTCCTGTCACTGTGTCCGTCACGGTTTCATTTACAGACATATGTACGAGGGTTGGCTGAAAAGTTTCCGACTGAATACAAGACTTTTTTCTCAAATTTTTATTTTTTTTTTCTACATAGTCTCTTTGTAAATCTATACGCTTCTCCCACCGATGCTCCCATCTCTCTAACTCGTCCAAATAGTACTTGACGTTTTTCTCTGCAAAATAATTGTTCACGAATGTGATTGCCTCCTCAATTGACAAAAATCTCTGTCCTTCGAGGGCAGTTTTTAGAGGAGGTAACAAAAAGAAGTCGCTTGGGGCTAGATCTGGTGAATAAGGCGGATGATCAAGCAGTTCAAACCGTAATTCATGGATTTTCGCCATGGCAACCGCTAAGGTGTGAGACGGCGCGTTGTCTTGGTGAAACAGGATTTTCTTTTTCTGCAAATGTGGCTGTTTTTCCGCAATTTCTGCCTTCAGCTTGGTAGTATGCTCCTGTAATGGTTTTTTCTTTTTGAATATAATCGATTAAGATAACTCCTTTACTATCCCAAAAAACAGTCGCCATCACTTTCCTAGTCGAAAAAACAGCCGGCTCGCCCTTTGCAGTCCTCCGTTTTGACTGAATTTTTGTTTCGGGTGTATAATGGTGTATCCAAGTTTCATCTACAGTAATTAATCGGCTCCAAAATTCGGATTTATTCCGCCTAAACTGCGCCAACAGAGCGTTGGAAATGTTCATTCGAACACGTTTTTCGTCTAACGTAAGCAAACGCGGCACTCAACGCGCGGATAGCTTTCTCATGCCTAAATCTTGATTTAATATGTAACAAACACGTTCATTCGGACTTTTTCATAACCTCTACTATCTCCTTCACTTTAATTCGGCGTTCGTCTAACACCATTTGGTGAACTTTAGCAATGTTGTCGTCAATGGTTGCAGTTTTTGGACGTTCCGAACGTCCATCATCTCTCAAGCTCTTACGGCCACGTTTAAATTCAGCTGCCCAAAATTTCACTGTGGTAAACGATGGTGCAGAGTCCCCGTACACAGAGTCCACCTTATTTTTGATTTGCGTAGGCGTATGAAAGGCAATACGCAACTAAGAATTTAATAACAACTCAATACTCAATTTCTTGCATTTTCACAAAAAACACTCACATCGACTCACTCAAACGACTGTCAACTAAAAACTGAGCATCCAAAATGACTGAAACTTCGTTAAGTAACTGTCAAAAGATGCACAACTAGCATTCACTAGCTTTCGTTGCCGCTATCTTTACGTTGCGGTCAGAAACTTTTCTGCCAACCTTCGTATATTATTCTTGATTATCTTCCTTTTTTTGTTAATTCACTTCTTATTTAGTGGAGTGGGGGGATGTGGGTAGTTCAATAAACATTTTTGGGGAAAGTACGATAACTTAGACGAAAAGTTGATAACGGTTTTTTGTAGAACAGTTCAATACAAGCATTTTTCCCTATGGGAGGGGGCCTATCCCACCCCGTTTAGGAGGTAGGCGCAATTTTAGAAAAAAATGACTTAAAATGAAAAAAAAATATTAAAAAATAACGGCAAAACTTACAATGAAGTTCTATGCCTGTTTTGAAAGCCAGACATCTGTTATTTAATTCTAAATTATTAAATTATTTATGTCAACAGTTTTTGAAATATTCGCAAGCAAACTCAAAATTTTGATAAAAAAATTAAAAAAAAAAGATAGACACTTACTGTCGAACGATTTTTTTCTTGGAATACACCTAGGAATCATTTTCAAAATTATCGTTGTTGAATTAGGGGACAAGCTATATATTATCTTAACTAAAATTCAAAATAAATTTTTATTCGACATAAGCTAGTGGCTATGGAAACTGGGAGTTAATGCTAAATGGACCAAAGTGTTGTAGCATTCAGTTGGGTTACGCAAAAAAGGATTTGTGAGGGTTGAAATTGACAAATTTTAAATTATAAAAATGGCTACAGACAGAGTTAATTCGATAAGATAAATGTTGTAGAAGAGAGAGAAAAAAATATTAAAATTACTGGTAATTAGTTACAAAATACATAGAAAACTGTACGTGACTTGTCAGCTCAATCCAAAATATGTATATTTTATTTTATGCAGTTTCCGCAAACTGAAGCAAAAGGGGCGAAAAAGGGAAAAGGCTTAATTATACACATGTCAAAAAAAAACAATATAAAACACAAACAGTCACCTAGAGAACAAGCGGGACTTGGAGAAGTCTTTTCAACAACTGATCATTTAGATAACAAAACACCTGATTGAAAAGTGTAATGAATATAAAGTGCATCCCTATTGAATATATATGGATCTAACCAAAGCATTCGGTACAGTCTAGTACAGCAATATCTGTGCTGTCATTATAGGCTAAACAATTATCAACATAATAAGAAATACTTATAAAAAACAAATCAAAGATAAGACAAAAAAATTAAAGAGATCTTAAAATAAAAAAGAAAGTCGTACAATAAGATCCAACGTCACCTCATACGTGTTTCCTGTTTTAAGGGTCATATTCAAAAAATTAAATTAGAAAAAAAGTACGGACTAAAAATATGGGGACAATATAATATGTTGATGGCGTAATATTGTACTCCGTCGATTGGAGTCCGAAGATTGGACACCATGCCGGGGTGGATTGGCTTAATTAGAGGAATAGGAGGCTAGACCAGGGAAGTGACCGAAACTCCTCTAGTAGAATGAAATGCGACTCGAAAGCTAAGATCCAATCAAGGGCTGGATTACAGTGTTATCCGTACCGTGCCAACAATCAACTTGGCTAGGGGCCCAGAAATAGCTCAGTCATTAACGGTGAGTTCAGATACTGGGCGCCCTCTGGTACTACGATAAATAGCCTTACATCCGCATAGGAGCTCTGCGGGTGCGTACTAACCTTTCTCGCTTTACTCGTGGAATACATACATGTAAAAATAAATACAGCAAAATAAAAACACAATTGCGGAGTCAGATGAAGGAGTTCTACTCCGCTCTACTTTAACAAATATAGTAGTGGAGACTGAGGACACTGCCTCATCTCCAGCGAAGCCACCAAGCATTACACTCTCATTGATGGACACGCAAAACGCACAGATTAGCAATGTACCAAGCGATGCAAAATTGGAAAGGCGTAAAAAATTAGAAGAAACAAATGAGAAATTCTTCTATTTTACCGGAGCCCAAAGAAGACGAATTAGAGCCCGGATCTGGGACGGCATGGCACCGGAGGATGCCAGAAGAACTATGAGGGAAGAGATCATGATTAGAAAACCACAGAAGCAAGATAAAGACAGCGACATATCCTGCACCTCCAAAACCACTTACGCTAAACCTCGCTCAGGTTCTAATAAAGGCCCCAGAGAGGAGGTAACTAAGACCAGGAACCCGGCCAGCTACACAATAGCAGGACCGTCGACATCAGGGCTGTCCTATAAGAGCGCATTAGCCCAGTGCAAGGTTGCTACAATACTGAAGAATCCCTGTCAGTGCAGCAAATCCAGCAGGTAAAAGAATGTCTATTGATAGAGGTGAACAAAGCCGACAACAACTGTTTCCTCAAATTTGTTGCATGCACACCAAGGGATGCTTGGCTAGAGACTTTCTCTAATGATGAAAAGTTCAAGAAATACTTAATGGAGAAGAAGTGTAAGCTATTTCTTAACTTCTTGCAGATATAGATCCGCATCAGAGGACCACAAGCAGAAAAACACACTGCCATACCAAAGAATACAGTCCCTCAATCTTGGACGAGCTCACAGCCAAAACTGCTTGATTCGAGAACGTTAAAGCCATCTGGAGCACAAAAAGCCCAAATAGATTGCCAGCCTACATCAAAAAGTGGCACAGACAGCTCAATGGATGTAAACAAAGGCTCTAATGCCGGAGTATCAGAAAACATTACCTCTATGCGCATACCATTAGATGACATCCTAAGATCTGAGTTGTCTCCAAATACTGGCAACTCTGCCAGTACCACATAACAATAACTAACATGGTTTATTCAAGTCAATCTACAGCGGGCTAAGGCCACCTCGGCAGTCCTCAGCTATAGATTTAACAAGGATCACCTAGACGTCGCCATTATCCAGGAACCCTATATCCTTAAAGACCAGGTAAAGTGTCTCTCAGGTGAGTTATTATATGATTCAACAAACCCTGGAAAACCCAGAGCATGTAATCTAATTATTAACAATACAAAACTCTTACCAATTCCAGAATACACCAACAGAAGCTGTTATATGCTCAGCTGCACTGCAGCGACTTTGACTTCTTGTCACTGAAGGGACTGTGTGAAGTAGAACCTGCAACTAAATGTGTTCTGCGATGCAAACGCCCATCAGACGGTCTGGAGGAGCTCAAATCCAAACAAACAGGGTGAGTCTCTACTGAAAGTTATAAATTCTAAACTAGGGAAGCAATCCCACATTTATAAATAGCATTAGGACAGATGTCCTAGATCTCACCCTATGCACTACTTTTATAAAAAAAAATTATAAGGGATTTGCGTGTCTCATCCAAAGCCTAAATGTTGGACCATCGCCACAGCCTATTTGTGATTAAATTACATACTATCATATCTGTAAAGTACAGACAACCCAAATCCACAAATTGGGACATATACTGTCTACAACTCATGGATAACCTTGGTAGATGTAACACAAATATCAGAGATATAGACAATATTGAGCTAGCTTATGATAACCTCAGTATGTTAATCATAACTGCCTTTCAACAAGCTTGCCCAGAAAAAGGAAAAACAGGCAATCGACTTACCCCTTAGTGGAATAAAAAGCTAGCCAAACTTAAAACAGAGACGAGAAAGCTCTTCAACCGGGCTAAATGTAATGGTGAATGGGAAATACATAGAAAAACAATCTCCATGTGCAACCAAGAAATTAAAAGGGCCAAGAACGAATCGTGAAGAGACCTCTGTCATACAATCGATGGCACCAGAAGTTGTGCCCGCATTCATAAAATAGTCTCTAAGCAGCACACTTCCCAGGCTTGACTATAATTCCAAAAGCCCAAGAAAACTGGTGAGGATGGAATATTCCCAGCTCTACTACCAAAGAGGATCCCGCAACTGCTACTTGTACTAATTAACTTATTCGGAGCTAGCTACGCTTGGGGATACTTACCAATAAAGTGGAATGAGGTTGCTGTCAAATATATACCTAAGGTAGGACGTGGACCATCTGAACCTGGTCTACCAAAGTTATATAAACCAATCAGACTCACTTCTTTTTCCTCAAAACTATCGAACAAATCATCGACGGGACACTTCAAATGAACCTCTTCACAAACGCTCTACAAAATCCTACCACAAGGATTAAAAAATCTCTCAGAGATAAGGAGGTAGCGGTCGGTTGTTTCCTCGACATAGAAGTAACATTTGACAATATAGAATTCTCCCAGATATTCAAAACATGGGAGTTGACGCCACCACATGTAAATGGATAAAATGTATGCTAGAGGATAAAACAATAAAAACCTCATTAGGTAGTAGTGTGATAGCTACGAAGGATGCAACAGGGAGGAGTACTATCACCCCTACTATGGTCTATCGTAGTTAATAAACTACTGATTATTCTTAGCAATGATGGCTTCTATGCCCAAGGATATGCAGACGACATTGGTATCCCAATCAGAGGTAAATTCGAAGACACAATCTCGGATTGCTTCCAGAGGGCTCTGAATCAAGTTGCTGAATGGTGCCCCAAAGTTGGTCCTAAAGCCAATCCTTGTTAGATTCACTAAGAGAAGAAGGCAAGGAAGACTCAGAAATGCCACATTTTTCGGTGTAACAATAGATTTCTTAACGGAAGTAAATACCTAGGAATCACACTGGATGAAAAACTTATGTGGAACACTCATCCTTCTAAGATTATTAATAAGTTTAACAAGTCAGGACCTCACTATTGACTAGTAAAAGTCTAGTCGAAAAAAATTGTGGACTTAATCCCAAAATGACACTGTTTATGTGCATGGCAATAACGAGATCTATCATCACGTATGCAGCCGCCGTTTGGTGGCATAAAGCAACGCAGAGGTCTACACAGGATAAACTCAACAAATTATAGCAACTAGCCTGCGTCTATACAACTAGTGCAATGAAAACAACACCAACAGCTGCGCTTGAAGTTATCCTAAACAACCCAGCACTTCATCTAGAACTCATGAAAGAGGCAATGGTAAATGCCTACATGCTCATCACAGAAGATGAATTTAATTTCAAACTAGTTCATATTGTATTTCTTCACGACCACGATATAACTTTCAGTACAACATTAAGGTTACATTTCCAGACCGTCTTAACTGGAAACTGAAAAAACCAACATTTGCCAAGAACTCACATGTATGGTACACAGATGGAACCAAAACAAATGCAGGAGTTGGAGCCGGAGTATGCGGACCTCCCACTAAAACATCCATACATGACAGTATGGATACAAGCAGCTCCGTATTTCAAGCTGAAATCCATGCAATAAAGCTTTGCATTCGAAAGAAACTAAACAGATATGTAACACCTAAAGACTTAGATGCCTTTCTCACAAATTGCGGCATCATAGATGAGCTCTAAATGGAGGAAATCAAAATAGGGCCATCTGTGGCCGTAGTGATCTGGGATTCATTATACCAGCTCCCACAACAATCTAATCTGTAATCTAATACATATTGTACTCGTCTCTTCGAAGCACGATGAAATTCAACATATGATTTACGGAATCACATCTACAAGGTGGAGCAAAAGTAATGTAATAATGTGAATATACCATAATTTTTGCAAATGGCGTCAGGTGCTTTCACATTCATGTTGTAGACGGATTCTCTATCCGTCTACAGCTAACAATAGGCAATGGAGCGATAAACATCTGAAGAACACGGAATTATTGTTACTGCTTATTTGAACAATTTCCAGTTTGTTGTTTAAACGCGGCTTGAATTTCATCGTCGTCCTGCACCGTGCGAGCAAATAAGCGTTTAGCTGAGCATCTCGTACAAATTGGGTCCACTAGAGATGTCCCAAGAAGTGGCCGGCCCCGTATTGTTCGCTCAACCGAGAATATCATTGCTGTGGCCGAGGACATCCGAGAGGCTCCACAAACACCGAGGAGACACCGATCTACACAATTTAGCATCAGTAGACATTTGTTGCATCGAATTTTGTTGAAAGACCTGAAGATGTTCCCTTATAAAGTGCAAACTGTCCAATAGTAATTGCTGCCTGCCGACCGTCAAAGGACGTTAACTTACTCCCATGCAAGAAGAGGATGATTTCGTATCCAAAATCATAATGAGCAAGGAGCCCATTTCCACTTAGGCAGTTCTGTGAATAAACAAAATTTGAGTTTCTGAGAAACGGAAAATTCACATGCAATGGACGAAGAGCCATTGCATCCACTCAAAGTGACTGTTTAGTGTGGCATTTGCAGTGAAAAAGTAATTGTCCCTTATTTTTTACGGTTACGCCGACGGCACCACCGTAACCGTAACTGTATGATCTCTCGTTTTGGCGATTTGAACTGGCCGGCCAGATCGTCAGATTTGACTTCTTTCTTTAGGGCTTTTTAAAATCTCGCGTTTACCACATCAAACCACGAACCTTGCAACCCTTGAAAGCCAATATTCCAACTGTTTAGCGGCCTGTTCGCAATGAAAGAACTTTGGAGTGTTGGAATGTCAATGACGATCCATCTGTGTCTACTTGTCGAAGTGCTGCTTAAGTGGGCATCTCCAAGCACATAGCTAAGGCGGGTCTTAAAATTTGATTTAAAATGTTTCCATACATGACTCAATCGGCCAAAAATTATTACCGCAGCATAACCCCTACGGCATGCATTCGTTCAGTTACTCACACATGTATATTATAATTTTAACTTCTTAAACAGCCTTAGTATGAGCGCTTAAACACACTTCCATTTTAATGGATATGGAAATCATCAGCGTCAATTATCCTTCTACTGTTTGGTGTTGAATTATGGGTGATAGAGTCATATTTAATTTCTAAGATAATGATGAATATTACTGCAAGGCGGTATACAGGACCATGATTTATTTTTTATTTTTTTAAAGAACTTAACACTCAAGTGGGTATGACTACACTTATGATGTCAAAGCATGTGTTAAGTTTTTCGGACTTTTCGCTCCATGGGTGGCATCCAACTGAATGAGGAGACTGAATTATTAGTGTAAATCGACTTCATGTTGTATTTAGGCAATCATTCATCTCACGAGATTTTAGTTACCTGAAAAAAGTCTTTCGGTTACGGCTGGTATTGAACCCCGAACCGTCCGATTGGGAAGCCAATACTCTACCATTTGGACCACGGTCACCCACAAGGGTGGGTGAGATCTGAACCCCAATTGGCGACTCAAAAGATCTTTTGTATCACAAAATCAATATTAGCATGCCAAGAGAGGCTCAACTCATTTGATGAATCTCGTTGATGGACATTTTAAGAATTTCCCAAGGGATTAACATTTCTCTGAGAAAGTGTCGTTTTTGGTTGTAGGGATTCTTTTGATTTTTTGTGAAAAAGTTTGATGTCTTTTTAAGCTTTGCGAAGCTTTGGGATGTTTTCCCGATGGGATATATAGTACACATTTTGTTCTTGCAACTCTTTTTTGTTGAATTAATTACTGAATTCGGAATATTACAGAACGGCTCAGAGCCGATGAAAGAATCAGCCGAACCGTTTCTAGCTAGTTATCGTTATATTCTTTACGACCGGACAACCACCGAAGTCTTCATTTGTTCTTATTGGAGAGATCTTGAAGTTCAATGAAGCAGTACAACACTGATTTGAACTCAATGAGGTTAGAGCCTAATGCTTTTATGGCTGTTTGACTGTCCGTTAGTTTATGGATGCGGACATCCGTCATTCTCTTATCGGGGATGAAATTTGCGCACACCTGAATGGCATTTATTTTTGCTTGAAATACACTGGGACTTTTTCTTACAAAAACACAACGACACGCCCACATGAGTTTAGTCGCTTTGGTAATTTTATTATTCATATGTGAGTTCCAATATAGTTTTTTTTTATAGAGAACCATTTAAAGCTATTTTACTTGGTTGGAGTACATAATCACTATAAGGTAAAGTGAGATCGATCGAAGGTTCAGATTTGTTTTTCGAGTATGGGAATGAGTATAGCTTTATGGAGTGATTGGTGTTTATACTGCACTACTATGAATAAGTCGTCAGCATATCCTATTGTTTGATTTCCGAGCTTATCAAGTTTTACTATTAGGTCATTAATGAACATTGAGCACAAGAGCAGTGAGGGAGCACCTCTCCTCCGGAGATTTAAGTCTCACTGGAAGATGTGGAGATTTTCCAGTTTACGAGCGTCGCGTTCGTGAAATGGTCAATAACCTTTTTGAACATGGGTTCCGAAATGGATTCATATCCCACATTAATAAAAGCACTAGGAAGGCACATATAGCATTCTCCTTTTATCGGTAGATACCTGCACCAGTTTGAGTAGAGAGCCTTCCATGGATCTTTCTTTCCTGTATGCATATTGATGAGGGTGCAGAGGTGAATTCTTCTGTAAATCGATAAGTTTTTGAAAAGTCTTCAGAAAAAAGGAGGTTAGAGTGGGAAGAATCTGTAGCAGATCATTTTGAATCAGTGGTGCTCTATATGGTTTAAATGAATTTGTGGCCTATTTAATTTTGTCCATGCTAAACATATTTTCAAACAGGCTTTTGTTGTAGGATAAGCATGTGGTTTCAGAATTGACATACTCTATAAAAAGGGTCGAGTCTGGGAAATGAACCTTAAAGAGCATTTGACTAGTGTGAAGTACCATTTATCATGATAAATAATTTTTAACATTAGGTAATTTAGAATAACCCTTACATATGATTGCAGCAGGATTGAGCCACAGCACACGCTTCAGGTGCGACAATCGTGATTCTTTCGGATTGAATAGACAATTTTTCAATGACTGGCTGATTTCGAAAAATGCAGATTTCGCTCCGTTAGCTAGATTTAAAAGCGCCTGAGTGCTTTTTGTGTGACTAAAAGGGACTGGCTTACATAAACAAACCTTAGGAGCTTAAAGAAAATGTTTGTGCAGAAATAAAAAGAATTGAGTTGGAAACGTAGCATGCCGTAAAGAAAATATAAAATAAGCCGTTTTTTGGAAGCAAGAAAGCTGAGGTCATTTAAATTGTGTTATTTTTCACACATGAGTAAAAGCAATTTTAACAAATTAAATTTTTTTATAAAAATACAAATTCTAATAAGATCAAAATTACAAAATTCATCAGTCTAAGTGGATTCACTCTGTTTATATAATTTTTATAAGAGCTTGTAACATTTCAAAATGTTGCGCCGTTTTAGGGATGTCATTGGCGATGACACTTTTATTGTTTCTATTACATATACGAGTATGTATAATCGATTAATTTGAATCAATCGACCAGTCAAATCGAATGAGAATTCATATTTATTCATACAATCTCATTTGTATCATATCGGCATTTCGCAAATCAGTGCACATAACTACTTGCATAGTTTCATACGTCGATTATTTTTCAATGGGATATATAAACGCTGAATATTATCTACAAAATGAACTGTCACTATAAATCTGACATGTAACTTGTGCTCTTTATTTAGAAAAGTGCGAAAAAGAGATTTAAGCTAACAAAAGTTAATGTTTTTAATAAATTTCGTTATTTAGTTTTATTTCTCCTGAATTTATCTTGTTAAAGGCAGAACTGTACTAAAATACATACATACATATACATATATTAACTTGAACCAGTATCTTCACTTACTAGGGAAAATTGTAGTGGAGACTAATGATGTACTCTAAATTGTAGACTTCTGTTGTACAATGTAGTTCAATGAGTAATTATCATACTTTCCTATTGTTAAGCACATGCAATTAATTGCCTTAAGCACAACTACGTTAAGTTAAACTTACAAATTTATATTTTTCAGACAAATTTAACGTCTCACGTAGCAGCCAATATTTTCACATTTAACGTCTAAAATACTTTTGAGGAATTTCCTCCATAAAATGTTATCAGGTTTTTTTTCAACATTAATCGTAGATACTAGTAGAGATACACATGTAAGTAAATGCTAACGTTGGTACTCATATAATAAATAAGTTAATGAGCTAAATCTAGGCAACCCAGATTTTGCAATTAAATGAAAATGGGTTTTGCAATGCGATAAAGAAGTATTTAGGTAGTTGGACATGGTTTTAAATTACAAATGAACAATGTTATGACGACCATGAAGGTTCATCCTTAATTGGGAAACTCACTGCAGGAAAAAAGTTTGTTTCTCTCTCAGGGGGGCTCTCTTAAAAAAAAGATGATTTTACAACGTTTCGGTGTTATTTTAGGACTGTATCCGAATGATGATTACACATCCATACATATACAAGTATATATATAAAAAAATATTAATTTCATTACTTATAAATATGTTTGAGTATCAGGATTTAAAGTTATAAAAATAGACGGGTTTATTACCACAAATGTGGTAATGGGTTTATTACCACGTTATGGGTTTATTACCACAAACACTTGAATTATGAGTTCTAAATGATTGCGCGAAATTTACTTGTCCGGAATAGGGTGAAAAGTGATAGTATGATACCCTAGCGATTTTATTTAAGAAACACGGCTTATTTATTTTGCTTAATTAATACCGTGCATTTAGTTTGCAGCAATAAATCATGGGACCGAATATCTGCATTGTTGTTTTCCCGAAACCGCATATCCAACTTCCGACAGCTATCTGGAATTAGTCTTCGTACCAGAAGTGCGAAAAATTTAAATATTCTGTCATTAACCAGAAATTGTGGTGACAATGTTGCATGTAGAGTCAAAGTGCGGTGGCTGTATTTTGCAACGAAATAAAACATGATGTTATAATAAGTACGCGCATCATCGGAAGTCATTGAGAAACCGATAATAGATCAGAAAATCTGGACTAAAAAGCAATAGAGGCTCAGATTCCAGCCGAGCTTTAAATAGAATGGTTCTAAGGATGAGCAATTTAGCCAATATTAATATGTTGGAGAAATAAGCATTAATAATTATATCTAAGGATGAAGACAATTTCTAAAGGTGATCGACGAATTACAAATCGAAAATTTATCTACTTTGAAGTTGCATATGAAAGCATTAATAGCCTTGAGCTCTACAGGCCGATAGATGAATTCATCGCAAATATTGACAACAGAAAACACTTAATATATGTAATATCCAGTTTAGACGCGATTGCTTCGGGTTTGAAGCACGTATCGAATTTTGACAAGGAGATGCCCTAGATGCGACGTCTAGTACTAGGACTCAAACAGGTAGTGCATACTGCAGGTCTTAACATGAAAGACGCCATATTCAAATAAATTTTCCAGCTACTGGCATTTACAAATGACGGCTTCATCATCGGTCGTTCACTGCATACCAGAGATGCTTTTCCGGCAATAGAAAAACAGAGTAAATGAGTTGGTCTTTCATTAAATGAGGAAAAAGTGAAATGTTTGTTGTCAACACAAAAAAAAAAACATTTGTGCACCGCTTAGGATAAAACTTAATTGCTAGCAACAGTAACCGCGTGGCAGCTAAGAGGTGTACTTACCTCGGAGTGAACATGAACGACATATGTACTCCAATGAACTATCAATGCATATATCCCTGAAACCGTCCGAAGTAAGTAAGTAAAAGCAAAACTGATGTTATACCATAGTTATACCATAATGTTAAAAACGACAGTGCAGGTATTCAAAAGACTGAGTCTGATATACTATGTGAACACCTGAGGCTTTTTATCTACCAACTGTGTGGACCATACAACAAAAGGTCGATCGATACCCTACTTGTTTATCGATTTCATGGTCGCATTGAAATAGAGTTGAAATATACAACCTTGTGTGTCTCGATATGACTCATTAGCCTGGAAGAATAGAGAGTGCCGGCACCGACCACACAGATCCTTCACAATTAACTCTGAGATCAACATGATTTCATAAATTAAATGTGCTAAGAGGTAAATGGGAAAGAAAGTCCTTTCGAAAATCTCACCTCAAACAACTACCCGTGTGAAACTGAAGGCATCTACGAGTATCTCGAGTCAGCTGTAGAGGTTTAATCTTTGAGATTCTGGTGTGGTCTGGATTGTAGCGCCACCAAAAATAAGTATAGATATCATAAAAGAAATGCTAAGACATATAAGAAATTAAAATGAAGTAAAATTTATATTTTTTTAAATTTAAGTTTCAAGGATCTTGTTTAATAAATAAAATAAGTTGTTTTATTTAATTGCACATTATGTAATTGTATCTTTCGCATGGTATACATATATATTATTCAGGTATGTGTCTGCAATAATTTTCGTCCTTCTGTGAGGATTGGTGTAATTTAACTAAATCTAAAGTTTTATTATTCTCAGAAAAAGCTATGAAAGCTTCTATGCTTGCTTTTACTTGGGGAATTTGGTTTTGGGACAAACCGGAAAAGAATGTTATAAACTGGCGGGGAGCTTCCAACCTTGCAGAGAAATACTAAATTCGGATTGGATAGTACAGATGTTTCATCCGAAATAATAAATTCCGAAAAGCTTTTGAATTTAGCAGATGTACGTAGATTGCAATCCTTTTGTATATTAGTAAGTCTATGTAATAAGTTCAAAGTAAATTGTTTGACCTTTAGTAATGGAATAAATGTAAGTATGCATAAAGATATATATACATATGTACAATGTGCATACATGTGTTTATCTCAGATCTTAGTTTTACATTAAGTTGGCTAATTTCAGCCTGCTAGTAATGAATGAATCAAGGTGGAGAAGAAACTGATTGTTTTCAGCTGTGTAATTTGCGTCTTTCAATATTTTACTTTGCTCGAAAGTTATAAAAGCGTCGGAATAATGATTTATTTACGCAATTATAAAAAAAAGTACAGTGGTAGAAATTTTACTGGAACTAGCTTTAATTCATTTAAAAAGATAAAATATTCTAAATGGGAAATCGCAGAATGATTTTATAATTTTTGGATTTAATTCCGAGTTTGGATCCTTTGACTACTTTGTTGCAGATAGGTAATATTTGTTTTCCACATTATGAACTTTTGTTTAATAGTTAAAATAGATAGTTCTGTCGGCTTATGGCAATAGCTTCTCGTCGCGTACAGGAATTACTCTTATCGTTAAGGCTTTTTGTAGACTTACTTTTGTGTTATTTTATAAATATATATCTATACACTTATGCCAAAAATACGAGCGGTCAAGTATTATGCGCTTGAATTATTTTGCGGTCATCTCATATCAATACAGCACGTTAAAAACTACACTCCGGTTAAAGAATTTTAAAATATATTTCATAAATATTGAACGTACATACTTCTTTTTATCTGAGTGAACTTATCCAATTTTTTTTTCTAATCTAAATTATATAGACGAGTACTTTTCTATGAAATGAACGAGATTATTTTTGTAAGATTCTGAATTTTATTTCTTGAAAGGTGAATTTTTGGTTAATTTAGGAATGATTTATTAATATTTTCATTTACCTATCCTTCTATACTTGGAAAATATATTGTATTTCCTTACAACTATTTACTATTGGGATGAGTGATTAGCAAATGAAATTATCAGTTAAAAAGAAGATCAAAGATGTTACTGTAACAATGACATCCACTGATTCTATCATGTTTTAAAAGAACATACCGAAGTTTGCGAAAACGAGTAGGTGCTGAGAATTTTGAAGAACCACTTATGAAGATTCTTGAGCGATAAAAGCGATAAACATTTTCCCGTGAGGTAGGTGACACTCATAAACCAAAGCAAAGACAGTGAAAAATACCAAAGGACCGGCTACCTCTACCAAATGAAGTGAGGAAAGTAATATAAAAACTTAAATTCATCAAATTAATTGCTAGCCACCGAGCTTTTAAAACTTGCTGGATTTAATCTGGTGAGGAGCATACACTATCTTGTGTGGACGGGGGAGTGCATGTCTGATGAATGGAATCTTACCACTGTATGTCTGATTGGGGAGAAAGGAGCTAATTTGAATTTCCCTAACTGCAGGGGCATACTAAACACCACTTACAAATATGTATATTGCCATATTTTTTTCATAGTAAAAAACGGTCCTCAACAACTTAACAGGTCCATATTTTTGCGCTTTTATACTTTGTGAGTCCATCATGAATTAAATATTTACTGCATTATATGGAAGGAGACCCAAGAAAATAGATATACGAGTATCGAGTATATACGATATACTATGTATAGACCAAATTCGTGTGCTTGAAAGTATTGTGTACCTACTTGTATCATGCCGTCGTCAGAGAAACCATTCTTGGAGCCGTTTTTGGAACCATTTGAAACCATGTTTTGAGCCCATTTAGCTTTTTATTTATGCAAAATCATTGACATAATCAGCAGAAATCAGCAGGACCTCAGGGTGTCATTTATGAGCATTGAGGCAGGAGTAGCAAAAATAGGTGCGGTGATCATTGATAGCTGAATAAAAAAAATTAGGCAATAGTAGTAATGAATAGTTATAGGTTTTTCTTTACCTGGGTTTTAAAATTATCGCCAGCAATGACAGCGCGCAGATCAAGCAAAGGATAATCCGTCTGTTATGGAAAATCTTCAAAGCAAGAGTGTGACTGTTGTTTTCAACTGCGTTGACGGACGCGGTATGGATCTTTTCAAAAGACTATGCTTATATCACCTAAGATGGCAATGATGGCCATTTTAAAGTGCGTGGAAACTAGTGTTCTAGCCTGAAGGATCTTCGTATAGCCGCTAAAAAAGTAACAAATTAAGTTTAAAGATTCAGCCTACGCTTGGTTTAAAAAACATTCGATATTACTAAATTTGTAATGTCATGTCATGGGGATGTTTGTCACAAGAGAAGAAACAATTCAAAGAAATATTTTGTGTGATGTCAAAACCAATAAATTTTGAAGCATTCAACAATAGTTCAGTAGAATACTGCATTCGCTTTTAAAGTGATTACTTGTCGAAAATCGATCGAGCTTTTAAACAAGTACGAGTATGTGCTTAGTAAAACAAAAGAAAGATAAAATTACACCTCGTATTAACAAGGATAATACCTCGAGCGAATGCTAGGTTTAAATAAATCAATATGCATTATATGCAATAACGTGAGTTTCACTCTGTTCCGGTAGCAAAAGGTCTGGGTAAAATCTATTTAACATCAGCCCTATTGTAAGAGTAATATTATACGATTATGAAGGGTGTTTTTTTTAGGGGCTTACAAATTCAATATGAAGTGAAACACTTAAAGCTAAAGTTAATGTCCATTGTGTTAGCTATGAATGCTCATCAGTATACCCTCAAGCCCACTTTCGGACGTACTCTAGAATATCGTGGTTCGTTCTTAAGCCGTACAACTCGCTTATGGAATGCCCTGCCTAGCTCCTTATTTCCTAGTCATTATTTCAAACATTTAAAACCAACGTTCACCGGTACCTCTCTTTGTATCCTCCCTGAATTTCCTTCGCCCGCGCTGTGTGCAAACATTTTAAAGGTACTTAAATCCCTTGAGCGCGTGCAAATTATAAAAAAAAAATCAAAACGACCGGTGAAAAAAAGGATGATTTTTGATTCCTTTTTTGAGTAATTCACTTAACTAAAAGAAATTTTTTTTATTATATTCAGGTCAAAAAACAACGAAAAAAGTTAGTGCGATGAATTTTTATTCGTATCGATTAATGATTTTTAACCAAGAGGACAATTATATTTTGCTATGTAGTAGACATTTTCATCAATACATTGTGGACGTGTGTGCTAAAATCAAAGCGAACGATTGAATTTCATTCGTCATAATCAAGCCTGATTGAGATCTGAAGAGTACATTCATTTACGCGATGCACTATTGAATGATGTGGATGTGAATGATATTGGATATTACCATCGTCATATATCGGTAGCCCACGTCATATGCACGAGTATACGCAAGATGCCATGTCATATGTTCGTCATTACGGCTGACCATTGTTCATCACATTTACTTGCAACCCAAAATGGGCTGATATGTATGATTGCTTATTGGATGGTCAGGTGCCAACAGACGACACGATATAAGTGCTCGCATATTCCACCAAAAATTTAAAAAGTTGATTAACCTGATTGTCAAACTCCGTGTATTTGGAGAAATGCGCTGCTACATGCGCATTTGACATGGTTGGTATAGAAAATAACATAAAATAAGGTATGATTGATAGTGTTATATCGGCCAATTCCAGAAAAATATGATACACGGTCCATGCGGTGAAATCAATACAAATTCACCATGTATGGTCGATGGCAAATGTTCAAAGCGTTTTCCAAGACAATTGATTGCTGAAATAATAAACGGTAATGACTGATATCCACAGTATCGTCGACGATCAACTCAAGACGACTGCCATTAAAATTCGTAACGAAGACTTTGAAGTTAATAATCGTTGGATAGTGCCGCACTGATCGTTGTTATCAAAAATTTTCAATTTGCAGATAAATTTCGAATACTGCAATTCAGTCAAATCAATAGAATGCATTTGCAAGTATGTTAATAAAGGTAGCGATATGGCCGTTTTCGGAATGGCTGCTGAAAATAGAAATGATGAAATTTTGCAGTACCAAATGGGACGATATATTAGTACTAACGAAGCTATTTGGCGAATTTTATTGTTCCCAATATATGTAGTATGACAGATATCCTGTTGTTATGCATTTAGCAGTCCATCTTAAAAATGGCCAACGTGTTTATTTTAGTTTTTTCAAGTTATGTGAAACCGATGAATTTGCCAGAACACTATTATATTCGGAAGTACCAAGACATTTCACTTGGAACGCATCAACAAAAAAATTTCAAGGGTGCAAACAAGGTAGTCCTGTTGATGGTTACCGAGGTGTTTTTTCAACGGATGCTTTAGGTCGCATTTATACAATTAGTCCAGATATGTTGAATATTTTTATTTGCGATTAATGTTGGCGAACGTAAGTGGGCCACAGTCGTCTCAGGATTTAAGAACTGTTGATGGTGAATTGTGTGCAACATATCGTGATGCATGACAACGGTTGCGTTTGGTTGAAGATGATACGCATTGCGATGCTACGCTTCATGATGCATCAGTTTCAGCTCACCCAAATCAAATACGTATGTTATTCGCAATAATAATATCAACATGTTATCCACCAAACCCAGTTGAATTGTAGAATAAATATAAAGATTTCATAGCTGAAGACATTTTGATTCGACTTCGACATCGTTCGTGGATCCCGATTTGATATTTACATTGGAAATGTATAATGTGGCTTTGTTATTGATTGAAGATATTTGCCTTATGATTGCAAATAAAGCATTAGGACAATTAGGCATGATCGCACCAAATCGTCCTATGCATGATTTATTTGAGCGAGAATTGCAACGCGAACAGCAATTCGAATGTGATGTATGTGCAAACACACATTCCAGAATTGAATGTTCAGCAAAAGACTGCATATGATAGAATCATGCAAGCTTTCATTAACAACACTCGTGGATTTTATTTTTTGGATGCTCCTGGTGGCACTGGAAAAACATTTTTTATTTCATTAATCTTAGCAACAATTCCATCCAGACGAAAAATTGCATTGGCACTTTCTTCTTCTGGTATTGCACTTACATTATTGGATGGTGGCCATTAAACATGCAAACGCTTGAAACTCCAATGTGTAATATTTTAAGAAATTCTGGAATGGCCAAAGTTTTGCAAGAAGCAGCAATTATTCTAGGGGATGAATGTCGATGGCCCATAAAAAATCTTTGGAAGCATTGAATCGAACATTACAGGATCTACGTGGAAATCAAAAGTTGTTCGGCGGCACATTAATATTGCTATCTGGTGATTTTCGACAAATGTTGCCCGTCATTCCCAGATCAACCCAGCTGATGAAATTAATGCATGTTTGAAAAGTTCGTTTCTTTGGAGAAATGTACAGAAGTTATCGCTTAACATAAATACGCGTGTGCGTCTTCAAAATGATCCATCAGCACGTGAGTTTTCAAAGCAACTGCTGCAGATTGGCGATGGCAAAATTGCAAGTGATTTAAATGGCTTTTGCACAATCTTACCATCAAAAGAAGAACTAATTGATCGCGTTTTTCCCAACATTTTTCAAAAGTATAAAAATCATGATTATTCAAGAGAACGCGTAATTTTAGCACCAAAAAATGCAAATGTTAATGACATAAATTTTCAAATTCAACAGAAATTGCCAGGTGACTTGGTATCATACAAATCCATTGATACTGCTACGAATGAAGAAGACGCAATAAATTATCCAGTTGAATTTTGAATTCTTTGGAACTACCCAGTATGTCACCGCATCGTTTGAATTTCAAGGTTGGTTCATCGATCATACTTCTTCGAAATCTCAATTCACCAAAACTTTGCAATGGAACAAGACTTTCCGTGAAAAAAATAGTGCCCAATTTGATCGAAGCAACAATTCTCACCGGCAAAGCAAAACCAGAAATTATACTGATATTGCGGATTAGTTGGATTAATACCAACTGACATGACATTTGATTTCAAACGCCTTCAATTTCCCGCGCGTTTATCCTTTGCCATGACCGTTAATAAAGCTCAAAAACAAACGTTTCAAAAGTGTGCGATGTGAATTTTGAGAAATCGTTCTTTCCTCACGACAATTATACGTAGCATGTTCCAGAGAGGGAGCACTAAAAATTTATTTATTTATGCACCACATAATCAAACAACAAATGTTGTATACACTATTGTATTGAATTGATTTAAAATTTTTTTTTTTAATTTTTTCCAAATAAAAATAAAAATAAAAAATAAAAAAAACAAATGAATTTGATTCAGTGCGTAGCGAAGCACGTCGGGATCCGCTGGTTTACAATATATTTAGGTGCCAAAAGAAAAAAAAGATGTATACATATTTAATCATAATATTAATAATAAGAGTGATATGTATGTATATGTATTGTACATACAGAGTGTCCCAGTTTAGGTTTCCGTTCTGATAGCTGAAGATTCCTGAAGTTATTGCAAACAAAAAATTGTATCGCATGAGGAGGTCTATTTTCACCCCCTCCAGTGAGGAACCTCTGGCTTCGAGGTAAAACTCCTTAAAAGGCCGTAGCTTTCTAACGGATTCAGTTTAAGAAACTATAAAGTATTTCATTCGATTAGTAACATAAAATTGATTGGGTTATAAAGAAATGAATAAGGCAGTCTTGAATAAACTGTTGGTTGACAGTTTGTTCAAGTTGTACTTGATTATCAAACATTCACATACTCGCACGCTTCTTATAAAAAAGACACAAAAAATACAGTAAGCAGCAAAGATTCAAGAAAACGAAATTATTGTTAAAAGTAATAATGAAATCTTTTAACTTATATTCCATTTCAACATAAAAAATAATAGCTGTGATCAAAAGGCAATCATGAATTTAAAAATGTGATACTTGTTCAAAAAGTTCAAGACTAAGTACAGTAAAAATATATTTCCAGCAACTTTAATAGCCGCAATGTCCACCACTCGGCATGGAGCATTCAAACCTGTAATGCATCTCTTAAGATCAGTTGCCTGCCAGAAATCTTTATTTCAAGTAAGACCCAGGTAAGTACTCAGTTACAATATTACCTTTATGTGGTTCTTGACAAGCCAACTGTTTAGATTGGAGCGGAGTGTCCCTAAGCGACTGAATATGAGCCATTCCACAGATGGCCATACAAACTTTCCTTGGAACTGTCTTAAGTTTAATTTTGAGTTGTTTTAAAAGCTTCTTCTAGGACTCCTAATCGAGCAGTTACATTTCTGCTGTAGCTCTGTTGAAATCAATAAGCATTTTTTCTTAAATCTGTAATAGTTATTTCAATAGAATACGGTTTATTACAGGGAATACGGCGTTTGAGAATATTGCCCATTTTCTGGGGGTGTCTGATGAAAGTCTGGATATGAGGATGAGGTCTCATCTCCACCCACCAAATTGTATGATGTATATTCGCATTATATTTTTAGATGAGTTCAGTACGGTCAGGTTCTTCTTTAGCGAAGAGACTCACCAGTTCACCAGTTCAATAGGCAATAGGCAACTCTGGTTTAATTAGGTATTAGTATAATATAAGGGAAACTGGGGTATATTTGACACTTAATGTTTAAATGTCTGTATTTGCTAAAATTATTGATGAACTGCAATGTTTTTTTTTTATATGATGCATTGACTATTCTAAATAAGACTCACAGATACATTTTACTTTTATAACAACTTCATTATCTTTTTAAAATTTGTTTTTTAAAAAAAATCATTTTGTCAAGTGGCCGGGCACCGGGTACCTTTGACTTTACAAGGGGAAGATTTGACAATTGCAAGTTTAACTCATAAACGTATGCATAAAAAGTATCAACGGGTCTATTTTGCCTGTTGTTTGAATGGAAAGAAAAGTCAAACTTTTTTTTTTTAACAAATTATTTTAACAATATAAAGAAACATAAATCAATAAATCCATTTTCTTAAAAAAAAAATAAAACATAAATATTACTTCATTTAAAACACTATCAGTCCATAAAGTCTTTAAGAATAATAAATAGGAACATTTTTGAATATCTTATTTCATATAGAGTTTGCCGAAGTCAACGTTAAATAAATATTTTTGACGACAGCGGGAAGTTACGGCTGGATTTGAGGGTTGTGGCAGTTTGAATTTGATTTCACTCCTTAACGTCAAAGAAATATCTTCAACGGCTGGTTCGGTAAAAAGCCAACCTAACAATGATGCTTTTCGTAGATAGTTAACAGTGTAAGTAGAATCGCTGTGGACTGCTGAAATTTCCCAGCATAATAAAATGGCTTCTTAGAATGTGTTAGGTGTCCTAAATCGTGCTATGGGTCTTACAAGCTCAGGTGTTAGAGATGGGATTGGAGATTTGGCAGTTGTAGGTGTGTTTAAAGGCGTATTAGTGTTGCTTTAAGTGGCCAGAACAGATGCGACTAAGTTTTCTTCAGCTGGCAAGGTGTCGACTAAAAATTCATCATCTCCGAAAATCTGGGAGTTGTAGGGATTTTTTCTAGTTGCTTCAAAGCCACTTAATATATTTCTTGAAGAGCAAGCCATTTGAAATGGAAGGTTGTTCAGTTTTGCGACGTAGTAAATTGTTATTTGCTTTCCATGATTGGTGCTTAGAAAATCATGAAATGTCTTCTTACAGAAACGTTTGAACGGCCCGAAAACTGAAACGTCCAATGGCTGAAGTCGATGTGACGTCTGTTATTGAAAAGATAGTAAAATAATGAAATTATCACGGCAAAAATCAATGCTTGGAAGACTGCAGTGTGACGCATAGTTACCAAGGATAATCAAAAATGGTCGTTCCTTTGAACAATTGGTGAAGTGTTGGATATGTATTAGGAGATCGACGAACAGTTTAGAAATCATCTATCCGAATTTAAAATAAGCGATCCAGGAAAGCAACCATTTGAAAATCGTTCGTTAAGGTGGAAGCGAAGGAACACATATGCTGGTGGCAAACGATTTCCACAGGCATTCACTATTCCCACCATTGTCAACAAACAGCTCGCTCAGCTGATACTGCCTGAGCGACAGCACACTGACCCTTTGCTGGGAGGACCTGGTAGATATTTGTAGAAATAATAAATATATATTGAATATGCATTAATGGTTTCTAGTTTTACCTAGAATCCATGGCTATTGTTATTCCCGTCTCACTTAAGTCGTAAATACTCTTAGTGTCAAATGGATATTGTGCGTAAATTTGTCGAAGGTTTCGAAAGAAGTTATCAACGGCTAATTTTGTAAAACCTTTGAATCTGGCTAGGCTCATATTTTCGGGCTTACGTAGCGAGAGTTCAGGATTTCGTTTGAAAAATCCGTTAAGCCAATTGCCTCCAGCTTTTTTTTGAAATTTCCCAACTTGGTAGGCAGCTAATGTTCTTAGCCTTGATAAAGTCATACACAAATTTCTTAAAAGTATCGTTTGACGAGCCGTATGACTGAAAAAACACTTTTTCACATATTCTACCAGTTTTTTTTCCTGCAGCTTCGTTTTTCGCGGTGCATATTTCGATTGAAAAGTGAAACCTTCGTCAGAGCTACATCCATTACCCGAATCTGACCAATCTTTTAAGTGGTCCTGTTTTTTCATACGCATTATCAATGTGGTTCTATTTACCACATATTTTTCAGCTGCTGATGTTGGCCTTTCAAGCTTTTTACGTATGTCTGAAATAGCTCTCTTCACTTTTCCTTCGTCGATTGCACTCCTATTTATCTTTTTCTTGTAGTTTCTAACCATATCTTTAAAATAAACATGAATAAAAAATTAAAAACATACGTGTAAATATTTGCATAACAGATCAAATGTCAATGTTTTTTTTATATTAATGTTTAACTTTCACAAACCTGGCTTTAAAATATTGACATTTTAAGAACAGTGCTATCATAATATTATTTCACAATAAAAATAACTCTTTTATTTTATTCACAAATATCTTGCATAAGTCAACGGCCTCGTCACACTGAAAGCATCGGTTCCCGCTGACAGAGACGTCGCACATAGCAGTGCGGAGCGTCTCCGGTTCAGTAGGGCTGTAGGGAGTCGCGACAGGAGGGATGTTGCTCAGCAGCACCAGCAATTTTGGTGGCTTGATGAAGGCGAGGATGCTTCGTCGTCGAACTCCTCCAATGATAGATAGCTTCATGTGAAGCAGAGTGGTCTAGCCTAATTTTTGTCTTTTTAGCCATGGCCGGTTTACATAGTTGTAGGCAGGTTTAAGTTAGATTGTAAGAAAAAAATATATAAAACCAAAAAAAAAAAATAATAAAAATATGTACATATTACTCGTAGATGTAAGTAGGTTAAGTAGATTAAGATTTATTTTTAGGTAGTATGTAGGCTTTTAGGTTTAAGTTTTATAAAAAAATTAAATGTACATATACCAAGTTTTTACTCAAAGTTGATTTTCTTAGTTTAAGTTTCATTAAATATAAAAATAAATATAGACTGTAAGAGCCGTCGAAAGACATAGTTTAAGTGTTAGGTTTAACTTAGAGTGCCCGCATGGGGCCAGTAAGTTAGTATAAGATTATTTGTAAGTTATTTAAGCTAATTTTTAAGTGTTTTATTGTGTAGCATGTAAGAGTAAATTATGGTATCAAATAAAAATGCATATACGAGTAAATTGATTGAATTGCATCGGTTTCCGCTAGATCACCGAAATTAAGCAGTGTTGGGTGCGGTAAGTACGTAGGTGGGTGACCACATGGGAACTCAGTACTCCGCGTGCTGTTGACGAAACGCGCCACAAGGGCATAGTACCCCGGCGTTAAATCCCGGACCCTACAAATTAATTTGTATCGTTCCCTTGATAAATAAATAAATAAATAAATAAATATCTTGTATAACGGTGGTCAAAAATTACATCAAAAATCCAGATATCAAAAAAACACGTGTTACTTTAATAAGAGTTGAAGCAAAACTGCCAAAGTTCATATCGTTTCTTTATATTAAACGAGGCGTCGTTCGCCATCACAACTTTTCTTCTTAAAGGCTGCGTTCATACCGAAAATCGCAAAGTCAAATGTGCCCCGGTGTCAAATGTGCCTCAGTTTACCCTACGAAGCAAAGTAACTCTGTCCAACTTAATAAAGATGACCCGATAGAAATGATAGTTTTTCCAATTCTTATGTTTCAGCAGCTGTGAAAGTTACAAATGACATCCATCTGTCAAAATATTCAGTAAGGTTTGCCATTTCATCATCCATCGTTTTACGATTGCCGAACGTGGGGATATTATTAAAAAATGTTATCGAAATTCCGGCTCAGTTGTAAATACGCAACGTGAATTTCGTCGTGAGGTCGGTCGTCATCATGGCTTCAGTATGCAGGCAATTCGTCGCACCGTGGAAAAGTTTGAGCGTGACTACACTCTTTAGGATCTTAAGCTACCAACCAGACAGAGATTGGTGCGAAATGAAGAAAACATAGCCGCCGTTGCGGCCAGTATCGGAGAAGACTCAGCAATTCGATTCGGCGTCGATCAGCTGAATCTGGCATTGCCAGGGAGTCAAGCTGGCTTATTTTGCGGTTGGATTTGGACCTACATCCGTATAATATTATGCTGACGCAATAATTGAAACCGGACGACCATAGACAATGCCGTGGGTTTGCTAATTGGGTGCTAGAAATGTTGGCCGGTGATCAACTTCTCGGACGAGGCCCATTTTCGACTCAGATTTTATGTTAATAAGCAAAATTGCTATTATTGGAGTGAACACAATCGGCCAAGCATCAATGCATCCACAAAGATTGACTGTTTGGTGCGGTTTATGGCATGGCGTCTGACTGGTCCTTATTTCTTTCGAAATGAGGAAGGAGACACTCAGTAATAGAGCGATGCTAACCGACTTTCTGTGGTCACAGCTCGACAACATCGATATATTCGAGCTGTGGTTCCAACAAGATGGCGCTATATGAGCTATATAAGCGAGGCAATGCTCGAAGTTGTGATAACTGGGTTATCTCACGGGGAACATTCTTCAATTGGCCGCCGCGATCATGCGATTTGAAACCACTCGATCATTTTCTCTAGGTCTGCGTCAAATTCTTAGTATAGGCTAACAAGCCAACAACTTTGGACAAGCTCGAGGCCAACATTCGACACGCTATTGCCGGAATAACGATGCACATATTGGACCGAGCCATCAAAAATTGGACCGACCGCTTGAAGCACTGCCACCGAAGCCGAGGCGACCACTGGAATGATGTGCTATTCCACACATAATGGTATGAACGTAGCTTCAAAATAAAGCCAGAATCAAATTTATATCTCACACCGTTGTTGTTTTATTTAAATTATTTTACCTATTGTTCTTATCTGGTCACCCCATACAATTCGCAAAGGGCACAATAATAAGGCGAGTTATGAATATGAATAATTTTCAATTCTCCCTTGCTTTTATTGAAGTTAAATATTAACGCAACCAAATATTAACGTGCCAACAAAAGTCCATAGAAAACGAAGCCAACAAAAAATTACATGGTATATGGGCAGGAAAATAGAACTCCTCTCTAAAAATATCCAGTGATATCCACCACGAAATATTGGTAGATTCCGATGTTCAATAAGAAACCGATTGCTTGAAGCTAAACGTAATGGACGAATCGTAAGGAAAAGCCCGCGTGTGGCTACGAACAACAGTAATCAACAGCAAACGATTTAAACTGTCCAATTTTCTAAAAACAAGAATATTCAGACATTATGACAATGGTTGGCCGTTGCTCAATTGGTAGTGCATTGGTTTTCATATCAGCCGGTTCGGCATTCAATCCTAACCGCGCCCGAAAGACATTCATTTTTCAGGCAACTAAAGTCATGTTAGATAAATGGTTGCGTAGAATATAAAAACAAGTCAAATTACGCGAAATAGCCACTGAGCTCAAACATCTTTCTCTCTGTTTCTTCACACTTTCCAAAAAAATTTAGCTCATGCTTTGGCATCGTAAGCGTAGTTATACCTACTTTGAGTGCTAAACCCTTTGAAAACAAAATAGTAAAGCGTGAATACAAGTTTACAATAATATACAGAGCGTTCCGGATGAAGTGTCTAATAGGGAAGGGTGGAGGGGGGGGGGGTCTCTGAGGTGCTGACGTTTTAAGCAAAGTCTTACGCTGCCTTATTTTGATTTCTATGCAAAATAATATGTCTCAAATGTATGCGTGTATGGTAAGAAATGGTATATCGTTGAACTCGTAATTATGAGTACTTTAATTGTTTTAATGTAAATGTTGCCCTAAAATTACTGAAGATCGAAAGGTATTTTGTTTTTTTTTAAACATAGTTAACATTCTATAGTATATCTTATTAACCACCACTTTTTGCTACTTTGAAAGGTGTATCTGTTACTTACAAAAAAACAAAAGCTAAGTCAGATCATTTCAGTAGTAGTTTTCAAGATACGACCCAATTTGTTCAGACTATACAACTCAAAAATGGAATATTCTATTACAAGCTCTACAAAATTAACTAGTTAACAGCTGTTTTGAAATAAGTTTTTTATTGCCGAATGTAAATCCAATATTTTTTTTTTTAAAAGGTTCATTTTATGACTCTTTTCAGGGGAAAAGGAAACCACATCGGGCAGGCAATGGCCATTTTTTCAGTTCAAAAAAAAATTGACGGTTCTTTTCCTTTTTTCAGGATTCTATAGTGCTTACAAATTATTGAGTTTTATTATTAAAATTCGTGCTCTGTCGAAAATGTTTTTCGCGCACTTCGACCATTTTACGGTCATCATAATCGACCTACTGAGCAAGCAATTCAAGACGTAGTGACCAAATTTCGTACCACTTTCACGCTATTGGACATCAAGCCACCTACTCATATGCGTAGAGTGCGTACAGAGGAAGATATTGCTGCTATGTCCGCCGATGTTAATAAAGACCGTGATTTGTCCGTTCGCAGCTATTGGGATGGTTTTACTCGACTACGTGGATATGTTAATAAACAAAACTGACGTATTTTGTCCGATGAGCAACCTTAGGCAATACCAGAGATGGCAATGTGCACTGTTTGGTACGGTATGTGGGCCGGCGTAATCATTGGCTCGATTTTTTTTAAAGATGAGAGGGAGAACAACGTTACCGTCAATTGCACCCGCTATCGTTCAATGATTCAGAACTTTATTTTGCACAAAATGCACGAGCTGAACCTGATCGACATGTGGTTCCAACAAGACGGCATTACATGCCACACAGGATGCGATCGATGGACCAATTGAGTTTTTTTTTTTTTACAGTTTGTATGCATTTTTATTTTCATTCATTAATGAATTCTAACATGCTAGACAAAAAAACGCTTAAAAATTACCTTAATTAACTTAAAATTATCTTATTCTAACTTACTGGCACTCTAAGTTAAACCTAACACTTAAACTACGAGTATGTCTTTCGACGAATCTTACGTTATATGTTTATACTATCTCTATTCATTATTAAAACTAAGAAAACATTTTTTAACAAAAACTTAGTAACCTGACTTTTTTTTTTTTACTTTATTATAAAACTTAAAACTAACACTTACAAACTACCTAAGATCTAATCTACTTACATCTAATACATAACATACACATACAAATATATATATATACATAACATATATATGCTTAATATATAAATATATGCACATATATATACTTCTTTTTTTTTTGAGTTTTTTTTGTATTTATTTTTTTTATTTTTTTGTATTTTTTTATTTATTTTTTTTTTATACTTAAATCTAACTTAATCCTACCTAAAATTATGTAAGCCGGCCATGGCTAAAAAACAAAAAATTAGGCTAACCGACTTTGCTTCACATGAAGCTACCTATTGCTGGAGGAATTCGATGACGACGCATCCTCTCCTTCAACAAGCCACCAAAATTACTGGTGCTTCTGAGCAACATCCCTCCTGTCGCGACTCCCTACCGCCCTACTGAATCGGAAGCGCTCCGCACTGCCATGTGCGACGTCTCCGTCGTAGTTGAGTTGCCTATCCGCAGCTGTTCGGGCGACGTGGAAGGTTAGCGGCACCGCCAATCTGTCCTGGATCAGACCTTTGCTATCTAGATAGAGGAATGCTTCTGGAGGAATAAAGCCGTCAAAGCGAACTCTCTCGTGATACATATAATTGGGGTAATAAGCCCCAGAGATCAGGTTGTTCGATGAGGTCATTGCTCTTGCAATGTGCCTTCGAGTCAACTTAATGACGAAATTGTCCACTCTTATCAGGTTCGCCCTATTGTATAAGACCACATTAGGATAGAATTTTATGTACTCAGACTCTGGTGTTCTGTATAAGCGAAGACAAGTCCTTAGACAAGCCCTCTCAAAAACCCGAATCATTTCCAATAAACTTGCTCTCACGTTGAACCACACGGGACATCCAAATACAAGCATGGGCCTGATAAGGGCCATGTAACAGATTACCTTCACCCTCTCATTGAGTTGGCTGTTATAAAACAGTCTCTTTGTAAGGGCAAAAGCACCTCTGGCTCTGGCCAGAGCAACATCTATATGTTTATTAAAATACAGATATTGATCTAGCCAGATCCCAAGGTATCTAACTACATTTCGACAAGCAAGTGGCTGTCCATGTTGTCCGACGATAGAGAACTTTCGCCAATTCTTTCTGGTATCCCTAGAGGCCCCAGACAAAGGCGTCCTAAACAGAATGGTTTCCGACTTCTGAAAGTTAATTTTCAACTTCCAGTCGTCGCAATATCGCTTAATTTTGTCGAAGTCACGTTGCAAAAGCGTATTAATGACCTCAATCTTTGGACCTGACCTGTACGCGATTAAGTCGACTGCGTACGCTATGGTATGATGAAGTGAACCTATCAAATCACTTGTGTAAATGTTGAATAGGATCGGCGAATTTACCGCACCTTGTTGCAGACCATTTTTAATGTAAAAATATTCTAGCAGAAGTCACATCGCCATTCTTCACGATAAACTGTCTACTGGAGAGCATATCAAAAAGATTATACAGCAGTGGTTTACTAATGCCCAACCTGTCCAGCCTGAAAAAGAGTCCCTCTAACCATATGGTATCGAAGGCCTTCTCCAAGTCAATCAGGCAGTCACCAGTGCACTGGTTCTTGCCTTTGTTCCATTGGATATCAGAAACAAGTTTCGACACAGCATGAATGATAGCATGCCCCGCCTTGAAACCGAACTGATTATCCGGAACCTTACTGATGTTTGGAAGAAGACTGATCGAGCGAAGATTCGCTGGATTGGAAGTATCTTTATCCCTTTTGGGAATGGGATGTACTACCGCAGTTTTCCAATGCGCTGGATAATGTGCATTATTCATTGCATTATTAAACAGGGTGGTATAAATGTTCACCGCTTCTAGTGGGAGATGTCGAAGCACAATGCTCGGTATTTCATCGGTTCCCACTGATATCTTACTTCTAAGCGATTCGAAGATCGTTTGGAGCTCTTCCTTCGAAATGAACGGTGGTAATACCCTTTCGTTGGTGATGACATTATTTGCCATATTTTCGTCACTGAACTGGGTGAAACCCGAGTTCTCGAATCGCCAATTCACAATTTCATTTCGAAGGCAGACATTGTGCACAAGGACTCGACTCTCCAGGTCGTGGTTCGGGCCAATGATGTCATTCGCCTTGTACACTTCCTGGAAAGTCGCTCCTATAGCCTCTACCTTCTCCTGCGGATCCTCGATCACAAATTTGTCATCATCAACTCCCTCATTTGGATCGATACCTGCTGCTACAAGTATTTGTTCGTTGTTCGTCGTTCGAGCGATTTTGAGACATGGAAGGTCGTTTTGATTATTTCTCCGGAAGATTTTATTTATTTGCGGGAGCATATTCGGGTTGCTGGTGTTTACAGCGCGAATTTTATTGTTCCAATACAAACTTACAGAATTTCTGTAATTTTCTTTTATTAATATCTGGAGGTTTTTAATCGACGACTTCAATGTCATGATCTCAGGTTTATGTCTGTCAGTGAACTATCTGTACAAGGTTTTTAGTCTTGACGGCAGTCTACTTTTATGTCGGTGCAGTGCGTCAATAGTTGCGCTGCGGAATAAGTCTTCTTCGTCAGTGTGTTGATACCGAGGTATCGTTTTGTCCATAGTTCGTTTAATTGTCTCGTCCATTAGTTTTAGATACCTGTCAATCTCCTCGTTTGACAGATTTCTGTTGGACGGTGGGTAGAGCGAATTCGAGGAGAGTGCTCTAGTCAGTGTTCTGGTGAAGTGTGTCCAGCGCACCCTACTATAATTGTAGGAATACCTTTAAACAAACTCTTCCAATTCCGCAATTTCGTTGGGAACAGTTATTTCGGTGCTGAGACCGCAATGGTCACTGTCATACACGAAAGTGCGTAGACAGTTTGTAGTTTGTTGGTTAGTGCACATCAGTTGTATTCGTGAATCGAACAGCAGGAGATCCAGGTAGGAACCGTGTCTGGGAAACGACGGACTATCCGTGGCTTTGAGGCCGAGTCGATACATCACACTGTGCTGACCCCACCAATTGAATAGTAGATTCCCTCTAGTATTTGGTGTATTATTTCCCCAATCTCTATGTTTGGCGTTAAAATCTCCGCCGATAATAAAATAGTTCTTCTCCAATTCCAGCCTCAGGAATCGAAACAGTGTCTCGAGCTCTGAGATGAATAAGGTGGATTGAGTAGCCTTAGGTGCATAGACAGACACCATGTATAACCGCTTTCCACTACGGAAATTGATGTACATGATGCATGCTTCTAGCACCTGAAACCTACGTACTACACGACTGTATACTCTTTTAAAACGTAGTCCCTTTCTTACAAAGATCGCAATACCACCTCCTTGAATAAAATTGGGTCGGTTTCTTCGTAATATTTCATATCTTCTGTGCCTCATTTTGTGTCTTTTGGTAAGCTTAGTTTCGCTAACCAAAAGCACATCAGGGGCTTGGTCTTTAAGCAACTTAAACCGTGCGGCTCTTCGTTCGAACCTAATCAGTGAATTAACATTCACTGCAAGGACCTTCAGGGTTTGCTCCGCCATGTACGTACCCATTACGACTGGAGGTGCTGTAGGCCCGGCAGCGATGGACCAATTGAGAAATGAGTTCGGTGAGCAATTTATCTCTTGCTTTGGACCGGTGAAATGGCCGACTAGATCGCACGATTTGAAGCCTTTGGACTACTTTTTATGGGCATACGTCAAATCACTCGTCTATGCCGATAAACCAGCATTGGTTTATTGCACCCTTGGAAGACAACATTACACGTGTTATTAGCGAGATACCAGCCAATACCATATGCTCGAAGAACTGATACAAAATTGGACATAGTCGTGGTCAACATTTACATGAAATAATCTTTAAAAAGTAAATGGTAAGCATTGATTTATCAATTCAAATAACATTTCTATACACTTTTGCAATTTTCCTGTTTTTTTTTGTTGACAAAGCCAAACGTTTAAAACATCACTCTTTACAATGCAAAATTATTTACATTTGCAGTTTCCGTCCGATATAGTGATATTTAATTCACGATATCCTCGACGATGGACGTTTCTACAGAAGAATACGCAGACATGATTATGTCTAAGGTTTTTGCAATGGTAACGGTTATCGAGCGAAATCGAAATATCTGAGACGATACCCTGATAGGACTATCCCAAATGGCAGGACATTTAATAGAACATTTTCTTGGTTGAGGGAGACAAGAACTACGCGGAAATCATCGAGAGATTCATACCCTGCTTCAGCAGAACGCGTTCGCAGCTACGAAGACGTTTTAGATTACGTCAGAAACCATACAAATAGCAATCTTAGGCAACTAAGCAGACATTTTAAACTTAGCAGGACTTACATCTGGAGAATTTTACATTCAGAAGGTAGGTAGGGGACTCAAAGAAGCGCTTGGAATTCTGAAATTTATGCGAAATAAATTACCAGAACTATTAGGTGATATAGCACTGCAATAAATAACAGCCGTATGACGCCCAGCATACTATGGCCGTGCAGTTAGAGAGTGGTTAGAACGTATTTATAAAAATTCTTGGAAAGGGCTGGATGGACTCATTCTGTGGGCTCCAAGGTCGCTGGACTTGACCCTAATGGGCTTTTATTTACAGGGACGGATGAAGAATGTTGTTTAATCATAAGAAATAATAACATTGGTTGACTGGAACTATGACATGACGAGACACTTGCGAAAATCAAAAGAACTAGAAAGAATGGAAATTATTAGAGCCTTTCAAAGACAAGATATGGAGTGGATACAAAGCAATGGTTTGCACTTTGAACAATTGATACGATACAAAAAATGTGCAATCAATATTTGTAGGCTTTATTCTAGAATTTTTCACAAAATTTAATTTAATGTTTTGTCTGTTTCATAAGTTGCTATTGAAAAACCTTTCGCGCTTATTTTAACTTAGAATTAATAACCTACCTACATATATATTTCTATTGTATATACTTTTCATACATTTAAATACTGTTTATACAAACTCTTCTAATACATGGAAATTCTTTTTATCTCTTTTCTTTGTATTTTGTTCTGTTTGAATTTGGGTATATATTTTCTAAATCTGGTACCGAAACCTGGGAAGGATCGGAGAATATTAACGGAAGGAACGAGTGTACCATATATCGATTTCTTTGCAGTTTAGCGAAATGGATTTGGCAAGTGTCGGGATCAAGGAACCAAACTTGTCAAAAGCGCTATCGATTATCTTAAATTTGAAGATTCAAAAATAACGGATAAGAAATAATGTCGACGACAAACGCAGAGGTGGTGAATTTGATTAAGCAAGATGACCAGATAAGAAAAGCTGAAGCCGTGGCAGATTATGAAGATAAAGCGACCATCACATGCATTATGAAATGTCGTCTGTCCAAACTTTACCTTCACCAAGGTCAGCCAGTAGTTTCAGCAAGTCTAAATGAAACGATCTTACTTGCTATCAGAACATACTGAATGACGCGGCTAACATTTGGCGTTAAAATCAGTCCCTACATTCTTGGTGCCATGATTCAGGGATTGATAAACGAGGCAGTGTTGCGAACTCAAACATCGGGCGAGCTGTAAGAAAGGAGCATTGAATATACGAGCTGCTAAGGGAAAGCTTTTATGTGGACGACCTTGTCACTAGCACTGATGATGAGGATATAGTGAAGGATATTCTTCGCCCAACAGTGCGAAAGTAAGAGAGTGTTTTGAAGTTTTGAAGTTTTATTATATTGTAATATTTGCATAATAAAAAAAAGCAACAATTAACTCCGTCCGAGTTACCGTACATTATCTTACACAGAGATTTGATATCCTATTAAATATCTTTCAACTGAAATTGGTAATTTATAGCTCCATGAAATAGATAGGCTGAATTTGAATTTCACGTTTTGAGGAAAAAATTATACTAAAACCTCAGTATGGAAAAAACAAAAATAAAGAAATAAATAATAGTAATAATAATAAAGATTATAATAAAAATCATTTTAATTACAAAAGATACAATTAAATTAATAAATGAATAAATAATTAAAGAAAGAAATTAGTTAGTTAGTAGATAGATAAATGTACAATATAAATAAATTGATAATTAAATAAATAAATAATAAAAAAAATATAAGTAAATAAATTGATAGAAAAAAAAGTAAAGAAATAAATAAATATAACGATGTATGCAAATAAATAAACAATTAAATAAATTAACAAAAATATAAGAAAATAAATAAATTAACAACAATTATTTAATTGATTAACTAAAATTAGCAAATATTTAAATAACGAATTCATGAACTCCAAGTTACCAAACATGCCTACGACGATAAATTATTAACGAACAGATTCTCAGCATTGGTGCATCTCTCTTCGAATTTAGGATTAAGTTTACGTATTCTATCTAATACCAATTAAATTGTTGTTCTTTCGTGCAGATCTCGCTTAGAGGCTAAATATCGGTGGGGCAGAAAACTTTGTACTAGTTTACATAAACACGGTGTAAAATTTACCGCAATCATTTTCAAAACATGACCGTTATGCCATACACAATCAAAGGGTTTTTCCATCTCAGAGAAAATCATCGCCTTGGACAAGTTTGGTGATCTTTGATGCTTTAGATGATTACTTATTCTCAAGACTTGATGAGAAGTCGTTCGTTTGGTAAAATAATAATAATATTCTATGGTTTAAAAAAGTTTGTCTTTAAAAACTTTTTCAAAGATTTTACTTAAGCCACTAAGGAGACTGGTCTATAAATTTGGTTCATTGAGCAAAACGATGTCATCTATCTGGACGTTATGCTGATGGTTTTGCCATTTGGATCGATTTTGAAGAGACGTCAGATACTCCTGGTACCACCGCTTCCAGAAGCCTTGCATCAAAGACTGTAAAAGATACCAATTAGTGCCTTTTGAAATATTTGTATTTGATACTCGTAGATCTGGATATGGGACTGCTGAGTAAGACTCTCCAATCATGAAGTGAGGAGGAGATAATGCTGTAAGTGAGATGTTTGCCACATAGGGTGCGAATTGAGAAGGCATTCGATTTTTGTCAATAGCGCATACATCTTCTCGTATGTAAGTCTGTTTTCCCCGATTACGCGTTAAAGGTGCATTTTAACCGATTTTACACCCGCCTTCCACAGCCCTCCAAAATGATATAGTCTTTAGATAGATGGTTTATTACAATATTGTTATGTTTTTGACTAAGGACCAGGTCGTAAAGCTCCCCATGAAGTCTCTTAGCACCATGGAAGTTGGTCGCGTTATCACTCCACATTTCCGAAGGCTTTCCGCGACGCGATCCAAAGCCAAAAGGAATGCGTTCGATGATAAATCCCCGACGAGTTCGATATGGATTCTCTTAGTGACGAAGCATACAAAAATGGCAATATATCCCTCAACGTATCTCCCAGGAGCTAATCCCAGTGTTATAGGACCCGCATGGTCGCAACCGACTTTGCTAAATGGATGCGAGAACGGTACTCGCTCTACTGGGAGATAACCCATGAATTGATTGGCTGACGATTTGCGCTGCCGAAAACAAGCAACACATTTGTGCACGGTTTTATGTAAGAGATTCCTGCAACCGAGGATATGATAGTTTTTTTTAATATCACCAACATTAAGGAAACATCGGCATGAAGGTTCCTTGCTACAGGATGCGATTTATTCAGAATGATGGGATGTTTTTCACGACGCAAAGCACTTCTTTATCATCAAGAAACGGAGATAAGGACATCAATCTATTACGCGAGGGTAGATCCTTAATGCTTCGAAGAATTTCGATTTCAGGCGAAAAGGAGGAAACTGAGCACTTTTGATTAAACGAAACTTTGATTCGGCGATATCTGTCGAAAACAGAAAGTTGGAATTATTACGATTTGATGAGTTAAAATAGTTTGCAATATGCAACTACGAGACGAGCACGGATTTGACGATTGGTGATAATTTGTTCAAGAACATTATTTGATTTTAATTTTAATATGAAAGTCTGAACCTGTTTTGGTTTGCGTTCCTCCAATTGGTCCATAGGAATACCTTGCAAATCACACTTTGATACCGGTCATGCATTAGGTTCCTTACTAAGTCAAGGTGGACCCGTCCACCAGATTTCTGTGGAAGCCAAAAGAGACGGTGGAATTCTTCGCGATGCGACGTCAACTGGGTTGCAAGGACACCGTACATGATTCCATGATTTGAATGGGATTGACGATATGATTTTACCTGTCCTATTACTAAAGAAAACCGGCCATTTTTTGTGTGGAGACTAAAGCCAATGGAGAGCAATTGACGAGTCTGTCATGATCATGATTTTATTTTATTAAGAAGAACAGCTCTGTAGAGCTTAAGTCTCGGAAGAGACAGACTTGTATTGGTGCGACCTTACTCTTGGCTGCCACCAACGTTATAGATATTTCTCCACTTACGCTTATACTCCGACAGTACACGACCGCCGCGCAAACATCCAATGACATGTCACAAAAGGCATGTAGCCCACAGTTGAGCTTGTTAGTCCATATGGCTCTAGGAACGGACTAGTTTGAACGAGGTGAAACCTAATTTAGCTCGCCAAAGGTCTTGGAAGAGGATTTTAATAGCGACGATAACTGGGGCGACAAATCCCAAAGGTCAAATATCCACGAGGAGTCAGAAAATATCCGACGTTTTGTAGAAACCAATTGGTTGGGAAGATTTACCTTATAGGTAAAGCAATCTTTCAATGGACACCACTGCAACCCAAGAACTTTTACCATGCAAGATTCTTCAAACTCAACCTGAGAGATGTCTCGTTGATCTTCTGGTAGGAGTTCGGAGTCCACTTCCGAAGATTGAAGCCTGCAGATTTAAGCGCGTCAACAAGTTCATTTCGAAGCAAAATCAAATCTTCAATAGAGTCAGCACCAGTAATCAATTAAAAATCATTTTCTATAACTGAAGAAGCTCGAGGATAGTTTTCTGCAGTATGTAAGGCAAGCTGCTTAAGTGTACGTACTGCTAAAAATGGAGCCGCTGACGTACTATACGTAACTGTTAAAAGCTTAAAATGTTTTATAGGGTCCTGGGAATTTTCACGCCAAACGATCCGGTGAAAATGTGTGTGAATTGGTGAAACCCATATTTACCGGTACGTCTTCGCAATGCCTCCTGAAATAGTGTATAAATGTCGACGGCATCGAAGACATATGGAATAGATGTCTCGCTAAATTGTAGGCCCAACGAGAAGCGATTCATTTAACGACGATCAACCAGCGTTGTTCGATTTAGCAGACCCATCGAATACCACACGTACCTTGGTCGTACTACTATCACCCTTAAAGACAGTGGTGTGGTAAATAGTAGTGGTTGGTCTGTTCTTGAAGTTCATTCAATGGGATTTCTTTCATATGACCCAGCGATATGTATTCGTTCACAAAACGAAGTTTTGAGGTCAGGATTGGACAGAAATCTTCGCGCAATAGAGTAGAAGCGATTTAACGAAAGATGAAACGAGTTACCTGCAATAAGTTTTGTAGTTGATTTAAATGGTAGTTGATTTAAATGGTAGTTGGACGATGTATTTCCCATCTGGGTGACGAGTTTGTGTTAAAGCAAAATGTCCTTCAGCTTGTTTTTCCTCAACCGATAAAAAAGGTTCAGGATGAATCTCTTCTAAATGCCAAAAGCGTTCAAGATCAAACTCCTGCGAATAGTCTAGATGAGTACAATATGCCTTTACTTCCATATACCTTTGTGTATCCTGCTGAAAGCTGCCAGCAATCACACAGCCGAAAATAGTTGGTATTTAACTAGGAGCACCTCCGATGGTTTGTTTCGATAGCCCGTCGATAATGCTGAAGACCTTATCCGACCCAATTAAAATGTCAATTGTGCCAGGTATACCGAAATTTGGATCCGCGAAAAGCAGCAGGATCGACCACATTTATTGTGGTTGAAGGAAGTAATGACGTCAACTTTGAGCTGACGTAACATTCGATGTTAACGTTTGATTTAAAAAATAAAACCAAAATGTGGCAAAAAAACAAAAAAAATAAACTGTTTGAAGAGGGTTACACTTTTACTGTAGCCCAAGTTCAGGGGAAATATCGGAGTTTGGACCGGCGATATAAATCGACCAAAATCCACAACAAAAGACCAGGAAGAAATAGAGAGAGTTGTCCTTACCAAAGGTATGTTTATTGGACACATTTTTATTGATTTAATGATGTAAGTCTTTGGTTGCAGTGAGTTAGATAAAGTCCTATCAGAAAAACGAGGAATACATCCTGAGCATATCTTAGATAACGAAGCACAGAACGGTTTGACAAGGGAAGTCCTGCTAGCCAACGAAAGTTTCTCTGAACCAAACACATCTTCAATTTCATGTTTAGCATAAAATGTTTCTTAATTTTCATGAAATTAATGCATATTCTTACAGAAAACTCGAGAGGATCAGCAATTAAACGAACGAGGAAGTGCGAACCCGTTCAGGAGATAATTTTGAGGAGGATCAATGAGATTGGGAAAGAATGTGGTGAATACCACTCTAAACTGGTTCAATTCTTGGATCACAAAAAGAAATGCTATAACGAACGCAACGAACTTTTGAAGGCGAAAAGTTTTGAATTAATTTAATTTTTTTGTTTCTATGGTTGTGCTTAAATGAATTCATATTTTGTGTTATGTTCCTTTTCTGAATAAGTAGTTCGTTAGAATAAAAACTAAATGAAGTTCCAAGAAAATCTTGTTTACTTAAATTTACAAGTTTGCTGTAACTGTTGACATATGACATCTCTCACAACATTTCCTCTAGCATATTCCTCAAATTATACGAAGTCCGGGCTGCTGTTTACAATAGTTTCCTCTATAAAATCTAAATCATCTTCGTTTGCAATATTATGAAGAACGCAACAAGCTCTTATGAAATGAAATATCCTCTTCACTTCTCTAAGCTTACAATAATACAATTATCGGAATCGTTGTTTGAGTATACCAAATGAATGCTATATTGCATTGCAACACGACAAGAACTTAGTTTTAGATTGAAATTTTTCTGTTCATCAGTGAGATGTCCGTTATCTCTATAAGGTGCAACTAGTTGACTAGAACACCTAAAAGATAGTAATCTCAAAGTATTTTAAAAGTTTTAATATGTCAATAATTTTTGTTGCAAAATTTAAGTACTTTACCTCCACTTCGATTAATTTTCCATAAATTGGGGAATTTTGTAAAACCCAACTATCGTGCCACGAACCAGGATATCCGACTAAAATACTTATAAATTTCTTTTTTTCGTTGCAGATTGCCTGAAGACAAATGCTCTTATTTCCCTTTCGATCAATATAGTCATCTTTGCACTTCGGTGGGTCTATTTCAATATGGGTTCCATCGATACAACCTGATTTAAATAATAATAAATTACAAATAAGTGTGAAATCTATGTGCGTTTTACCTATTAAAAATCCTCCTTTATTTTGGAAAAATGTACTTGTTTCCTGTTTTTGCTCATCATTGGGCCACGTTATAATGCTTGGGCCGAGACTGCTTAAAAACATTATATACCAGTCGATGATACGTGAAACAGATGATAATGAGACATTAAAACGGTCGGCTACATCACTAAAGCTACATGCTTCATGCCCAGCGAACCATAGGAAAACTGCAGTGTGCTTATGAGCACTGCATCTTTTATCGCGTCGTAGATCAGCATAAAAGTGCGATGCTTCAAACTTTTCTAAAAGTTTCAAATAGAGAACTTTTAATACGGAAATGTGTTATGAATTCATTTTCAGAGTAGAGTGGAACAATCGTTTCTAAATAATCCCTCACGCACGTTCTTTTTAACTCAGATGAAGACACAACCGCTAGCAACCATTTTTCTTCAATGTCCGGTTCATTAATTATTAGTTCCATCACGTCGTTTTCATCAGTTATCATGAAAATAATCTTTTAGCAGTATTTTCTAAAATTTCCATTATTTTCACAACACTCTAGAACTCACAAGTGTAATTTAATTCAAACAAATGTATGTGACATTTCAGATTTGACATTTCATAAATGACATAATTTGCACAATTGGTTTAACTGCGTTCCCGTACGTTGTTGAGATTTTGCCTCTCTCTGAGAGATTTTTACCCCCACTCCTTAAAAAATGACAGACTTCACAATTTGGTGCAGAAAGTACTGGAACATACCTACATATTGTTTGAATCAAATCTCGAGTGTAAATTCAGGTTAACCAAACCGTTGGTAACACCTGCTGAAGTTGATGTAACTCCCATAATTGTAATGCGAGATTTTCTACCTGAGAGTCCTAACCGTTGTACACGTTGCCCAGTTACAAAAGAGACTTCTGACCCTGTGTCCAGAAGCACACGAATATGTCGATAAACTCCTTGTTTATCACGAGTTTTAAGTACAGCAGTAATAAGAATAAACGTGTGGGTGGCCGTGGCTTAAGTGGTAGTGGACTGGCTTCTAAATCGGAAGGTTCCGTGTTCGAATTCCAGCCTCGCTCGAAAGACATATCATCCATTTTTTTCAGTTAACGAACATCAAGCAAGACGAGTAGTTGACCAGAAATCAACATCAATTCAACTTCCACTAAGAATTTGGTCTCCCCATTTAATGTTGGATACCACCCATGGAGCAAAATAACCACTGAGCCCAAACATCTTTCTTTCTCTCTCTATCCCATTTTCCAAAAAATTTAACACATGCTGAGGCATTATAAGTGTATGCATACCCATTTAAGTGTGGTAAAAAAATACGATGATTAGTTTCGAGGGAATGTAACGATACGGTAGGATTGTTCAAATCATGTGGCGAATACGACGAATGAGGAGAAAGCGACGAATGGTGCGAAGGCGACGAATGATGACGTTGAACCTGGTTTGATTTTGTGGCGAAATTGTTGTGTTTTGTGTAGGATGCACTAAGGTGTGGTCACGAGAATTGCATGTCTTACACCGAAAATTGGAACGAAATTTGTTTGACAAATGACCGGGTCGAAGGCAGTTAAAGTTAAGAGAAGACTCATTAACGAAGCTACTGCGGGCAGTGACCTCTAACCTGATGAATGTCTTGCAATAGGGAAGAAGATGATCTTCTTTGCATTATGGACATCCTACTTTAGTTTCTACCATGTGTGAACGAACACTGCTTTGCAGTTTGTTGTTTGTTTTAGCAGCACGAGTTAAACTAAAGCAGAATACTAGACAGCTAAAACCGGTTTTCTAAAGAGTCAACTAATTGGTTGATGGTACAGCTACCATCCGATTCCACCTCTTCCGCCTACGCTTTTTTGGTCTCGTGGTCTAACTTTTGGAGCAAAATATATATGAGCCAAGGGTCTCTCGAATTAGAGCCCAGAGAATTTAATCCTTGTGACGTCTCGTCTGCTCCATCCGTTAGTTTACGAAGAGACTGAGCATTTGGTGAATTACACGATGGTAACAAAAGAAAAGATTGTACGAATGACTGGATGATTAAGTATTTTTTGTCGAAGGGGCCTCGAGTTTGTCCCATGCTTCAATATAATTGTTTTCGGAACATGGGATGTGTTTTATTAGATTAGCGGCGTCTCCATCCAAAAGGGATTTCAAATATTGAAATTTTTGAGGGGCAGTTAACGGTGGATTGCGATCAATTGTTCCCGTAAAGAGAGCTTTGAAACCTGGCCAGTCTCTGTAATCACCATGACAGGTAGGAATAACACACTCTGGTAAATGTACGGATTTAGAATTCTTTGCATTGATTGCATCTAATTTATTTAAAAACAAAACCTGTTGAGAAGCCAATACTTATCAATTGATTGATCGGCTGTGGCGTTCGATTTAGAAAACTCACGAACTGCACTGGCAATTAAAGCGTGTGTCAGGCACTACCACGTCTGCATCATCGCAAAGATTTTTTTTTTTTATAATTTACGCGCGCCTAAGGGGTTATGGATACCCTTTTACTGTTGCCTGGGCGCGGGCGGAAAGATAGAAGGAGGAGAAAGGAAAGCAGTGTCGCGATGTAGTGGTTTGAAACTCAGGTGTGTTTGGTTTCGATATTGACTCTCCAGGGGTGGGAGTCCGATATAACGGAGAGATTTTCTTCACTCGGAATGATTCAAGGTTGCGAATTTTAACGGTTGTTTTGTGCTTGAAAACTCTACAACAGCCAAATTTACATGTCAGTGTTATGCCTTCACACGCAGATTTTTCTGACTGAGTTCCAATTACACAAATGAAAACTTTATCGTGGCTAAGATTCGAACCTTGACCCTCCGAGTGAGAAGCGATTGCTAGTACCACTACACCACGGCCACCCATCGCAAAGATCGTATAACTTGTCGTGAAGAGATGTGAAACTAAATCAGGCTTCTGTAAGACGTACTAAATGAATCTCTAACATAGCAAGGCTTGTAGATTCATCAAAAGATTTTGCAAATGAGTGCGCCTTTGTTATCACCGCCTTGACATGACCGCATTTCACTTAAATGGCAATCAATAATGTTTTTGCTGTCACCGAATTGACCCAATTTCCAAAATAATTTTAATATTGTTTTTTGATTATATTGTTTTTTGAGATATACACATATATATATATATGATTGGCAGATTATGAAATTTTGGGGTTAAGACACGTATTTTAAATAGAGTACGTACTCGATTATCGCAACTAGTAGAAACCGAGGTTAGTTGCAACGAACGAGGTTGTTGCAATAACCGAGTCAATTTTTAAAAAAGTTCAATTCAAGATCAAAACCAGAAATCAGTTTTTATTATTATTGTATAATTTTTTATTATTATAATATAATTGTGTAAAAAAGAAAGGAAACAAGATAATTCATTTAGTACATACATTTTCATATTGAGCAACTTATTGTTTTTTTTTTTAAAAAATTGGGCAATTTCGTTTGGATTGTTGAATTTGTTGATTTTTTTAGCATAACCATTTCTCGTAATTTTTGAAGATTAAAAATTTGTTCTATAGGGACTGAGTTTTGTTCAGCCCATTGAATTGCTGTGTTTATGCTTTTTATTGCAGTCTCAGCCTTTATTTTAGGAGCAGGAATATCAACCTCGGGTTAACTTTTATCAGATCCGGCTGACTCATTTTCTTCAATTTGTTGAATTTCCTCATTGTTGTAATTGGTTTCGCAAACCTAATCATTTATTTCATCATTCGAAATCAATTCGCTGCGAGAAATATCATTGAAAAAAGTTGATATGGATTCTACAACCACGTGTTCACTGATAATTTAAGCTCTGACTGTGCTTAAAGGTAACTCATCTTCATCTTCCCAATCACAATGTGAAGCCATCAACACATTCTAGCATTTTTTTAATTGAACTTGCCTGCAGCCCATCCCATGCGTTAGATAGGCAAATTGCATTTCGGAGATTGAATGCTTTAATTTTTGCTTCGAGGTCTGATCCCTCACAACCAATTAAAAAAGCCAATAGACTTTTTTTTATAATGAAGCTTTGTTGAATTTATAACGTTCTGATCCATTGGCTGAAGAAGAGCAGTACAATTTGCAGGCAAACACATGACAACAATCATGCCGTCATCACTTTTCAACTCGCCATCTTTTTGGTGACACGGAGCGTTATCCAAAAGTAGGAGCGCCTTGGCTGGAAGTATTTTTGATCTTAAAAAGACTCTTACCTTAAAAAAACAGAAAAACGTTTTAAAAAGGGCGACCTACCATCAAAAGAATTTTTCTCACCTCAGGCACAAATGTGGAGTGGAACCATTGTTCAAAAAAAGCCAAGGTCACCCAAGCATTTTTATTTGCCTTATATACCACGGGTTTGGGGTCAAGATTTTTAAAAGATCTTGGATTTATCGATTTACCGATGATAAATAGCTTCACTTTGTGCAAACCCGAAGCGTTAGTACAGGCGAGAAACTTTATTCTTTCTTTACTGGTCTTTATACCCGGAGCCGATGATTCCTTAAAGCTGACAAGTGTTTTGTCCGGCAATAGTCGGTAAAATAAGCCGGACTCATCGGCATTATAAATTTGATTTGGAGTCAAATCGAGCTGTGTTATTTTTTCCCTAAATTTTTTTAAGAAAGGATCTACAAGCTGCTGTTTGTTGGAAACTTTTTCACCACAGATTTTTAGCAGTCGAATTCCATGTCTTTTTTTAAAATTAATCAACCAACGGTTGCTCACCCTAAAAGATTCTGCTCTCTCTTTAATTTTTTCGTCCAACTGGATCGCCTTTGATTTAAGGAGCTCGCTGGAAATTGGCACATTAATGACTGAAACGAATAAAATCTGTAAATTTTAATATGGACTATACTTCCAATGCGTAAAAATTGCAATCCCATTTTGTACCCATATTAGCCTCTATATTCTCTAGTTTCAGTTTGTTATTGCTTTTAGTTCGGTGCGGCTTAAAATATTTATAAAATATGAGTCAAGAGGAACGCCGTAAAAAGATCATCGACAAATGGCTCGAAAATACTTCGCGTCCAAATCATTTCATCGCAAAAAATTTAAACATAGCACGCAGTACAGTGGATTCTGTTATTAAACGATATTTGGAGGCGTTAAGCGAAAAGAGAGAAGTGGAGCTAAAAGTGGAGCACATGATACAAATTTGGACAGGAAAACAGTGGGTACCATCGTTAAAAACCGGACGGTGTCATCCAGAGATATTGCTCGAAAATGTAATACCAATCAAACAATGGTACAAAGATCTAAAAAACGTAAGGGTCTAAGAACACAAAAAATACCAAAAGTTACTGAAAGCAAAAAAAAATCATAAAAACACGAGCCCGAAAGCTATACGAGTTGATCGGCAACAAGAAAGCGTGCTTGGTTTTGGATGACAAAACTTATGTCAAAGCCGACTTTACTACTCTTCCAGGTGCGCAGTTTTACAACTCGTTTGAAGCTGAGATTCTTCCGCAATCATCAACATCGATTGGGATGGAAAAATTCGGGTCAAAATATCTCGTTTGGCAGGCCATTTGCCAATGTGGACACAGAAGCTCATCGTTTATTACAACGGGAACAATTAATGGAAAAGCGTACATTAACGAGTGCCTAAAAAACGGTTGATTCCTTTCTTAAACAAATACGAAGGTTCAACATAATTTTGGCCAGATTTAGCTTCAGGTCACTATGCTCATGCGACTTGTTGCTAAAAATGTCGACTTTGTCCCAAAAGACATGAATCCACTCAATGTTCCACAGTGCCGTCCCATTGAAAAGTATTGGGCTTTGGTCAAAGCTAAATTGAGGAAAAGTGGGTAGTGTGCAAAGGACGTAAAAGATTTTAGTGTTAATTGAAAAGAGCGTCCAAAAAGACCACGGATGTAACTGTCACCAACCATATGAAGGACATTCGAAAAAGCTGAGGAAAGAATGGGAACCCAAATAATTTTATTATTTTTTGTAATTGTAAATGAATTTAATAAAAACAGAGTTTTAAAGCAAATAAAAAAAAATTACATGAATTATGAAAATATTTTTTTTTTACTTTGAAGTCTCCAAATTTTATTCGTTTCAGTCCTTAAGCTTCCTTTGCTAAAGGAACCACTTGCACAAAGCTTTTTCCATTTTAGGCAATTCACACATCTTTAATGTAATCCTCTTCCTCGGTCCACATTCAGCATTCGAAACAAAACTTCTTATTAAATGCTCTTTTTCTTTTAATATGCTTATTGTAGATTTTATGAACATTATATTCATTGCATATTGATTTTATTGAAGCGCCTTTATTTATTTTTTCTAAAATCTCACTTTTATTTTGAATTGATAGTTTCACAATTTTTTCGTTATACCCATTTTCGAGAATAAAAAACACGACCTTAGTGGTCGAAATAAACAGCTTTCATTCAAAAGATACATTCATCCAACTACCATCATAACAGCTGCACATCAATTACGTCCCCACAATGAACTTACAAATAGCGGTAAAATAATTGCCAGACAATAAAAATATACAAAAAACACAAACAAAATCAGGAACCAGAGTAAGGAAAGATAGAAATAAACAAAAGTTGCACTTATCGAGTAAGAATTTTTTAAAAGTTGCGATTACTGAGTGAACAATTGTGAAAATTTACCTGTTGCGAAAATCGAGGAGTTGCGTGAATCGAGAGTTGCGTTAATAGAGTACGTACGGTATATGTAAAGGCGATATTCCATATGTACGAAACCGTATATGCCAAAAAATTCATGAACAATGTTCTTGCATCTACCCGTAAAAAAAAACATAAGTTTTCGGTCGGTGAGGCCCTAAGAACAGTAGAGAGACTCAAGAAGAACCAGGAGCCCAAGGTGCGACAGGTGGTCTATCAGAAACAACGTTGTGGGAGCCGGTAGGACAGACGGGAGACCCGCAACGGGCTGCATCAGACAGGAAGTTTGAAAGTCGCCGACGGGTAGGTGCGGACGGTTCTTTCAAGCCAGACACCGCAGCACGATGATGACCGGTGAGGGAAGACGATCCCGGAAGCCTACACCCCAACAAAAGCCAAGCTTCAATAACACAACATCCTGCAACCGATGTGAGTACAGCACCGAGCCAATCGATCGAAACAACGATCTCTTTTATAGTAAATCCCCAACGGGGGAGCAACAGTGGTATGTTGGCAGGCGGCCAGCATAATCAAGCACACCCCAACGCCGTATCAACTTTAAAAGCCAGATTCGAGTGAAGGGATGACGACCCCTTTATAAGCCAGCACCCCACCGATGAAGCACCGAAGGAGCATCAAACGCATTTAAGCGGATGGCCAAGTATTAGGACACACCCTAACGAGGGAAATTAGAAACAAACAAACAACAACATACAAATATTAACATCGAACAGCAACAGTCAACAGCAATAAACGACAAGAACAACAACAAAGAACGGATCAATATAATAAAACAACCACTAACAACAAAGGCTAAAACCGGCCGCGGACCGGGGTAAAGAGGCCAGATGGTAGAAGGCATCAATAACGACGAATAAACAAATAAATAATTGTAAGGAGTGACACGCTATTGGTCAGTGAGCATTCCCCCCAAATCTGAACGCCGATGCACCGGAGTAGTTAGAGAACCGCGGTACGAAAAAAGTTACAAGAAGCACTGTAATTAGCTATCCAGAAGATGACTGGATCGGGATACAATCCCTTTTGGGGCTCCAGCTACTTTCCATCGAGTTTCCTTTCTCCTTCGCGTTTGTTTCTGTTTTACAAAAAGAAATTTATTAGCATAATTCGTTGCGGGAAATGTACCCGAGCATCAGAAATGTTGTCGTATTTAGAATTCAATGTAAGGGGAAATAGTAGGCATATTAAGGATTCACAACTTCCAACTCTTTCAGTGGAGTTCCTAGTTACTACTGGAAGTAGAAGCGAACTACGAGACCATAGATGAACTAACCTAGATTGCAAACTTTCCAGATATTGGAAAATCAAAACCAGTTTTCTACTGATCGCCCCATCCGTGTGACCCTGCCTGTGAATACGTGTGAATTATCATCAATGGCAATTTCCCTCTCATTTTATACAAACCACGCCCATTTTAATCAAAAAACGCCATCCACATTACACACACTCGTGCAAATCGCTCTCAGTCTAGCAATTTTACTTATAAGTTGCTCTCATTCTATCAAATTTTGAAAAAGTTATAGAGAATGTAAAAGATTTGGAATTCACTTACAGTGTGTCTGTGCAAAAGTTAAGGGTTTGCAAAAGTATTAGTAGAGTTTGACATCTAGGTTGGTTTATATATGTATGTCCGAGGCTAACGAGTTTGGTGTGAATGTGTAAAATGGAATGAATGAGAGGCATAGCTGAACACGGGTGGGTGCACACACTAGCAAAGCTTGCTAGTTTTGTAGCTAATAACCCCGTCGTTGGGCCCGCTAGAGCCGAAGGCATGTTTGAGTGAGCGAATGTGTGAATGTGTATGTCCGGCGGGAATTGTGGAAGGTAAAAGATCTGGAAGTCACTTTGATGGTGACTAACTTAGATGATAAACTTTCCAGATATTGGAAAACCAAAACCGGTATTCTACTGATCACCGCTATCCGTGTCACCTTGTCTGTGAATTGTCTTCACTGGCAATTTCTCCCCCATTTTATACAAAACCCTCCATTTCACTGAAAAAAATGGCATTCATATTACGCACTCATAATAGCATCTTCACTTGTAAATTGTTCTCATTCTAGCAATTTTAGTTTTAACTTGCTCTCATTCTAGCAGGTTATAGACATAAACAAAGTGTTGGTAATTCACTTACAGTGTGTGTGCGCGAAAGTTACGGGTTTGTAAAAGTATTAGTAGAGTTTGCCACCTATGTTAGTTCATCTATGGTCACGATCAGCGATTAGCGAGGGCCAGCCGAGTTTCTTTTAATTAGCGATTTTGTTTATATTTCGAAAATCAATTTTTCTTTTTTTGATCGTTAACTAGTAAAAGATCAAGTAAAGTAGAATTAAACAAAAAAAATAGAGACGCGAGTTGTTTTGTGTTGGCGGAGTCAGGATAAAAGGGGAAACGGAGGAAGGAAAGGACAGTAAAAGAAGAAGGGAAGGAGTAGCGGGACAAAAGGCTGTTCCAGAAAGGGGCACAGCACCGCCACAAAATAGAAGATAATTATAGTACAGTGCAGTATAGAAAAAATTAGAAAAGCTCGTTCTTGTGAATTGTGAAGTAACCTCCTGCGGGCCGCGCCTGTGTTTAAAATTCTTGAGAATAGAGACCCGTTAGATAGCGTTTTGTGTTTCGGGGCGAAAAAAAAATAGCGTGTCACTCTACCGACGAGTGTTCCACTAACTATCAAAAAAAAAAAAAAAAATTAATCGTCTAGCTATAACGCAGCTTTACAACGTGGTGGAACATCTGTTTTTTTTTTTCTATTTCTTTCTTGGATTTTTTTTTGGGGGAAGATTTTCCTTTTTTTGAATTGGTGTTTTCAATTTTTTGTTCTCTTCAAATCGCAAGGGTTTCGTGATTCTTGGTATAAATCACGTGGCGTTTAACTTCGTTTTCTCTTACCCAGGTCTGCCGTCAAAGCGTTACCTGGAGGAACCCACAGCTGGGATAGTGCAATCCCAGAAGTTATAATTGGTTCGAGGCATAGCTCAATCGGTGCCGTAAATCAAACATAACGAGTTGTTCTCTCCATGCCCAAACATTTGGCAATTATGCCACTGTAGTACTGTACCTATGATGAACACCCCAATTGAGTTGGGTAAGCAAAATGGAGCGACAGCGCTTTTTAAGTTTGTTAAATTTTATTGAACCACTTTCAAATGATATCTACACGGTAACCCAACAGATGGTGTGGATTTTGGCTGTCAATTACTGTCACATTTTGAATTCATACAATCTTTGGCAATTTATGTCATGGAGTTGTTTATGACACAAAAATTCATTTTTGTCATTCAGTCTTATTACGAAAACGGGCGATCTGTAAAAGTAACATTTCGTATAATTCGAGAATTTTTCTGCCAAAATAATCACCCTGGTGAGTTCGAAATTCGTGCAATGGTGAATATTTTTGAAGAAACTGGTTCGGTATCGGGGTTAACTCTATTTCAGCATACTCCGCCAGCACGTACACGCCGAAACATCACAATGGTGAGGGAAAGTGTTCAAAACTATCCAGGCACCTCAATTCGTCGCCAAAGCCAAAAATTGGGTCTCACTTTGGCATTTTACGGCGAATTTTAAAAGTTGATCTTCATTTGCACGCCTATAAAATCTAAATTATACAACAATTAAAGCCTCTAGACCATCTACGACATCGCCGACTTGTTGACTGGGTAACGATGAAGCCCATTTTTGGATGGGTGGGTTGGTAAATAAACAAAATTGTCCTTTCTGGGGCCCGGAAAACACATAAGAGATTCACGAAAAATCAATGCATCCAAAGAAAGTCACTATATGGTGCGGATTTTGGGTTGGCGGCATAATTGGCCCGTACTTTTCCGCAGATGAGGCTGGAGAGACAGTTACAGTGAATGGAGAACACCACATCATGTTGACCGGCTATTTTTTTTTTTTCAAAATTGCATGAATTGGGTCCGGACGATCTCTGGTTTCAACAGGATGGTGCTACCGCCCACATAAGCCATCAATCAATCTATTTATTGCTTAAGAAATTTGAAGATCGCCTTATTTCCAGCAATAATTGAGGATCCCAAACATTTTTTTTTTTTTTTTATAATTTACGCGCGCCTAAGGGGTTATGAATACCCTTTTACTGTTGCCAGGGCGCGGGCGGAAAGATAGAAGGAGGAGAAAGGAAAGTTTTTGATGTAGTGGTTTTGAAACTCAGGTGTGTTTGGTTTCGATATTGACTCTCCAGGGGTGGGAGTCCAAATAGGACGGAGAGATTTTTCTTCTGTCGGAATGAGAGGTTGTGAATTTTAACGGTTATTTTGTGCTTGAAAAACCCTACAACAGCCAAATCTACATGTCAGTGTTATGCCTTCACACGCAGATTTTTCTGACTGAGTTCCAATTACAATACACAAATGAAAACTTGCTGTGGCTAGGATTCGAACCTTGACCTTCCGAGTGAGAAGCGATAGCTAGTACCACTACACCACGGCCACACCCATCCAAACTGAAATTACGGGCGTTGACCCACTTATTCTTCAAAAAGTCATCGATAATTTTGACCTTCGGATGGTCGCTTGAGCATGAACGATATTGTGTTCCATTCATAATTGCCATAGACCGAACTTTATTAATCAATAAAATTCTTTAATGATTTCACAATAAATGTGTGTTTAATTTAATGAAAACTTCCACACTAGCTCACACTTTACTATTGCAAATATAAGTACAATAGAAAATCTGTATACTGGTCAAGTTTTTTAACATTTTTTTTTTAATTTGAACGCACTTTAGATTTAGGTTGATAAGTTCGATCTTCAAAATATTATTGTCTATATAACACATACCATATATTACAACTTTAAACGATTTTTCACTTTCACAGAAAAAACTGACAATTCCCTCTTTTTTGTTTTGTACGTACTATTTTATTTCCGGTGGAAAGTTTTTTAATCGACTAAATGCATGAGCTCAATACTTTTTTTCAATAATTTAATACACTTTTATGGGTTTATCCGGAGAAATAACTTCATCCATCTCACCAGCGTCACTATCGGTAAGACTTTGCAAAAGGGTAAAATAATTCGCCGGAAGGTTTTTATTAGTTTTAGGAGGCATATTGCTCCGAATGTTCTTACCAGAGGATCTACCACGTTTGAAAATTGACTGCTAAGTCAATGAACTCAGGGATCAAGCGCGCTTAAAAGTTCCGATTAGACTGAGGATACGCAGAAGGTGCTAGATATGTGATGGGTAATAGCCACGGACAAACATGAAGTGGATCTTGATCCTGTACTAGATTTGTTGAGAGTAGATGCAGTTCAGTACCAAGCGAAGCATTTCAACATTTTAAGGGTTATGGCTATATTCGATTTCATTGAGTTCTCGCTACGTGGCGTGTGTGGATAAGGATTTTATTTCAAGATGTTTGGCGCAGAAATCTTGATTGGGGCGAAAACGTATCATCGAACATGCAAGACACTTTGGTTTTTTGTAGGGAGGATATCCAGCCACTTTATTAAATGGCAATACCACGTCACTTTATAGCGAGTCAAAATTCGATACGAAGCTGTGGCTTATGCAAGAGCTTTGCATAATAACGGAGAGGTATCGGTGAATCTTATTTGCGCTAAGACCAGAGTTGACCCTTTGAAAACCATCAACGAAGCTGAACTGACTATTTCAAAGTTGAAGCTGCTGCCCTTATTGTTGTGCGCCTGCTTATTTATCTTGGAACTTATCTTCCGATGACAATCAATGAATCGTTTCCTTGGGCTGATTCTCAGATTGTGCTGTACTGTATCTTGAGTTCCAAAGGAAGCCTTACGTTGAAAATAGTGTTAAAAAATACGACCATTGACTGAAGTATCGATTTGGAGACACTGCCCAGCTGATCTTTTAACTACAGACACTAGCGCCACATCGCTCATAAGTTCGTATGTTTGAATAATCGGACCTGCTTGGCTTAAATCTTGTCAAATATATTGGGCATCTTCGAAACTAATCAATGCTATTTCGCTGTGTGTTACGACTGCGCATCTTGAAAAGGATGAAGAAAGGTGATCATACTAAGCATTTTTCAGCGGAAGATGTAAATTGTGGCGAAAAATATTGGATAAGTCATATGCAAATTCTTCATTTTTCTAAATAAAATGAATATTCCATCTAACTCAAAACTGGTTTCCCTTTCTCCAATTTTAGGTGCTACCGATCACCACTTGCGAATAGGCAGATGAGATCGTGGCTCATCCTTTAATTTTACCGAAGTCATCTCAATTAACGAAACTTTTAGTTCGCCATGTACACACATGACTGTAGACTATTTGAAGTAACGGGAATGGATGTTGTCTATATATAGCAGACAACGATGGTCAAAGAAAGAATTGATATATTTTATCGTTTACGTGTGCCGCAACTCAATCGGTACAAAATAAATGCACAAGTGATTTTTAGGATTTTTGGATGAACGTCGAACGTCTTTTGGGAACGACGCACGGTGTGATCAAATTAGCGCTTAAAGTAGCTGTAAGGCATTCAACATTGCACAGTGAGCAGTTAACGTTAACGTTGGTAATGGAAGTTGAAGGTGTTCTGAACTCGAGGCCGTTAACTTATTCAGGAGACGATCCTCTAGGTAAATGCACCGCTTGCTCCGGTGAGTATGGAACACTGAAGATCGACTCGGCAAAGACCTCCGTTAGCAATAAAAGGAGCGTCTATGGTTTATAGCTACATTCAAGAATCGATGGAATAAGGAGTATTTGTATCAACTTCGATAACTGAATCACACTAAATATCATGTAGGATCCACCTTGAAGATTGGAGGTCTAGTATTGGTTGAAAATACAAGGCAGCGCAAAAGTTGTCATCCGAAGTTCTTTGGCTGTAATTTTTTTTTATGAGTGAAAAACTTTGGTTCTGCTTTTAGATTATGTTTACCTGATGTCCTACTTTTTTTTGATTGGGTCAAAAGAATAATATCTGCTAATTAGCAGCCGCCAGAATTGATAACCCTTCGAATCCGATTTGTAGCATTTTATATCACTCTTGCCAGAGATTCTGGAGAGAGGTCTCACGCATTCTTGACGGATATTCTCCTTGAGGGCTTCAAGAGTCTGAAGCTTGTTGACATAGCTTCGTGACTTCAAAAACCCCACAAAAAGAAGTTGGAAGATGGCTCGATCAGTATGCGCCGCTGCTCCATCCTGTTGGAACCTGTCCCAATTTATTCAATTGAGGAAGGAGAAAGTCATTTCTATAGCCCTGTTGCGCTCGCCATCCACAGTAGTCGTTTGGCCCGCGGCGTTTAAAAAAAAAAATAAGGCCCGATGGCGCCTACAGTGTAAACAGTACACCACGCAGTAGTTTTAAACGCGTGTAATGGCTCTACGTGGATTATATGCGAATTTTTTGTGCCCCGGAAGGGTTAATTTAGCTTATAACATATCCACAGAGATGAAAATGCACCTCGTCGCTCATGATGATTTTCAATGAAAAGTTGTCCCCCTCGTGGTCGAGATTCAGGATGGCTTGGGCGTAGGTTATACGCGCTTGGCGGCCAATAGCTAACAGCTGATCCACCGTCAGCACTTTTTAAGGGAACATCTTATAGTCTTTCATCTAAATTCTCTGTAAAGACCACCGATTAATGCTCAATTGCCTGGCACGTCATCTAGTCGCTATTCCGGGGTCCTCTGCGACATCTTCAACCACAGCTGCTATATTCAGGACTGCTGCTCCGGGGCCGGCCGGTCCTGGCAGCATCTCGTGTTCTCCCACACTCTTCTAGGTGAGCGGCTAACAGTCGTAGTGTTTCCCAATTTGGTGTCCGACGACCGGTAAATCTGCGACGGAATTCAGGCTGCGCCAGCACAACGGACGAATTATTCCGCAAAAAAATCGAACAATTATTCCGCGTTCTTTAAGAGTATAGCAATTCTTGTCTTATTAACGAGTATTTTGTATCTGTTTACTTAACAAATGTCAAAGTAGAATTGACATTTGCCACCATTTGCAAAAATTATAGCATCTTCCGATAGCCTGATGACTTCTGCGCCACCTAGTACATAACTTCTCGAGCGCTTTGACATTTAGCGGTAATTAAAAAGTTTTTTCCTGGGCGAGGCAATAAATCCTTTGGAGATAACAAATTCATTATTTCGGCGAGAGGTTGTCGGAAAATCTTTCGCGCTTATTCTAACTTAAAATCAGTAACCTACATATATACTGCTATACTATATACTTTACATACATTTAAATACTACTCATACATACTCTTCTTACAACACAATTGCAATTCTTTCTATTTTTTTTCGTAAATCAAAATTTAGTCAATCGTCAATTAGCATTCGTACGACTCGATATTGTACAGGATCAAAATAGTCGAAATGAATTAAATATTTTATTAAATAAGATCGGCTCGTTTCGTTATTTTGTTCTGTTTGAATTCGGGTGTACATTTTCTAAAGTTTTGTCGTATCTTAAAAACTACAGAAATTAGATGAAATAAGCTATTGTTTTTGTTAACAAATACAAGGTACACCTTTCAGAGTTGCAAAACGTTGGGAGTAATAATATATTTTTTCGAAAGAAATGAAGGCAAATTCAAAATTTAAAAACAAATAAATAAATAAAATCGCTTTTGATCTTCAATAACTTTCGACTTATATTTTTTTGGCAACATTTTATTCGAAACAATTAAAGTACTCATAATATCGAGTTCAACGACACCCCAATTGTTACCATAACAATTTTTTGAAAGGTGTCCGGGTCTACCCCGGACAACTTTATTTAGCTTATTAACAAGCAAAAACTTAGAGCTAGACTTAAAACTAACAAAGATATTCTTAACCTAATTCGGCGAGGAGAAATGGTGGACTAGGGAGATGTTAAGGGAGTGGCATATTGAGCAGTGCTTTTTTCATTTCGTGTTTGCTGCTATTTAGGTCAAAGACTTCGGCGTAGTTGTTCGTTATACGCCACATTCTAGATATGAGTTCAAAGTGACCGTAGTTGGTGCGGTGAGTTCGGATCAGGAAGAGTGGGACAGATCTTAGATTACGGGGATTGGGAGTGAATGCAATATTTTGCGTTATTCTCGATGTTTCCAGTCAGTAACTGGTGGACAAAAAGTGCATCAGCGACTTCACGACGTTTTTTTAGGGTATGCATGCTAATTAGTTTCAGCCTGTTTTCATAGGGGGGTAATCCATATGGATCGGCCCAGGGTAGACCACGAAGTGCGAAACGGATAAACCGTGGATTAGTTTGTAGGGTGACCAAACTTGGCTGCAATATTCGAGAAGAGGCCTTACAAAAGTAATGTACAGGGACTTTGTAATGTAAGGGTTGGAAAATTCTTTCGACCAGCGTTTGATAAAAGCAAGTGCAGAGTTAGCTTTATTTATAATGCTGTCAATATGTGAGTCGAAATTCAATTCTCTATCACAAATTATTCCTAGATCCCGTACTTGGGTGGTGGAAGGAATAGGCTCATCCCAGATGAAGTAGTTTCTTGGAGGGGGAGGTAGACGTTTGCGGGAATAGGTTATCGCTTGGCATTTGCTGACATTAAGCTCCAAAAAGTTTTGTTTGCACCATACCGAAAACTTATTTAAGTCATCTTGCAGGCAATGGGAGTCAGGAGGCAATGAAATGACTTTGGAAATTCTCATGTCATCAGCGAAAATAGAAAGATTACAATTCGTTAAAATGAGATTTATATCGTTAATCGTTAGGATAAAGATGATTGGCCCAAGGTGACTACCCTGAGGGACACCAGATGTTGCTTTAATTGGGTCGGATATTGAAGATCTGAAGATGACCCTGTATTCTCGGTCTTCTAAATAGGATTTGGTCCATGCCACAAAATGAGGGGAAAAGCCAAGTTTTTTTAGTTTAAAAATGATAAGTTGGTGAGAAATTTTATCGAATGCCTTGCTGAAATCAGCGGAAATTTCATGAAACCGTGCGGATTTGTACAGATATTTGGCCTACAGTACGGAAGCAGTTGTTGATAGACTATGCTTTCAAAAAGTTTGGGTATGCAAGAGAGTTTCGCTATGGGCCTATAATTATCGACTTCGGCCTTACTTACTTTTTTATGAATAGGGATGATGTAAGATTCCTTCCATAGGAAAGGGAAAGTACCGGTTGAGACAGACAAGTTAAATAGGTCAGCAACTGGAGGACCGAGATGGTTAACACACTCTTTTATTACAATAGCCAGAAGGCCATCAGGGCCGGACCAAAAATCCTCTTTAAGTTTGGTAATGTTATCAGATAACAAAGATGCTTTTATATTTAGCGAAACGGATGATGTCTCAGGATAGTTTCTCATACACCACGGGATGGCCGTGGTGTAGTGGCACTAGCAATCGCTTCTCTCGGAGGGTCAAGCTTCGAATCCTAGCCATGGCAAGTTTTCATTTGTGTATTGTAATTGGAACTCAGTCAGAAAAATCTGCGTGTGAAGGCATAACACTGGCATGTAGATTTGGCTGTTGTAGAGTTTTCAAGCACAAAAACAACCGTTAAAATTCACAACCTGAATCATTCCGAGAGAAGAAAAATATCTCCGTCCTATTCGGACTCCCGCCCCTGGAGAGTCAATATCGAAGCCAAACACACCTGAGTTTCAAACCACTACATCACATCCTTTCTCCTCCTTCTATCTGTCCGCCCGCGCCCAAGCAACAGTAAAAGGGTATCATAATACCTCAGGCGCGCGTAAATTATAAAAAAAAAAGCTAAAGTAACTAGGATTAGGTTCAGCTGTTTTCTTAGAAAAGGATTTATTAAAATGACAGGCAAAGAAATTTGCAATTGTTTTCGGGTCGGCAGAAGATTCACTATTGAGAGAAGATGGGTAGCCGTCTGACTTTCTTTTGGTATTAACAAACTGGTAGAGGTACTCAAGGTAAAGAGACTCACAAAATACAGAAAAACGATTATATACCAATCGATACTTACTGTAGTCGGAATCAGATCGAGTCCTTAAGAATTTATGCCACAACTTGTTTCTGTAATTACGGAGAGAGCTCAACTCCTTGTTGTACCAGGGACATGCAGTCCTTTCGGAAGGTATATGGAACCGATTGGGCAAAGCAGGAGAAAATTAACGAATAGAACGTTGATAGGACAAGATCAATGCTAGTCGTCTCAGCAATAAAGTCACAGTTAATGTTGCTGATGAGGTTTTTAAGTTGCTTCTTCGGAAGTTAAATGAAAATGCATTTTCCGAATCGACACTTGTGTTGTCATTTTCATATGAGTATGTAATTGACAAGGGGGGATGAAGGCGGTCTAGGCTAGAAAGAAGATGATCACTCCTATAAACGACACAGTTATCTGAATCGGATGCGAAGACAAGTTCGAGTTGTCTGTTCATTATGTTAGGTATTCCACTAATCTGATATAGACTTGAGTTGGTTAGGCAGTCCACCATCAAAATTTCTATTTCTGAGGACGAATTAAGAGAGACGAAATGAGACGAATCGTCGGAAGGCCCCCATTGAAGTTGAGGGAGGTTGAAATCCCCTACTAGAATAATACAGTCTTCAGGTTGTGCATTATCAGTCAAAAAATCCACTGCGTGAACTACAGGTTGATAAAACTCAATTGGTTAAGATGGGTGAATGTAACAACAAAGTACGTAAAGACAGCGTTTGGGGAGCGTAATGTTGACACATACTAACTCAAAGTTGTCAGTGTGGGGAATATCAACAGGAGTTGCGTGGAAAAAGTTCCGGATTGCTAGTAAAACACCTCGGCCATAGAGATTATCAGCTCTTTCAAATCCATCTTTTCGAAAAACCTTGAAATTTGGAGGAAACAGCTCAAGGTTATTAATGTCCGGAATTAGATTTGTTTCAGTAAGAGCAGTATGACCTAATATAGGGGAACTTTTGAGAATTGAGATTTACGACGGAGATTTTAGAGCGCAAACCTCTTAGATTTTGTTAATAAATGGACAGGCATTTTGGACTGGAGGATACAGGATTTAGCTTGTTAGGAACTGTAATAGTTTTTAAAATTTGAACGAGTTCTTTGCAAGTGGGAGAGACATTTAGAGCTGACATGCGAAGACAGCGTAGAAAGGTCATTATGAACTTCATCGGAAGAGATGTCGAAACTTTCATGGTAGCGAACGAAAATTTGCATCAGTTCCACTGGTTTAATAGGAAGACCTTCTCGTTGAATCGAAACCATAATGTTGGTTTTGGTTATGCCATCAATGCAAACGGAGTTGGGTTTGTCGTGCAAGTAGGCAAGGTAGAGCCGAACATTTTCATATATGCGGCGGTCTCTCAAACGAGATTCTACGTAAGGACTGTCATCATTCATATCAGAAAATTTTTTAGTGAGTTCGACAGTTGGTGGAAGGAGTGGGTCAAGGTATTTCGGGCAAGAATCGAGGGCAGACGAATTAAGAGAACGAGCGGATGAAGAAGGGACAGGTTGTTCAAGCACCCCGGAACTAGAATCTTCATTAGTGAGGGGGTTGGATCAGGGGGATTGGTAGAGGAAGATGAGGAAGGGGTGGTTGGGTTTTGTATATGGGAGCTGATAAAATTAGGATATTTGGCTGATGGGGCAACGTTAGTTAGAACTTGGGTAGAAGGCGCAGGAGCAAGGTTAAATGAAACTCTGTTTTGTGGTTTAAAGATTTGGTGAGGGGAGCGAGAGGATTTGGTGTCGCGACTCTGGTGTTCTTTTTGGATGGTGCAAAGGTGCGATAGGGCAGAATTGTGGGTGCTATTTTTTCTTTTATTAGTAAACTTATTATATACCATACCCTTCCGTTGGGTGCTGATCATCTTTTCCGAGATTGGTATGCCGTCCGAAGATTTGAACATCCAATCGTATTTGGTGGGTATACGCGTTTCAAAACACATGCCGTTTTTGCTCTTTAATTTGCCAACTTGTTTACACTTGATGTCTTGTATACCAAATTTCTTCCTAAAAAGGTCTTTGATGCAGGACGGACTTGCGTGACGTGGGGCACCTTGGAGAAAGAAAGTAGACAGCTCCGGTTTTTTGGTGCCTTCAAGATTCATTTATTTAACTTTTGAATTCTGTTGGTCTATTCAGGGAGAGTCCAGGATGTCCCAAAAGCCCTAATTATTGGCAATGGTCTTGGGGCGGGATTGGTGATCGAAGTTGCATTTATCGAAGTGGGTTGAATGGGGGCTTCGGTGGTAATGGTTATTGAATGAGTTGGGGCTGAAGTGGTTGAGGGTGATATATATATCTCGTCGTGTAAATATTTGTTACACGGGCTTACTGCAGATGGAGGTGCGTCCGGCTTACTAGAGATGTGCTTTAATTCCTTCAATATCTGCATTGTGGTTGATCTAGTGGATGCAGCTTCCTCACTTAGAAAATTGAGGTCATGTTGGATGGATCCGATGTTTTCGGTGTGTTCAGCATGCTTGAGATGTAGAAGAGTGGATTGGTCAGTCAACGTTGACATAATTTTTGCCAACTGAATTGAAGTTGACTGAATCGCTGGTAACGCGTTTGAGCAGTGAGACTTATCAGAATCTGCTAATTTTGTTATTTTAGATTGAAGGGATTGAGCAGCTGATTTTACGGTGGTTATGCTGTTACCAATCGAACAGTTTAGGTTATCATGGATCTCGGAAATTAGTTTGGTTACATTTTTACTACTGAATTGAACTTCGTATTTCAGCTCTGCAATCGAGTCTGCAAGCCCAATTAGTTGTTGGTTATTACATTTTATAGCCAGCATTATATGTGCCAGGGAGATGGTCCTGCACTCTACACAGAAAAGCAGAATATGCGCTTATACTCTTCGAGATAAGTTTTAGCGGTTCTGCTTAAACCAATGCATATGGGATGGAATTTCTTTCCACATATCCCATTGCATGTAATCAATTCCACTGTGTTAGTAGGTACAGCGCCATCAGCAAATCGACAGGAAGACATGGTTAAATCAGATCAGAGTACAAGTAGGTTATTAATTATTTTTATATATTTTGTTTTTTTTTTTTAAAGACACAAAGTCACTGTGTTTTGATGACACTAAGGAAATACAAATTCACTGTATTTTGATGACACTGGGAATTTATGGTGTAAGTGATTGGGAAGAATGGGGTCAAACACGAAAAAACCAAAAAAAAGGAAAAAGGGCAAACAGAAAAACAAATATTCACAAATTATCGCGGAGCGAAATTAAAACACGTCCCAACTTAACGGTGGGTATGGTGTTATTTTCAATAGGAGTCAAAACAGGACACCGTAATCTTTTGCTTAAAACCTCTGTATCTGTGCATTTTCGACCCCCACACACACACGATTTTTTTCTCAAAATATGTTAAGGAATCTCCAATTTAAGTCTTCGATACATTATCCGGTACACCATATACATATATTAAATACAAGAAAATAGTTCTAATGGCCATGATATTTTGTTGGAAACGTATGTAATTATATGTCATTAGTGTCTAAATATTTTTGGCGCATATTCATGGTGAAATGATGAATTAAACTGACTTTAAATCAGCTGTCAAATTCGCCGTCACTAAGCAAGACTTGTCGATTTCACAAATAAACATCTAAAAAGCACCCATCATATGATTCGCTTTTGGGTTCGCGATATTTTATTTAATTGTTTTACAAGGCAACAACATAAAATGGCGGTGAAGAAAACAACAACCGAGGAGGTTGAAATTATCGAGTGCAAAAGCAATGCCGGTCCCCAATATACAAATAATTTTTTTAAATGAATTACGGGCGTATTTTCATAATTACACTTTACTACTTTCGGAGGCTTTTTACTTATTACCAAATCAGCAAAGATGAAATACGAGTTATGTTAATTCCAGTTTCGTATAAGCTCATACCCATTGCACCGGAACAGAGGTACAGCAACTGCTGTCGATAATCATGAATTACAAACTTTAATTAAACTTAAGATGCCTCCGTTTAATTTCTGTAAATATCACTGCAAATAATTAATTGCTCTACGTAATAAAAAAAAAAACAAACTACATACATAATTATATAATATATGTACATATGTAAACATTCCAAACTTCAACCTTTACTCAAAATAACTTTCATCATCCCCAACATAATTTCATACAACCGGGCATCGGTTGTATACAATACAAACTTATTTCACCCCTAACGACGCGACGCGACGTATCCTTAAATTTACAGAGTGCAAAAATATTTACTACTTGATTATCTCAGTTCCGTAGTTGTGGTAGTCTGTGGTAATGATGTTGTTTACTTCCAACAGCCAACTCATTAGCTGCTTTTTGTGAGCCATCTGTTCCTGTTTATTTTGAGAAAGTTGCAGTGTTTTTAGGAAAATGAGAGTGTTTCACTTCTCTATATTCTGACAAGTTTATAGAAAAAAATTAACTAAACATTTGTTAATAAATAGTTTTTTTTAACTATACTATATACATATAGGTACACTGAACTGGAAAATGTATCAGCTCTCTATTCTTAACTCTTAAATCAGATATGTTAGATGATAAAATGAAACTGTTCACATGATAGGATATTAACGTGATTTTTATTATATTTTTTTTCGGATAACAACAATAACAATTAGCAAGACTCTTTGAAGAAAATATTCCAAACCAAACATATTCTGTTTTATGTGGGCAAATGATTCAATAATTATTTTTGATAACACTGCTAGCTTTGGTAGCAGCTGTGCCCAGCCTCTTTCTTGGATTAATGGTGCAAACATTTCAGCAATGTTATTTTCTTTTTATGCCTTACAAGCCATTTCATTCGCCTATTATCTGACTCAAATTTTCTTTATTACAGACGGCCGCAACAACATCATCAATGGATAGACATTGTCTGCTAATCATTTTTGTAATTAACTTGGCCATAGAATCTTTCGGGGCTATTCCACGGTTTTTTGTTGTTCTTGTTGAAAGTAAACTCCAAAGTTTAATGTAATATTGAATAGCTGGAAGGAATTTATACGATTTTCCGCAATTGATTCTCAAAACTCAAAGGCATTTCTCGCTTATCCTTGATCTAATTTTTCTTCTACTTATTTACATGCCTTAAGATGTACATATAAATACACAAGATTTCATCAATTTTTGTACGCAGCTTAATATGTGATATTACAACACATAATTTATGTAGATGGAAAACAGTAACTTAATTACTGAAATCTTTTTATCATATTTAATGGGATACCCAGATCTCAAGCAAGACCATCCATTTAGTAAATAAATTAATCAAAAAGTCTTAATTAGGTAGTCCTTAGATTAAGCAAAATGCGGAAAGGACACTCCCGAGTTATTTACATTTTCCTTCCTTCTCAATAGCCAAACGGTATCAATTTCAATTACACGCAACAATAACGAATGTCCTTTATATCAAGGCAGCAAATGAGATTATCGGATATCTAATTAGGAAGGTACGATGTCTGATTTAATTCCACAAGCCGTATAGAATGCTATAAAGTGTGAGGAAGTAAATTGTTTTTCCAGGTTTATGTACATATTATACTTGTATATGTATGTACATACATAACATACATACGAGTACATGCATGAATGTTGTATCTAAGGAATGGTATTGCTCTTTTTGCGAGCATCATTCGTGTTTCATCGACGAAGAAAGCTTTTGGATGCATAATTTTCCTCCAATTTTAAGAATAGATTTATAGGTTAATCAACTGAGGAGTTTAACCAGCTCAAAAAAATTAGGCCTTCCGCACACAGGAGGCCATTTATGCTTCATGCCGATTTTGTTTGATTGCAATTTTGGTTCGACTGTTGTTTGCCAGTTTATATTTGATAATCGTGTTTGATAACCGAGACTGGACGTTTTTTTATGGAGCATCTGTCGCCATAAATGTGTGTTAAATTGTTAGGACATTTCATTTAAATAATTGTTCAATTGTGATTACGCGAAGAAAATTGAGTTCTTTTTTTTGAAAGTGTGGCTACAACTCAATCAAAATTTCAGCTTTGGTAATACTGACAACGGTCAGGTGGACCTAAAACGTATCTGGACCTGCTAAAGCCCAATTTCGGAAGAACTCTACAATATCGCTATTCGTTTCTAAGCTGTTCGTTCGTGGCCGTGGTTTAAGTGGTAGTGTATTGGCTTCAAAATCAGATGGTTAGGTTTCAATACAAGCCGCGGCCGAAAGACATTCTATTTTTCAGGCAACTAAAATCACGATAGATGAGTGGTGCCTAGAACACAACAATAAGTCCAATGACACTAATTAAATCCATTAAATGTTTGACGCAACTATGGAGCGAAAAAACCACTTAGCCCAAAAATCTTTGTCTCTCTCTCTGTCTCATTTTCCTAGAAACTTAACACGTGTTCAAGTACTGTAAGTGTTGTCATACCCACCTGTGTTTTACACAATTCTTTTTTTTTTAAGAGTGTACATCGATACCTCTTTGTTCTTTCTCCTTAAGTTTCTTACGCCCGCGCTAATTATACAAAAAAAAACGAGTTTCACAATAGTTGGAAAGAGTATTTTAACGCCTTACTAAACGAAGTTTTTCCAGGCTGTCTTATTCACTGAGCTACCATACACGAAGAGGAAATGGCAGATGGAACCAACGAGATAACAAGATAACAAGATATCAAATTTATTTAAACGCAGTTACAAAGGCTGGTATGTTTTCTAAAAATAAGGTTCTAAACAAGGTTTCTACCATTAGCATTAACAGAGCAATTTCTGTTAACAAGGGTCAGGGTACATAAAAGTAAGCTTTTCTTAAATCCTCGATAAATGATGTCAACATTGAAGATAGATGCTTACTGTAAAACGATTTTTTTCTTAGAATGTACCCAAGAATAATTTCCCAAATTATCCTTGACGAATTAGGAGACAAGGCCGACAAGAGAAATTGCAACTGCCGATCGGTGAAACAAGTGTTGCATACTATGAAAATATAGAAGAGAGTTCTAGACAGTCGACACAATATTAATAAACACCTTGGCAGTCAATGCGGCTTTGTGGGTAGAAACCCAAAAACATAAGCAAAAACTTGGCTTCACTTATGAAGTTTACCCAACCCTACAACTATGGTAATGCATATACTTGGGAGAAATATGCACCAAACGCATTAAATATTTCAAAAATTAATAAAGAGCCACTGCAAATCCTCGATCGATACAACAACTGTATTTACACAATCGTAGACTTACTGTATGGTGCGCCATTTGGGTTGGCGTCATCATTGGGCCCAGCTCGAGATATGATCAAAATTTTGCGAGTTCTACCGGTTTGATTGCCACCAATTTTTTCCTATGAGGTTACATGAAAGTATCAGAGGCACATTAAAGAGTCAATCACAATGCTGAAGGGCAATATTCGAAAAAAAAAAATCGAAATTACTTACTACAAATGTTGTGAAAAATTCTTAAATCGTGAATGAGCTGTGACATCGGCAATTATTTTTCCGCTATAACTGAAAAAGAAACAAAATGGTTATGATTAGTCATAGTCAATTACTAGTATGCCTCGTAAATAGATTATTTGGTTAAAAGAATATAAAGTAAAAGCGGCAAAACCCCTTCAAATGCTCTTTATAAATGAAACTATTGCAGCACTGCCCTGCATGTCCTTCTTAAAATAAATAATAACTCCAACAACAGTTCCTAAAAGCATACTCGTATATTTATTTTTCACTTAAGTGGTTGATCAGTGGGAGATGAATGCGAGGTGAAGTCAACAATTGGATAGGGTCATGAAGTTAGGCGATAACAACTCCTTGCCACAGGAAAATACACGAATTCACCGCACGTACACTAAATTTCTGCGAAGATTTAAGAAATAAGAACTAAAAAAAGTTAAGATACGACATTCTAACAAACAAAAATGGAAGATTGTGCAGGAATGAGTTTTTTTGCGGGTTTGCGTAGAAAAGGCCACAATGGAACTATGGAACTACTCGTAACAATTGCATAATGGCAATGAAGACAACGTTCACCATCTGCAATGATTCTCATTTACAATTGGTCGTGTTGCTTTTTGCGCTTTGAATGGTATTTATCTTCTTATCCTTTTCAAAATACGGTGAAAAGATGTTAAAATAACACGAACTGATAAAAAATTTGCCAGTAAATAGTTATAAAATCTAATTTGCTATTAAAATTCCGTGTAGATAGTGAGACCCATTTGGAGCTAGAATGCACAAAAATTTATATTTTCCATCCTTGTCGGATTTATAAAGGGTGTTCAAAAAATCAAAGTGAGCTAAAATAATACATTTATTTTAATGAAAACCATGTAACTGTTCAATATAGTTGCCTCTGACCCGGCATCAATCATTTTGATGAAGGCATAGCACTAGCTAACTTCAATGTTTACAAACTTTGGTATTTTCTTGCTGACGTCCTTGTCCTCAAAATAGATCATATGGGGAAGTACATCTACTGTGGAAACCACTACTGCGAAGAAGTTAGCAACTTTCAGCAGTTGTTACCGAAACGTTTGGTTGCGCAAGGGATCTATGTACTTGTATGAAAATGTTTTCATATCAAATTCTGCAGATTACTCTAGTATTTTTGATTTTTGGAGTCGATCTGCCGTTTGCACTGGTGTGTAATTTTTGTGTCTTTCAGGGTTTCAATTAAAGTAATTTTTTCAGTATTCACCATTGTATTGAGCCGGTTACGTTTACTTCTTTAGACAATTTTTCTCCATTCCTACGTGGATTTCTTCGAATTCGAACCTTTATCTATCGAACCATTTATGATGATGTTGCGATTTTTCTAGGACCATATGGAAAGCATTCAACGATTTTATCTCTATCATTGTAACACGTAATGTTTCGCTAAATATTTGCGAATATTTGCGGCCGAGTAAAGGGCAATCATTATTTCTTTTTAATACTTATTAATGAGCTCTTGTCTCCTACTTCTAATACAATATTCCTTTGCTGAAGGCAATCCTTTACAGTGCTGTCACAGTCAAGCTGCTTTTCAGCTCTCGAACGAGAACAGAAGCATATGGTAAATTCTTTAAATTCTGAGATTAATTTTATTACTAATAATTGGAGAACCACTGAGCGAGTAGAATTGAATGCTTCCAAAACACAATGCTGTAGCAAAAACGGTATTAACATATTGAAGTTGAAAAACTTTAAATTTATTGTATGTATATTTATGGCGACTCCCAAGGTAATAGTCACATTTTGGTGGCCCCGGCAGCAAAGTTTCCTAGAAAATTTTTAATATTGGATAACAATGGCTACATCCGGGCAGGTGCTCCAAAAACATTTCTGCACTTGACAAATTTGATTCAAAACCATGACACTAATATCGTTATCCAAGTTATTCCTCCAGCCTTATTCTGTTCTAAAACTATTTCTACCACAATCTTCAATGGTCATTAGTCCACCCCATGCAAACCTTTGCTGTACTCTCAAATATGGTGATTCTTTTCTAAGCCGTACAAGTCGCTAAACTCTTGCTTCCAAACTTCTATTTTGTTTGCAAACCTAAAATATCACACATCGCACATAAAACAGAATCCTTGTTTAAAAATTTTACTTAATACGACTTCGTGATAAATAATCAAATAATTTCTTACATTTGTATTGACCAAAAGAAATGAATGAAAATAAGTCTATATAAATAATGGAATCAGCAGTAATTATATTAAATTAAATTAAATATAATTAAAACATAAATGTTTCTCTTTTATCAAAATTACGTTAATAGTCCCATTTTGAAACTGGAAATACTAACGATCTGTGATATTGATAAATACATGTTTCATGTCAAACTTCCGTAATTAGGAATTTTTCTCGTTGGAAAAGCAGTCTTACTATGAAAGTCTATGATTTCACTTTCGAATTGCTTGTCTATGTAAAGTTAATATAAATTTACAGGGTGAATGACTCGAACTCCAACTTTTTAAAATGCTATAATTTTTTTATTTTTTGATAAATTTTATTGTGCCAAAGCAAAAAATGTTGGTAAATATATCAATTTTCAAATTGTGTCAGTAGTTTTCAATATGTCCACCTTTGGCGCGAATAATGGCTTTGAGACGGCCGAAGAAAGCATCGCACGCTGCAGGCAAGTGGCTCTTCAGTATTTTGGCCCATTCCCGGCGAAGTGCTTGTTTGAGGTGGCCCAAACTTTGGTATTTCTTAGTGCCAACCTTCGCTTTCAAAATACCCCGACAGAGAAATCCAACGGATTTGCATCCGGAGAATTTGCAATCCATTGTGTCGAAGAAATGAAGTGTGGAACATTGTTTTTTAACCAATCTTGGTTGACACGCGCTTTGTGAGACGGTGCCGAGTCTTGTTGAAATGTCAACGGTCTCCGACCGAAATGATTGTTTACCCAAGGCTTCAATGCTGCCTATAAGATAGTTTCACGGTATACGATCGCATTCATTTTTACGCCACGGTCAAAAAATACGAGCGGAGAGCGACCACCGGCGGTTATGGCGGCCTAAACCATCACCATCGGTGCTGCCTGCTTTCTGGTGGCCGTCCGAAGGTGTAAATTTTCGAAGGACCTCTCTGGCAACTCGGTCATTTTGTTTGTTGACATGTTGCTCGATAACAAATGGCGACTCATCGGAAAAAACCAAATTCGGCACCTCACCACTTTCGTGCAAGCGTAGCAACTCCTTCGCTCTTTCGACTCTAACTTTTTTCTGTTGCGGTGTAAGAGCGTGTGCTTTTTGTAACTTCAATGGCTTGAGCCCAAGCTCATTTTTCAGTATGTGTTGCATCCGTTCCAACGATATGTTGAGCTCACGAGCCATTTTTCTTCCACTTCGACGCGGATTTCGCTCAATTCGAGCCTTCACTTTCCCAACCATTTCTGTCGATGTTGCTGTTTTTTTTATGACCACCTCCATGGCGTTTTGCAACGCTGCCAGTATCACGGTAAGGAGCTATAGTTCGAGACACAAATGATTTATTCACGTTGAGCCCTCCAACAGGCTTTAACGATAGCTACTTGTGGTTTCCAGCCAAATATAAAGCAATCACACTATAACGTTTGAATTCCATCGTGGATAAAAATTTGTCAACACAACTGAGACGCAAATCGCTTATCTGTCGTGTGTCAAAATTTGAGCTCACTGCCATGAACGGTGTCGAAATTATAGCAGTCTGAAGTTGATTGCAGTCCGAGTCATTCAGGGTGTATGATAGATTATGAATGTGTCTTCAAGGAGCCACCCTTAAGTATTAAGTTAATATTTGACTGATTTGGAAAATATTTAAGTTTATAATATGCTAATTCTAATACTCAGATGCATATGCAAATGATAATAAATATATCGGACCATAGAGAGGTGATCATAAACTCACCGAACAATCGCCTTATAAGCTTTAAACTTCTAGAATAGCTCAAGGTCTGAAAATAGGAATCGTATACAATGTATTTGACATAAGAGTGTGGTTAGGGACAAAATTATTTTGTTTATTTATTTATTTTAAATGTTTTTAACACTTCTTCAATCCGAAAAGTACTTAACACATATGTTGTCCCGTCTCTTATATTATAAATTATCCCCTCAGCTTTTCTCCACAACTTATATCCAATTTTTCAGACATTCCTGCGGTATCTGTCGTTAAATTCTTTTTAAAATCGCTTAAAACACTTAGTTGTTCCTTTAATCCTATGCTTCATAAGTTTTCAGACATTTTCAATCGGATTTTCATAGCCTCTTGAAAGAGCTAATCATAGTTTACACGGCCGAATAACATTTCAACGGATCCCAGTAATCTTTTCTTCTTTATATGGATCATTCTCTGTGCATCGAAATTCTCAGTTAAAGTTACCAATTTTCCGAATCCTCCCGCACAGGAACAGCTAGAGCCATGCAACAGACATGCACTTTTATCAGATGCTTTACTCTTCGCGATCATGTTCTTTTTAAATTCGATAAATTAATCTATCAAAGTAAATCTAATAATATCTAGCAATTAAAATAGGGTATGACTCTCAGAATTTGCCAACATTGCAGTGTACTTCATAATTTCTGTTACTCACTTATTGCGCACTAAAATTAATCAGAAAAAACGTACAAAAGCAATCTAAAAACATTGACAAATAAAGCATTTCCGTGGAGTCGTAGCACTGTGGACAGTTGTTTTCATTTAATAGATGAACACAGAATTTTGGCGACGTCTGACGCCACAAGAACTAAAACAATAGCTTCAGGAACTGGCCCTTCTAGGATTTTTTAAAAGATATTACTTAGATGTAAAAATAAATCGTCAGACAAAGAAAAATAAATGTGCAACTGTCGACAGAAAAACGACCATTATTGTGCCAGTATAACTATATAAACTTTTATCTTTGCATTGAAATAATTATATGTATGTACGATTGTACTATTTTACTATTGAATGCACATACTAAAAAAGATAGTCTGGATTCTATCATTGTGGGATTTATTCATATACATCTTTAAATATGTCCATATCATACATGTAGTACACTTCAGATCAGCACAAACTACTTAATCGAGTATGGAAGCTAATTAAAAGTTCCTTTCGAACGTAAATTTTACTTTACTACTGTTTAACATTGATATATTGAACATAATATCCCCTGTGTTGTGCAGGATTCATAAACATTGAGAAACTTTTTTAATAATTTTTTGTAGGCAACGTTTCATTGATTGAAATTATTACACCCTTAGGAAAAGCCCCTTCTTTTGTTTTGGAAGGAAACTTTTTTAGTAATAATTTACTTCATAAGTAGGGGAAGAAAATAAACTTCTTAAGTAAAATGCAATGTAACAGGGAATAATTAATGAAACAGCATCTTTTCAAATATAATTTATACTTATACTAATTTATTTTTTCGCAGTTATTAAATGTTTAAGGTAATTTGAAATGATGGAAAAGAATGTATTTTATGTCAAGTTATATTTAAGAGATAACTCAAATCAAACTAAGTCCTGTTTTAAGTGCACGGAAAATGTACTGCAATAAAATAATTAATGAGAATTTGGGACCGAAATAAGCTGAAATATCTTAATATGGCATTTTACGTAGCTGTTTGTCATCGGCCTTTATTTTCTCAAAAATGGACCCCGCTCTGGTTACTGTGATCGAGGTTATTACCGAGCCATGCTTAACAAAAAATTATTTTTATACTCATTCTCCCTGATATGTGAGATGCTATACCGTAATACAACCCATCGAGTTTTTGAAAACACAATTAGGCGGGAGGGTGATTTCACGAAATTGAACGGTCAATTGGCCACCGGTTGGGCCTACTATTTTTAGGGGCATCTTAAAGAATTTGTTTAATCGAATAAACCAGCAATTATTGATGAGTTGGAAGCTAATATTACGTCTTTATAGATGAAAGGATGACCTTTGTAAAACGTAGTGGAAGTGGTCGTGTATCCAAAATTGTATTCAGATATTAAACTATTATTTCATTGTTATCTATTTAGTTTTCAATTTCAATTTACCGTTCTAACATTCAAAAAAAGTACTAATTATTATTGTGGAGCTTTTATGCAATGCACTGGCTTTCTGAAATACCCACTTCTCTGAATTTCAGGACTCTTTAAGCCTGAGGATTAAACGTAAAAAAACTGCCCGTTCAAAATACCGGGATTGAACGGTATATACTACAAAAGTACGCGGAAACAGTGAACAGAAAAGTATCAAGTCGTTTTTTAGTAATTTGAGAATACGCTTCACTGACTACACAACACCCATACTTACCCTCAGTAGACTTCTCATTTAGATAGGAAAGGTAATTAGACATATAAGGACTGAAACGAATAAAATTTGGAAACTTAAAAAAAAATAAAAATATTTCCATAATTCATGTAAATTTTTTTTTATTTGCTTTAAAACTCTGTTTTTATTAAATGCATTCACAATTACAAAAAATAAAAAAACTATTTGGGTTCCCATTCTTTCCTCAACTTCTTTCGAATGTTGGTGACAGTTACATCCGTGATCTTTTTGGGCGCTCTTTTCCATTTAGCACTAAAATCTTTTACGTCCTTTGCCCACTGCTGACCAAAGCCCAATACCTTTCAATGAGACGGCACTGTGGAACATTGGGTGGATTCATGTCTTTTGGGACAAAGTCGACATTTTTAGCAACAAGAAAGCTCAACGTCGCATGAGCAAAATCTGCCTAAAATAATGTTGAACCCTCGTATTTGTTTAAGAAAGGAATCAACCTCTTTTTAGGCACTCGATAATGTACACTTCTCCGTTAATTGTTGAGCGATGAGCTTCTGTGTCCACATTGGGAAATGACCTGCCAAACGAGATATTTTGACCCGAATTTTTCCATCCCAATCGATGTTGTTGATTGCGGAAGAATCTCAGCTTCAAACGAGTTGTAAAACTGCGCACCTGGAAGAGTAGAAAAGTCGGCTTTGACATAAGTTTCGTCATCCAAAACCAAGCACGCTTTCTTGTTGCCGATCAACTCGTATAGCTTTCGGGCTCGTGTTTTTACGACTTTTTTTTTTGCTTTTCAGTAACATTTGGCATTTTTTTATTTTTTTCGTGTTTTTAGACCGTTACGTTTTTTAGATCTTTGTACCATTGTTTGATTGGTATTACATTTCCGAGCAACATCTCTGGATGACATAGTCCGGTTTTTTTAAGTTGATACCCACTATTTTCATGTCCAAATTTGTATCATGTGCTCCACTTTTAGCTCTACTCTTCTGTTTTCGCTTAACAGTCAACGTCTCCAAATATCATTTAATAACAGAATCCACTGTACTGCGTGCTATGTTTAAATTTTTTGAGATGATATGGTTTGGACGCGAAGTATTTTCGAGCCATTTGTCGATGATCTTTTTACGGCGTTCGTCTTGACTCATATTTTATAAATATTTTAAACCGCACCGAACTAAAATCAATAACAAACCGAAACTAGAGAATATACAGTCTAATTTGGGTACAAAATGGGATTGCAATTTTTACGCATTGGAAGTATAGCCCGTATTAAAATTTACAGATTTTATTCGTTTCAGTCCGAAATTACAGAAAAAAAATTACGGTATGCAGTACTACGAGCAAAAGGAACAGAAAGTTACCACGTAAATTGTAATTTGAAATTAATCGAAAATTTCGATTACTAGATTTCATAAAGAATGCCGTCAATACTTTAAAACAACACAAATGACGAACAGGAAAGTTTTTTGGTCACAGAGCAAAATAAAGCTAGGATATCTGACAGGCTTACGACATAAACTTGTTAATAAATGCTTTTATAAAACTAATAGATATTGTATTTTGTTAAGATAAGTACCTCTCCAACAAATAATTCCATAATGCAGTTTAGAGTGGAAGATACTATAGTAAATTTTCTTTAAAAGCAATCTCGAGCAAACGCTTCACAAGTAAAAAAAAGTGTATAAGAGCGTGACGGAAAGATTCAGTGTGATTTGGAAAGCTCATATTGGAGTTGATGATAAGCCGTGGATATTTAAATTCATCAACTTTATCGAGGAAACAGTTATCACAACAGTTAAGGGTACTACAAAAAGTGTGAGAAGTAGAACAATGGCTGCAATTGTAATTGGACAATTTGTATTTTTTACACTCAAGTGCATGAAAATGAACATTCGCTTCTAAGTTGTGTGACGATGATAATCCAAACAACATTATTTTTGTTTTAGAGCTAATTACTAACTTGTGATTTGCAAATCAGTTTCTCAATAAATTCCAATTTATGTCAGATGAAATCTATTGGACTATTCTGACCATACGAAAACGCTATGTCATCCGCGAAGGCAGTTGGTGGGCCCTTAAAATCAAGTGCAAAAAGCGAATTAATATAGATAATAAATAAAATTGGACCCAATACAGGGCCTTGGGGTACAACTAGGTTAAAAACTTTAATTTCTCTCCTTATCTCATCTATCTTCACTCATTGTGATCTATTTTTAAGGTTAGTCTTGAATTATTCATCTGTACAAATGGTTCTAAAATCCGAAGAAGGGGCTGGTGCTTATATGCATCACAAGCCATTTCTTTTACAAATCCTATTTTCACCAAGTATCTTTCCGGTAGAAGATCTGAAATAGCCCGTGAATTAGCTAACATCAAAACTTAATATAGGAAACTTTATCGGTAAGAGGTTAGCTTGGTTCGGAAGGTGGAAAGTCTCCTCGCACTTCCAAGTAAAAACTATGCTATTTTTCGGAACATGTAGTCCACATTCATTGTCAGGATACACAACTTCTTACAGAGAACTGCTGTCGTAAATGCAAAGTTGCAATCGAAAAATAACCGTTATTTAATAACCGCTCTTTGATGACATCTAACATCTTAGATATAAAACTCAAAAACATTATAGAGTACATGTCCTTAACCCCACAAGCTGAATTTAAGCTGTGCAACCTCCAAACTTTTTTTTAAGTACGCGAAATTATCGATATCAAAGCGGCAAACTATAGCAAATTGTGTTTTTCTTTATAAATAAAAGAAAGTGCGTCAAATTCTCAATTCATATACCATATATGTATGTACGAGTACAACACGAAAGGGAACAAACGTATCTACCTATACATAGTTATATTCCGTAATTGTGCGAGACCCTTCTTCAATATTGATCAAGAATAGACACATTACTATGTACATACTCGTATATGGTATGTATGTAACACCAATGGTCCAAACTATTTCGGCATCAAAAATGTCGACAAATATGCTGTCGACCTTAATAATCAGAAATTATTACATACTACATTGCACCAATAAATAGAGAGTTTGACAAGGCGTGACATGGCTCCATACAGTTTGTGTAATATATGTTACATGTAGGATCTGGCTCTCGATTCTACTGGTAGCAATAAAACACACCGCTTAGATATTAAGAATTCAGGTTTATTATTAAAATACGATGAAAATTAATGCTTTGTACTATGACACCCACGTAAGCGAATAACCCGCCGCCTTTGCTGAGTTGAGTTTGCAGACTGGTTAAGGAATTTACTTTCATTCTTGTCTTTTCTTGTCATTGTGCATTTGTGTGTATGTGTAAGTCGGTTGCATCGCCGCTCTCTGTCGTAGTCGTTCGTTCGTTCTTTGTCTGCTTCTTTTCCCACGTACATATAATGACCAAAGATTATTTTTGAAAAAGAAGAAGACTTTTTCAAACACCTTCCAAGAATGGAGGTATTTGCTGAACTTCGGCAGTCTGCTTGATCGTTTATGTGTCGGGCAAGAAGCTAAATTGATGGCCCTAAAATGAGAATAGACATTTTACTCTTATTCTTACACTTTTTGTGACATTTTTGTGAGATTTTTCTTTTTTCTTAGGACATCAAATTACCGACCAGTGCTGGCGTTGCCCAGTGCGTGTGTTCACAGAAACTACGTAAGAGGGTCCAGGTTCGAAACGCTACCAATGCAAAAGAACCAAAAATTACTAAGCGAATAAGTCAGAGATACAACACACTGGTCCACCCAGGGCTATCAACTGTTTGTACTTACTAAAATTCACACAGACGTAATAATTGGCCACCAGTTTTCATAACCTTATTTCTCATTCCAATGCATGTCGTAAATCGCTTGGTCTGATTTTTTTTTTGATAAAAAGAAAAAAAAAACTTATTGGAATGACGGTGGCACAGAATCTGACTGACTTAATAAAAACATTGGTGATGTCACAACAGAATTATCTGCAGGCCTTGGAGAAAGTTACTTAAAGTGGAGTTAGCACAGTCGGAACAGCAATTTCGCAATTTCAGCAGTTTTCCCCTGAAAGAAACATTTCCACAGTATATAAGTATGTACGGGGGCGGGTCAATAAGTCCGTGATTAAAACACAGATTTTTTGATAAAAAAATAATTTTATTTTTCAACGTAGTCTCCCTTGAGCTCTATACACTTTGTCCAACGCTTCTCCAATTTTTTTATCCCTTCCAAAAGAAATGATTTGTCGAGGTCCTCAAAATAGGCCTTTGTTTGCGAGATGACTTCATCATTGGAGTCAAATCTTTTTCCACCAAGCCATTTCTTCAGGTTTGGTAACAAGAAGTAGTCGCTCCGAGCCAAATCTGGAGAATAGGGTGGATGAGGGAGCAATTCATAGCCCAATTCATGGATTTTTGCCATGGCAACTGCACATGTGTGCACCCTTGCATTGTCTTGGTGGAAAAGAACTTTTTTCTTGGCTAAATGAGGTCGTTTTTTTTTCAAATCGTCATTGAATCGGTCCAATAAGTTGGCATAATATTCCCCATTGATTGTTCTTCCCTTTTGAAGGTAGTCAATGTGGATTATCCCGCGTGCATCCCAAAAAACAGTCGCCATAACTTTATTGGCTGACAAACCCACCTTGGCCTTCTTTGGCGCCGATTCACCCTTAGAAACCCACTGTTTTGACTGTTGTTTGTTGTGATGGATCCATATTTCGTCCACGGTTACAAAACGGCGCAAAAACTCCTCCATATTGCGATTAAACAACGCCAAACCTTCCTGTGAAGTTGTTACACGATTGCGTTTGTGGTCGACTGTGAGCAAACGCGGCACCCATCTTGCGGAAAGCTTTCTCATGCCCAAGTGATCATTCAAAATTGAAACCACTGAGCCATGCGAGATCCCTACGGCTTCCACAATCTCTCGCACTTTCAATCTTCGGTCGGCCAACACCATATCGTGAATTTTTTCGATTGTTTCGGGTGTAGAGACCTCAACTGGGCGTCCAGGACGTTCGGCATCTTCAGTGCTTGTACGGCCACAACGAAATTCAGTAAACCACTTTTTTACCATTGAAATCGATGGTGCAGAGTCCCCATAGTATTTATCAAGCTTAGCCTTGGTCTCGGTAATGGTTTTTTTTCGCAAGAAATAATGCTTAATAAGCACACGAAATTCACTTTTTTCCATTTTCTCCTCAAATTAGTGAGTAGTCTGATAAAAATAGCTGTCAAACACAAACTAACTGACGCAGCAAGTTTAAATTTTGACAGGAGTCAACTGACAGATGCCTGTTGATAGGAGCAGTGTTGCTGTTTCAGTAAAGAGGTCAGAAATTCAACCCTCGTATATGCACCAGCTGGAGCAACATTTTGTGGCATACAAGTTGGTGAGTGACGATTAAAAAGAAAGTAATTATAAAGTTATTTAAACGCTTTCAACTTAAAACAAAAAAAAACATAGGGAGAACTCCCGTCAACTTTATTCCGTTATAAAAACTAGTCTAAATACAAAAATTGATAATAGCTTAAATCTAATCTTCTTCGATGCATACGTTACCACGATCGCACTGATGCTATGTGCATCAGCCTGCATGTACCTTGCAGCCGACGGATGTCAGGTGTTGTGTTCCGTCTGAATTCGAGTTGCCGTTTAAAGATGCGAGGAAATGGGTTCGCGTGTGAATGTGAACTTATTGGTGGTGTAGCAAAAAGCTCGATTGCAAAGGTGAGTTTGTTGATGAAATGATAATTGAAGTCATTATATTACACATTCCACATCAATCCAAAAAACTAATCTTACGAGGGGCGTTCAATATATTCTCGGTATCGATATGAAGGAAAATGCGAATTCAATTTAAATTGTTTTTATTTTTCAACATAATCTCCCCTAACATCAATGCATTTGTTACATCTTGAGATAAGCTTTTTCAAACCCTCAAAAAAGTAAATTTTCTAAATACCCATACTACATCAATCTGGCGAAAGCAAGTTAGTTGCACTTGATATTTCTAAGGCATTTGACAGAGTTTGGCATCAGGCTCTTTTGTCGAATATGCGTGCTCTTGGGATCGATGACTCTCTTCTTCAATGGATTAGAAATTACCTTTCGGAACGTTCAATTCAAGTCGTCTTGGACGGTTTCAAGTCTGATATTCACAAAATAAATGCTGGTGTGCCACAGGGCTCCGTTCTGTCTCCGACACTCTTTTTAATCTTCATTAACGATCTCTTGTCTGCTACTTCTAATCCAATTTATTCTTTTGCTGATGACAGCACTCTCTGCTTCTCATATTCGTTCCCGGACTCACGCCCCTGCTCTTCGGCTGTAGAACGGGAACGGCAGCGTATGTTAAGCTCATTAAATTCCGATATTAACAGCATAACCAACTGGGGAACTATAAACCGAGTAGAATTTAATGCTTCCAAAACTCAATGCTGTCTGCTGTCATTAAAGCGAAATTCAAATACCCAGCCATTATCCATGAATGGTACTTGCATCGTCGAAACCGATATACTTTCCATTCTCGGTATGTGTATCAGTAACAACTTACGTTGGAATGACCACATATTCGATGTCGCCAAAAATGCTGCGAAATGTCTAGGTTTTCTCAAGCGATGTAAGAAATATTTTACCCCCTCTGATCTGGTCACAATATATAAGGCATTTATCCGCCCAAAATTGGAGTACAATGCCCACATCTGGTCAGGTGCTCCTAAAACATCTCTGCACCTGCTAGATAGGATTCAAAACCGTGCGATAAAACTAATTGGTGATACTAATATCAGTCAATCAATTGACACCCTCGAACACCGACGTAAAGTCTCCTGTCTCACTTTGTTTTATCGCTATTTCCACCACCAGTGCTCTATTGAAATTGCCAGTAGCATTCCGCCCATTCAAACTTTCAACCGTAACACCCGTCTCGCTAGGAATGCTCATCAGTATACCCTCAAGCCCATTTTCGGACGTACTCTTAAATATCGTGATTCTTTCCTAAGCCGTACAACTCGCTTATGGAATGCCCTGCCGACCTCTGTGTTTCCTGGTCGTTATAACTTGCAAACATTTAAAAACAATGTACATCGGTACCTGTCTTTTCTTCCTCCCTAAATTTCCTTCGCCCGCGCTGTGTACGAACATTTTAAGGGTACAAAACCCCTTGAGCGCGCGCCGATTATAAAAAAAAAAAAAAAAATTGCCGACTTGAGTTCTTCATCATCCGAAAATCTTTTTCCACGAAGACATTTTTTCAAATCCGGAAACAGGAAATAATCACTAGGGGCAAGGTCTGGACTATAGGGTGGGTGTTGGATTTCTTCGAAACCACAATCTCGCGCAGCAGCCTTGGAAACTCGCGCCGTGTGAACAGGAGCGTTGTCATGAAGAAGCAACACACCCGCTGCGAGTTTACCCCGTCTTTTCTTTTTAATTTCCTCCCGCAAATTATGCAAAGTGGAAGCGTAGGATGTGGCGTTGATGGTTTCACCTTTTTTTTTGTACTCAATGAGCAAGATTCCCTTTGAGTCCCAAAAAACTGTGGCCATGAGCTTCCCGGCAGACGGAGTGACTTTGAACTTCTTCGGGGGGTCTGTTCCTTTTTTATGCCACTGCATGGACTCTTGTTTGCTTTCAGGGTCATAGTGGTGGACCCATGTTTCGTCCCCAGTAACAATTCGATCCATAACACCGTCCGCGTTCTCACTACACATCTCCAAAAGCTCTCTACAGCATGCGATTCTCACTTTTTTCTGAGGCGCTGTAAGCATTCGTGGCACCCACCTTGCACTGACCTTTGAAAGGTTAAGATCTTCATGAAGAATGGTGTGAATGGTACCAATTGAAAGCTTGGTGATCTCTGCCATCATTTTCACCTTTATTCGGGCATCCTCAAGAACAAGTTTTTCGACTTCTTTGATGCTTTCTCCCGTACAAGCAGTAGCCGGGGCGCCGTAGCGGGGGTCGTCTTCAATGCTCTCTCTGCCTCTCTTGAACTCACTTGACCACTTTTGCACAGTTGATAATGAAGGTGCGGAACCCTGGTAAACAGCCACCATCTCTTCATGAATAGTTTTTTGACTTTTTCCTTGCTTAGTGAGAAATTTAATTACAGCGCGATGCTCAATTTTCACCATCATCGTCTCAGTTGCCATTATGATTCTGTTTAACTAGAGATAAAACGCGAATTAATAATCAAATTTATTTGAAATTTTACATGAATGCACTAAAATAATAGTATTACTTGATAAATAAATCAATTTATATATACAACTACAGCTTCACCCCGATACCGAGAATATGTTGAACGCCCCTCGTAGACTAAATATACAAACATATCTTAAACATAACCTAAGCTAAGCTTCGCCCCATTATCTTTTGTTTCCCATGATTTTCCTTTGGATTCTGCTGCGTCTGCGACTGGGACACGGGACAACACTGGCTGTTTACTGCATTCCATCACGTACATATGTTGAACGCGAGCGGGAGCATACGGATGTCGTTCGCTACTTGAACGTGTGCATAAACTTGACACGGCAAACGTTGTCTTTTAATATTGATGTCGTGGTTTTTATCTTTTGACAGTTATCGTCGTTAACTCCTCCGCCCTTAAATTCAAACCTCCACGTTTGATTCTTCAAAACAGAGGGATCTGGCTGATTCTAGTTATCTGGATCTCGGAGCTTTTGGTCATTGAACTGATGTTTGGATGAGAGATTGCAGCAGCTGATTCTTCAATAGGTATGTTCTCTATCGGCTGTTCTGCGACTGTTTTGTCATATGAAGAAGAAGACAATCACCAATGTTAGAGTTAACATCCCAGATATGGTAAGGTTCTTTTGGCGGTTACTTATTTCCAATTTTTGAATGTATCGGGTATTATTGACCTCTATTTCTCTAACCATTTCTAAGGAAAGAAGTTCTTCTATAGTCGGTTTTTCTGCATGTGGTTGTAATATTGCTGGCAAGGGTTTATGATCAGTGACTACGTTTGCTCTAAAGGTTATCTGGCGTGCTTTGATGGTAGCGTTATGGAACTGGATGACATAGTGGACTGTTTTCTCGTCTATCTCGATATCATCGTTATACTGGTTTAGTAGGATTATCCCAGGGATTATTTCTTCTATCGTGGAAACATGTTGATTGTTAATCTGCGTGCATGTTGGTGATCGGCTTGAGAGTAGATAGCTAATGCACTTATCATTACTTATGTCTATTACATCGTAGTTGCAAATAAATAGCTTGTTAAAGGTTTTACATGGTTCTCTTATTCCGTATAGTTTAGTTTTACATTTCAAGATTTCATTAAATTCTAATTTATTTATAACATTATTCCTTTTTATTGCTCTTATTAGCATTTTTTTACATGATTCTTTAGTAGGTTTTGGTAAACTTACAGTTTATATATATATATATATATATATATATATATATGTACAATATAACGTGTTATTTGACGCTATTTTTAATTTAGCAAATTCAATTGCCTCTATGACATTATTATAGGGCATATCTTCTTTATTTAATATTTCCCTAATAAAATTTATTTCTGAATTTGATAATATGTATGTATTTACTATGTTAGCTTTTGCCCATTGCATGGCATACTCAATGTTTATAACATCTTCCTTAAATATTATTATTTATCTTATATTTTAAGCTTCACAAAAAGTTGTCCGTAGACTTTAAATTCTTTATTATACTATTCGTAACATTGCCTATTTCGCTAATTTTGCTTAAAACTAGTGTATTGATAACAACTTGTTGGTTATTGTTAGTTAGGACGTTATTAATTTTGGCTTCGATAATCTCAAAGTCATGCTTGTTTGGGTTCCGGCAATCCATTTCCAGGCAGAGCCTAGGAAATCGAGAGATCGCTTAATTTGGGAGTAGTCGGTTGAGGTGCGTTTGGATTTGCAGGATTTGATTGAGAAGAAGTGGAAGCATTGGATGGGATGTACCGATAATCTGTTGCACTTTCTGTTCTATTTGGTCGAGCGCCAGTCGATATTGGTTTAAGTCAATCACGTGTATCAACTTAAAAGTACCGGTTTGTATTTTCGCTACTCCGGCCTCTATGGTGACCAGCTGGGCATTCGAGTAATCGAGCATTCTCACATCGGCCTTTGTGGGCACGACTATAACTCTAAAAAAAAATTGTAATTCTTTATTAGGGATTTATGGACTATTTTTTCGGATTTAGTTAAAATTGTTGTTGTTCTATTTTCAGATACTAATTCCTTCTTATACCGAGATGATAGTTTTGAACCCTTACGTCTATTCTGTCTAACAAATATAATCTGACCGGGAATAAAATCTTTAATAGGTTGCTTTTTCCTATTGTGATACCTAAGATCAGCAGCTTGTTTTTCTTGTAATTTCGATATATTTTCTTGTCGGGCTTCTTCTAGTAATGCAGGATCCGAGGTTACTCTTCTCCCAAAGAATACTACGATTGGCTTCTTTGCAGTGGTGGAGTGAATATAAGAGTTATATTCATGAACAGCGCGTTCTAAAAGTTCTGTGAAAGAACGATGGAGGCCTTCCGTTTTCAAGTATCTCATTATTTCGATGAGCGTTGAATGGAAGCGCTCAACTTGACCGTTGACGGTACTTGAATATGGAGGCGTTTTGAATATTTTGATTCCGAGCTCGTTTTCAATCATGAAACTTATTGATGCCGAATTAAATGATTTCTCGTTGTCTACTATAACCATTTCTGGCAATCCATAGGAAAAGAGAGTTTCCCTTAATGGTTGTCGCTCGTCTTCGATTGCCTTGGATTTAAGAATTTTTACCAACGCGTATTTTGAGAATTTATCGACTGAAGTTAGAACGAGATATTTTCTGTAGAGAATATATCCAAATGAATAATGTGCCCTGGATATTGGGGTATTGGTGTAGCCTGTATTATTGGTTTGCTTGGATGCCGGTCATACTTATTTTCTTGGCATACTAGGCAATTCTTTATTACTCTCTTTATTTTACTGGCCATGCCTGGGAAATAGAATTTCTCTAATATTTGCTTTCTGTTTTCACGATCATTGCGATGTGCTCGCTTATGTGTTGTAATGATAATTTCTTCTTGTTCTGCCTCGCTAGTGATATCCTGAACTTGCAATTGAGTGAGCCTTATTTTGTAGTTTGATACAGTTTATAACCGAGGGATTCAGAATTTTTTTGAGAATTCGCTTCAAATTTTCTCGATTAAATTTGGGCTCTGTTATTACATGTGTATGGTACGTTGGGAATACAATGCTGAAAGTTTGGCTGGGATTTGCATTTGTTTGAAGAAGAATTTGATTCTTATATGCATTTATTGGGACTTCTACGCTTTGTATGAGATTTTGTGAGGAGCTCTCGTCACTATGCTGAGTGACGGACATGGTGTTAATGCTCGATTGCTGTGGGGCTCTGGATAAAGCATCCGCCACCACGTTCGTTATTCCTGGCTTATATTTTATTTCATGGTTATATTCCTCTAATATTGCCTTCCATCTCTTCCTTTTGCTGTTGTTGTGCTTATTGCTTAAAGCAAATGTGAGGGGTTGATGATCCGTAAAGATTCGGACTTTGACAAGACCGTACAGGTAGTTTCGGAACAAACCTAGTGCCCAAATAATGGCCAACATCTCCGTCTCGTTGGCTGCATAATTTTCTTCAACCTTGCTTAGTGTTCGTGATATGAATGAGATAGGTTTGTTCTCCTGCTCGAGAACGGGACCAATCGCAAAATTCGAAGCGTCTGTTGTGAGGTCAAAAGGTTTTTTAAAATCAGGGTATGATAGGACTACATCTTTGGAGATAAGGGAGTTTTTTAACTTGTTAAAGGATTCGAAAGCTTCTTGGTTTAATGCTATTGCTAATTTTGAAGACTTATTTTTGGACTCGCGTCCCTCTTCCCCTCTTAAAAGGACTGTTAGGGGCTTCGCTAGCTTTGCGTAGTCTTTCACAAAGCGGCGGTAGTAGCCAGACAGGCCAAGGAAGGATCTAAGTTCCTTAAGTGTTTTCGGGACTGCGAAGTCGGCAATAGATTCCACTTTAGTAGGATTTGTTTTGACCCCTTCTGAAGAAATAAGAAAACCTAGAAATTCAACTTCGGGGTTGAAAAAGTGGCATTTACCTAATTGCACTTTCATGTTTGCCTTGCTCAACATACCGAATATTTCTTCGATACCTTTGGTGGCGTGCTGAGTTTCGCTCTTGCTGAAGATGATTATACCATCTATATACACGTAACACGTTCTTCCGATATTTTTATGCAAAATATCGTCAATTGCCCTTTGGAAGATGAGGGGGCATTCTTTAAACCGAACGGTAGCCGTGTGAATTCATATTTGCCAAAGTTGATAGAAAATGCCGTTTTCTCGATATCGGACTCCCTTAAAGGCAGATTCCTTTGAGGCAGTGAAATCCACTCTTTAAATCGAGTACGGTGAAGAATTTGTTTTGTCCTAACTGGGCAATTACTTCGTTTATATCCGGATTGATAACGGTCGGCGATCATAGTTTTCGGTAATCAATTACCAATCTATATTGCTTTGCACCGGTAGAATCGGGTTTTTTTTCCACAATCCACACGGGAGAATTATAAGGTGACCGTGAAGGTCTAATTATGCCATCTTCAAGAAACTTCTGAACTTGTTTCTCAACTTCTGCTTTCAACGACATTTTTTTTTTTTTTTTTTTATAATTTACGCGCGCCTAAGGCGTTATGATACCCTTTTACTGTTGGCAGTGCGCGGGCGGAAAGATAGAAGGAGGAGAAAGGGTGTGATGTAGTGGTTTGAAATTCAGGTGTATTTGGCTTCGATATTGACTCTCCAGGTGTGGGAGTCCGAATAGGACGGAGAGATTTTCTTCACTCGGAATGACTCCGGTTGTGAATTTTAACGGTTGATTTATGCTTGAAAACCCTACAACAGCCAAATCTACAAGTCAGTGTTATGCCTTCACACGCAGATTTTTCTGACAGAGTTCCAATTACACAACTGAAAAACTTTGCCGTGGCTAAGATTCGAACCTTGACCCTCCGAGTGAGAAGCGATTGCTGGTTCAGTTTTCAGTTTAAATGCATTTTTATTTTTATTACTTAATTTACTCTTACATGCTAGACAAAAAAATGCTTAAAAATTAGCTTAAATAACTTACAAATAGTCTTATTCTAATATACTGGCCCCATGCGGGCACTCTAAGTTAAACCTAACACTTAAACTAAGTCTTTCGACGGATCTTACAGTCTATATTTAATTTTATATTTAACATTACAACTAAAACTAAGAAAAATTAATTTTAAGCAAAAACTTAGTATATGGACATTATTTTTTTTTTTTAATTAAACTTACAGACGACCTAAAAAATAAATCTTAATCTACTTAACCTTCGTTCATACACCCCTACTCGTATATACAATGCACAATACATACACACTTAATATATACATATATGCATATACACATATGTATATATATATATTTTTTTTTTTATCATTTTTTATTTTTATTTATAGTTTTTTGGCTTTTATACATTTTTTTTTTTTAAAATCTAACTTAAACCTACCTATAACTATATAAGCCGGCCGTGGCTAAAAAAAAAACAAAAATTAGGCTGGGCCACTCTGCTTCACATGAAGCTACGTATCACTGGAGGAGTTCGACGACGAAACATCCTCGCCCTCATCAAGCCACCAAAATTGCTGGTGCTGCTGAGCAACATCCCTCCTGTCACGACTCCCTACCGCCCTACTGAACCGGAGACGCTCCGCACTGCCATGTGCGACGTCTCTCTCGTAGTTGAGTTGGCTTTAAGGATTATCCCATCCATATGCAAACGGAAGTTGAGCTCCCTATCACACAAAATGTCGAGGTCGCGAAGAGATTCAACGGAGGAGATAGGTTGATTGTGGAGAAGGTAGAGTCGGGGAGGAGATTTGAGCTGCTTATATGAAAAGGTGATGGATTGGCATTTGGTGATATTAAGTTCCAAACAATTTTTGAGGCACCAGATCAAAAAACTATCAAGGTCTTGTTGAAGAAGGAAGGAGTCATGGGGAGAGGAAATGGTTTTGAAAAATTTGGTATCGTCGGCGTAAAGGGAGACGGACGAATATTTGATGATCCTATCGAGATCATTTATGATTCCTGAGGAACTCCAGAGGTGGCCAAAAATGGAGCGGACTGGGCTGACCTAAAACGAACACTGTAAAAGCGGTTTTCGAGGTAAGAGGATATCCATTTTAACAGTATGGGCTCAAAGCCGAGGGCAGACAATTTGAAGAGTATTAATCGATGAGAGATTTTATCGAAGGCTTTGCTAAAATCGGTTGCAACTACATCGACTTCGTTGCCGTTTTCTAGGGCAGAGATTGCAAAGGATACGAATTCAACGAGATTTGTGGTGGTTGACCTACCCTTTGGGAAGCCATGTTGTCTAGGGGAAATAAGTGATTTGCATTGGAAACTTAGAGCTTCATACAAAATACTTTCGAGGAGTTTGGGTATATGGGAGAGTTTAGCGATTGGACGATAGTTTGTTATTTCGTTCTTTGATCCCTTTTTGTGGATTGGGGTTATAAAGGAGGTTTTCCAGACCTGAGGTAATTCTCCTTGCGAAAGGGATAGACGAAAGAGATCAGAAAGGGCAAGGGAAAGTGACGAAGAACATTTTTTAAGAAATATGGCAGGGAGGCCATCTGGACCGGGTGTAAATTCGTCATTGAGTTGGTGTAATTTATATTCGATATAGGATCGGTCCAAGATGTGAGAGAGAAGTGGGCCGTTGGAGAAGTTCAGTAGGTAACGAAAATAGGATGGATCTGGTACAAAGGAGTCGTTGGTGAAGGATTGTTTAAAGAAGCTGGCAAATAGGTTGGCAACGGTGAGTGGATCGGTTGATGACTTGTTGTTGAAAGAGAGGGAAGGAGGGTAACCATCGGACTTTCTTTTGTAGTTAACAAATTGGTAAAAGGACTTAGGGTCATTTATAAGGTTGACTTGCGCATTGGAAAACAGCCTATAACTTGTTTCTCTTGTTTCGTAAGGAACGAAGCTTGCGATTATACCAGGGAGGACTAGTAGGTGATGTTTTAAGGCGGGAAAACGGAACGTAAAGGCTGAAAGAATTATATATTTCTTTATAAAAAATGGATAAGGCATCATTTACACTTAGGTTGTGAAAGTTAAAGGGGGATCTGCTAAGATAGTCACTGATTTTGTGAAAGTTTGCTTTATGAAAGTCGTAGGATGAGAGAGTTGTGGGAGGAGTGGACTGGAAAGAAGAGTTACGAAAAAATGAAAGTAGAAGGGGGGGGTGGTAGTTGTCGATTGTAGAGAGCGATAGGGGACAAAGTGAGACTGAGGAATTAATTGAATCTGTTGTGAAAATAAGGTCCAATTGCCTGCCCATATAGTTGGATACACCACTGACTTGGCATAGACTTGGGTCTGTTAAGCGATCTAAGAAGAGACATTCCTTAGCTGAGTTGGCATTTGAAGCGATGAAGAACGATTGATCGTCTGATGGAATCCACTGTAGCTGAGGAAGATTAAAGTCGCCGAAAACAAAGATATCGTCAGTAGAGTCAGACAGGTCAATTAAATAGTCGATCACATCGACAACAATTTGGTAAGATTCGGTAGGTTGAGCTGGCTGGATGTAGCAACATAAAACGTAAAGGGACTTGAAGGGGAGTGATATTTTTATAGCGACAAAGTCGACTTTAGAGGATGAAGAGATGGTAATGGGAGAAGAGTTAAGGCTGTTGTGGGTCGCCAGTAGGACGCCTCGACAGGGGGAATCATCAAGTGGGCGGGTAGGATCGTCGTCGCGAAAAACATTAAAAGTAGGGGGGTAAGATGGTAGAGGTAGAAGCAGTAGCCGGCAGCATGATAAAGTGTAATACCGGGGTAGTAGCAGACAAAAAATTAAATCATGCCCAGGATGTTGGAGTTCACCTAGTAGAAATTCATGTAGATTTACATAAGTACAGTGCCGTAATTGTGGGCGCGTTGGGCATATTTCGTCAGTATGGCTTAGTAGCAAGGCCAATTAAATGAGTAAGAGTAGCGGATCGGAGTAGGTTTAAGAGGTAGGATGCGTATGTACATATACACCGTAGAAGACTTATGTCAAGTGGGTAGTAAATGGGAAATTTATGTCGATGTGAATAAACATGAAATTAAATTTCTGCTAGATACCGGGGCGAGTTGTTCACACATATGGTAATACAAAATTTTCTGATTTGGGCAAATTGAATGTCAGTGTAGATCTTGCGGAGCAGCACAAAAAACTACAGCTCTTAGTTGTCGATTTCGCAATGGGATATAACATCTTCGGCTAAGATTGGTTTACGGAGTTTACACTAGAAATTCGGTCTCCCATTCCGAACACGGCTCGGTTGTTTGTCTAACCTCAAACATTGAACAGGGTGTTCAGGAATATTTCTCAAAATATTCTGAAGATGTATCTAATAACTTAGGCCTACGTTCGTCAATGAAAGCGTAACTACATATATTTAAAGCCGCATACCAAATGCAAGTACCGCAAGTCTAGCCGTTTGCTCTATAAGAAATATTTAAACAGGAAGCTAAGCTCTTAGAAGATGCTGGAATCTGGAAGCCTATCACGTTCAGCGAATGGGCCACTCCTATTGCCGTGGTTTTTAAGTGTGGTGGCCGTGGTGTAGTGGTACTAGCTATCGCTTTTCACTCGGAGGGTCAAGGTTCGAATCCTAGCCACAGTAAGTTTTCATTTGTGTAATTGGAACTCAGTCAGAAAAATCTGCGTGGGAAGGCATAACGCTGACATGTAGATTTGGCTGTTGTAGGGTTTTCAAGCACAAAACAACCGTTAAAATTCACAACCTCACATTCCGAGACAAGAAAAATCTCTCCGTCCTATTCGGACTCCCACCCCTGGAGAGTCAATATCGAAACCAAACACACCCGAGTTTCAAACCACTACCTCACAAACTTTCCTTTTTAAGATAAGGATTTTAAGTTAACGATTAATCCAAATTTGGAAGTCTACCAGTACCCTATTCCAAGACCAGAGGAACAATTTCAAAAATTTTCAAGTGGTGTACGATTTTCAAAAATAGAACTTGCAGATGCTTTTCTACAGATAGAGTTACAGGAGGAATCCAAGTCCATGGTAGTCGTTAATACACCTCTTGGGCTTTTGATTGTAGATATACATAAAAGATTTGCATTTGGAATTTCGAGTGCCTCAGCCACTTATCAGAAGACTCTGGAACAGGACTTGTCAGGAGTCAATTGTGTCAATAATGCAGGAATAGGAGCCGTAATTGCACATTTAGAACAAGATGACCATGAACTGCAAATCACGTTTGGCCAAAGACACTAGACACACATCAACAAAGATATAGCCAATTCGAAAAGGAGGCTCTCTCGATTGTCTATGGCGTAACGAAGTTCCAACAATAATCTTATGGATGCTCATTAACGTTAGTAACTGCCCATAAGCCCTTGGTCTCACATTTTAGCCCAGATAAGAAGGTTGAAATCGCAGCTGCTACTAACAAGGATGTCATTTTAAAGAAAGTCCTTCATTTTATATTAACAGGTTGACCAAAGAAATTATCTGAAGAAGATGACGAAATTGCATCAGAATTTTGAAGAAGAATGTCTTTATCGGGGTATCAACCACTAATTTTGCTTCAAACACACACTTTGTGAAACCGAGTCATAGAATTGTTACACAAAGCGCACTAGGACAGAGTGCATAGGAACCAGCTCGCTAAAAGATATTGTTGATGACATAAAGCAGTTCGGGGCATAGAGCTTCTAGCTAACAAATGTAAAGTATGCCGTGCAGCAGAACCAGACTCTCCAAAGGAATTCACCTCCTAGCATATACCCGATTCGCTTTTCCGTTTTTGAGAAAAATGTGGTTGAGACCACGTTGGACTGAAGCAATGGTTGTGAAGTCAATTGGAACTAAAATGTATTTGGTAAAAACTCATCGTGGCTAATGGAATCGTCATCAAAGTCAGCTAAGAGTTCACCGCACTTTACATGAGAAGTTGCATCTAGCAAGAGAAGCAATTTATCTCTTGCCAAACAAATCAAATCAGGGAAGTAGCTCATTACATACCACTAATCGTTATGATATTTGAAGTTCAAACCACCCACAACGGATAATTTTGAAGACAGAATCCCCAACCATAGGAATTCCGAGGCGCTTAAAACGGATTCGACTACTGTAGTCCGTTTTCAACCATGATGCAAGAAGATACCAAATTGATAAGAAGAAATGAAATATTCGATGTATTCTTTTCTCGTACGTATTACGTCCGTCGCTAAGACTAGCAGTTAGATACCACAAACTAAGACAAATCTGACTCAGATACTATATTAGAGGTACAAAAAAATACACAATGTCACACATAGCCGGTAGTCATGTCAGCAGGTTTGGCCTCCTTATTACCGACAGGAGCTCTAAAAATTAAGGTGGAAGGTGTACTGTATTCATTTATTAAATTTTTTTAATCTCGGACCATTATCCGAAATATCGTTCAGTAGGCGTTGTTTTAGGTTTCTTGACGATCGAAATGGACTGATCTTTAAATGAATTTGCTTTAAGACAGCTTCTCATTACCACCAGGTTTCCGCAATACGTACAAGTACTGTCATTGAACCCAAGCTTGAACTTGTTATGACCCTAAAAATCGTATCATGATTTTTCTATCGACGCAAAAATTTTATGTTTCGATTTACTCAAGTACAAAATATATACATGTATGAAATATAACTAATCTATTTATAGAAAATTATTAAAATTATTGTAGTATCTTTTACATATATTTAATATCACTTTATTACAATATATTCGTGATTTCAATATAAGTTTGATAGTAGCTCAAAAGAAACTAGAGAAGATATTACTAACAAACATTAATTAAATTAATTTCATATCCGAATGAACACAAAAGGCTCAGTGTCACAACTGCACTCAAAGCTCTTGGCTGATACCAATCGACAATCTGGTGCCTGTCCTCCAAAGGGGTGCCATATAAATGCCAGTGCTTAACCCTGAAAGTAATATAATAAAGAGGTAGCGCCTTGATGGTAGACCGAGCCCAGTAAGAATCAGTAACCCTCGACAGCGACAGCGACAGCGACTGTAACAAAAACCACCAAACTCATAAATCATTGCCGTTTAATTAAACCGAACTCTATGTGGCATCTTTATGGTGCCATGGAAATTCCAAGATCCATCCCTGAGGCGCTTTAATAGATTTCCTTTTCCATTTATTTTTTTAGGTGTTTGTGGGAAAACAAAGGGTGTGGGGACTTTTCCTTTTTTTTTACCCTCCACTCACTCTTCTAGGTAGTCAAATTTGAATGAAATAAAACAAGAGCAACTAATTTTGTTTTTGTTGCCATGAATGGGTGTACATGGTAGAATCCGATTTTTGCTTATCATTAATTAGACGCCCTTTTAAAAGAATGGAAAATTAAATTAAAGTAGAATATAAGAAATTCTTTTGTAACATTTGAATTAATCTTTTTAATTATTTTTATGTAGAACAAGAGAAAATGAATAATTATAACTGAAGGAATGGAAATTATCCACTATGCTATTCCAATTAATTCTGAAGTCATCTTTGCAAATTTTCATAAAATATTCCGTTTCTTGAAAATTAATGATTAAAAATCTGACAAGGGTCGATTCCTTACTTTGCTTACCCATGATACTACCAAAAAGCAAAATCCAAAAGGATGTTGAAAATAATTTATCAGCGTGCGAACGGAATTTAGATTGTGACTGAATGGTATGTGCTGGATCACGTCGGAAGGGAGCTTTCAATTTTAGTTTTTCAAAGTACTGTAAGGTGAAAAATTGCAAACTGATTTGCAGCTAAATTTCTAAGCTTCATACCGCCATATTTATGGCTGTGTTTAAGAAAGAATAGTAACAGCGTTGGTTCACCTAAGATGAGCTTTGTGGAGCAGACGCCAAGTGAATCATTTCTAAATAGTTTTCTGTACTTGTACAGTTGGATATGTATGTATGCAATTATGAGCGATTATCAAAAACAAAATTGTAAAATATAATAAGCCGTGGAATTAAGAAGATTAAATAGGTAAACTCTCTGTATTCACCCACAGTTAAACATCCTTGTAATTCGAAGTTAGGCCTACCATCAGTTAAAAACTGATATTGCACCTTGAAGAGATACTTTAGTTCAAAAATACAAAAAAAAAATTAATTATTGTAGTCAAAAACCGAATGCTTACATTACTGTTTGAAATTGTAATTAAAAGCTTTTTTTCTCATATAAAACTATTTTGTAAGCGAATTATCAACCAGAAAGATTTTATTTACAGGAAATTTATATGACTGAAGGTAGTTAGCAGACGATAAGAATTTCTCGTTTCCATTGGAATTATTAGGTTTTCTAATGCGTAGTAATATTCCAATTTATTTTGTTATCGTTTTTGTAATAAACAAGGGATTACAAATAAACTGTTCGGTTTGACGATGCATTTCTCGTTGTTCCTCTATGAAGGCAAAACCTATTATTACAGCTGCAGCAAAGCAACATGAAAACCTTAGCCTTAAAAAAAAACCAAATCCATTAAGGAAGCTCCTGAAATGAAAGTGCTTGCTCAGAAAATCAAGGCAATTTTTATTAAAAGGAGACGTCAGAAGGTTTTCATTATTCGTAAAATTATCCAAGAAAATGAACTTAGCTTTTTCAAAATACGAGCTGGGCCAGAATTATTTTCAAGTTTTAATTTTTTCTAAAATGCCCTTAAAACGTAGGTGGACAGTCTATGTAATTGTGAAACAGAAGATTAAAGGAACAGATGAAGGAATTACGCAAAAATGAGATTGGAAGAGACCTTGATCAAAACCTTTAAAATAGATAATTTTGTTTCCCTAAGTTAAGTGCTTGTTTTCTTTTAAACCACACGCTTTTGTAAAACAAGCCGTATTTTTTTCATTTCAGATGCTTTACATTCTCTTTTTAATCTTTGTTTTTATAGTGAATTTCTTTACCATTGACTCCATTACCTAAAAAGGATGATATTGCAAAGTTTTAAAATTACCGCCCTATTTTACCCCTACTTGTATTCTCTAACGGTTTCGAGATGGTTCTTGAGTCTAGAGTATATCAGCGTGAGGATTTTTTAACGTCGCCCTCTGTTCGGATTTAAAAATGATATGTCCACTAAAGATGTTTTTCTAAAGCTTTCGAGTGAATTCCTTCTGCTCTTTTCACTTATATCGACCATTCTTTATCATTATAAACGTTATCATTTAAGGATTTAGATAGTCTCTCCTGCCTGGGTTTAAATCTCCTACATATGAATCCATGATTCATTTAACCATTTAAAGGTAAAATAACAGTATTCGCTAAAGACACTGCACTGTCTGTACTCCAATAATATCTATCTTATCAATGATTCAAATATTCTGCAGAAATGGTGGAAGCTAATTAATTATTAGCAATGAAAACGAATTGGTTTGTGTGGCCGGGGCTCAAGTGGTAGTATATTGGCTTTCCAATCGGACGGTTCGGAGTTCAATCCCAATCGCGTAGGAAACGCATTTTTTTTTCGGGCAACTAAAATAGCGTGAGATGAATTATTGCCTACAATACAACAATACAACTACAAATAATTTAATCTCCCCATTAAATGTTGGATACCACCCGTGGAATGAGATAACCATAGAGCCCAAATTTTAAAATTATCCGAAAAACTTAACATATGCTCTGGCTTTTAAGATCATCCATACCCTCTTGAGTGTTAAGTTCTTAAAAAAAAAACTGCATGCTTTCTATTCAAATACAATTTATGAAGATCTTTATGCAGAATGTCAAGGTTGCCTTTAGTTTGTCATGCTAGGGTTGGCCACCACCTTTAATCCAATGGTAGTTTTCTTTGACATCATATTGGCTCAACATATTATTGTATTTGGAAATAACATATCTTGGAAGCAATATCTAACCATGTGAGGTATCTTCATCATCTGTATTGCCAACTTCGAAATTGACATACCAGTATAATGCCTTGTTTAAGTCTTAGTTTCAATCCTGTTAGGGTAGTACATATTGTGACAAAATTTAACCTTACTTTAAGCTCCTACGGCAATAGCTTGGAAGCGTATGTGCCAACTGACCATAGGCAGGTACTGATATCTACAATTCAGGTCAGGTCAGCGCAAATTGTATTGATTAGTTCGGATGTTCTTCTCCATCAAGGTTCTCCCACTTAGAAGTGGTTTCTGTGAGACAGTGCGCTCAAATATATACAATTTTTTATCCCATCAACACAAATTTCTATAGTGTTGGTAATCATAGGGCTCGCCTAAGGGGTTATGAATACTCTTATACTAGAAAGATAGAAGGAGGAGAAAGGAAAGCATTGTTTGTGATGTAGTGGTTTGAAACTCAGGTATGTTTGGTTTCGATATTGACTCTCCAGGGGTGGGAGTCCGAGCACCCGGGCTACTTTTTAAATTTTAGTAATTTTTTGACAAATCTGTCAATCGTTGGTGATTCCAGTACTCAGTTAAATGAAGACTTGGCCGAAATGTTCATCGGTCACTTACAATTAGACTAACATGTTATATATGTAAATCCCATATAAGCAATTTGATACCTAGTTTGCATTTGCTAAGCTCAAAATTGTTGTATTGCACCCGTAACCACCCTAAGTTTCCTCGTTAATTACAGACTTCATATATTATACTAAAATAATTATATTAACAATGTGATCAGGGATTCCATAGGTGGCTTTGTAAACTGCAGATTTGTTAAAACACTAATCGTCCCCATGTGGGTAGCCATGGCTCAAGTGGTACTGGACTGGCTTCCAAATCGGAAGGTTCGGTGTTCGAATCCCAGCCTCGCCGTGTATTCATACTAGAGGTGGGTCGTTCTCGGTTTTTGTGTTAACAAACTAGTTAACTAACTAATAAGAAGCACTAACGAGAAATTATAGTCATATACTAGATGGAGTGAACAGTGACATCCTTGACCGCCAGAATGCGCTGCTACTGCTAAAAAGGTTAAGGTGCCTTGAAGTCCGTTCAATTTTAGGCAGACATGTCAAATTTCAGTGCGATACTGTCTTTAGTTTTGCTTTGATAGCTGGTTGTTGTTGACGTGTTTGGTATCATGTTGAGTATGCACAAAAACAATTTTCGTTCTCTCATAAAACATTATTTTTTGAGAGGCAAAACGAGGAAAGAAAGAAAAGAAAAGTTGGATAAATATTATGGGGCTAATGCTCCGTCAGACTACACCGTCAAATATTGGTTTCGAGAGTTTCGTATTAGCCGCAACTCCACTACCGATCAAGTCCGCAGCGGCAGGCTCTCCGATGCGGTTACAGAGGACAATGTCAAAAAAAATACATGAAATGGTGTTGGCTGACCGGAAAGTGAAGGTGCGCGAGCTAGCAGATACCACAAAAATTAGTACTGAGCGCACACGCCATATTTTGGGCAATATTCTGCATATAAAAAAGTTATCCTGCCGCTGGGTGCCGCGAACGACCAAAAATACGAAGGCGAGAGCACTTCGAAAGAGTGTTTGGACCTGCTGATGCGGAATCGGGCGGACTTTTGGAGTCGATTGGTAACTGGATTTGGATCCCTCGGACTATTATCTCTTCCCAAACCTCAAAAGATGGCTCATCAACAAAAAATTCAGCTCACGCGAGGAAATCATCGGCGCCATGGAGGAGTATTTTGCAGACCTTCCGGAAAATTACTTTTCGGACGGGATAAAGAAGTTGGAAAATCGCTGGAATAAGTGTATCAAACTAAAAGGGGATAATATTGAATAATACAAAAACAAAAACAAATTTTTTTTAATTCCCAAGGAGGTCACTTTTCACTCCACCTAGTACTGCGAGAAAACCAGAAACCATTTTCGTCTCATCCACCGTGAAAATACCTAACATACATTCACGAAACGAACGAAAAACTTTTTCATATTTTGTAGTGCAAACGAACAAGAAACGGAAAAAACGCAGAAAATGTTAAAAACGAAAAAAAGTTATCGTTTTTTTCGTTTAACTACTTCCCCAATCGTTACAGTTTAACTACTCCCCGATCGTTATCTTTTTTTTAGTTTTTAATATTTTCTCTTTTTTTTCCGTTTTTTGTTCGTTTGCGCTAAAAGATATGAAAACGCTTTTTCGTTCGCTTCATGAATGTAGTTATTGTCAGCCAGGGGCACTATGTATCAAGGTGGAATCATGTTATTCGTTTTTCTCCTTCATACGTTTTTGATATTTGCGGAACAGAATGATCCGTTCGCATACCTGAGTTTAATTTGTGTATGCAAATAGATAAACGTAGTTACTACATAAACTGTTTTTTTATGAAAAAAAAAACGGTTACGTCTGGTTTTTTAACTAGTTCGTTTTATTTATACCCACTCCTAATTCATACCCACTTGAGCGTTAAGTTATTTAAAAAAAAAAAAAACAAAAAATGTGATATTCGTACGACGAACTAAAAACCTAAAACCGGTTTGGGCTGTGAACTCCGTTTATTAACTGAATCGATCATTTGGGATTTGTCACATATGTATGTGCACGCGGTTGTTCGGTTTGGGATACATATAAGTAAACACCAACAATCTGCAATTGCAAATATCAACATGCGCATCACTTGTTCCCACAGAGTCATTCGATATCCAACATGCGCATCATTTAAGCAACAGCAGTCAATGTTCCCAGAGTGTCATCAAACACCTTCTCAGAAACAGTCAGAGTTATGCACCGGACATGCTCCACCATCATGTTGCTGACACAACACCTGAAACATCATTCGACACCAGGTTCATGCCATACTTAGAAATTCCATAGGTTTCATTATAACTATAAGTTAGATTTAAGTTCAGTTGTAATTTCGACTTTAATAAAGGAAGAGGTTGTAACCTCGGAAAAAAATTATTTTTTAAAAAAAAACATTATTCTAATGTTTTAATTGGTGCCCGAGCAGGGACCCAGTTATTTTAACATAAAAACGCAAAACGCCCTCAAGTAGTGCCGCGTAAAGTACAGCCGCGAACCGTAGAAAAGTGTCGCGAGCCGCAAACGCCCTTAAGTAGTGCCGCGGTAGTGCTGCGTTAAGAAACTGTGGTCCGAACATAGAAGACGGAAATAAAAAACCGTTTAGAACCCAAGTGCAGTGTAAGACGATCGTAAGAAAATCGCTTACAAGCCCCGAAAAGAGGAGAAAATCCGAAAAAGTGTACACCGAGGATCCTAAGTAGCAGCCGCAAAAAGGAGGAAATCCAAGTTACCGTCGGGGGACACGATGAAACTATTATTATTAACGTAAGAAATTTTACTTGTAACCAATTTCAAAATAGTTTTAAATATTTTATAAAATCAGTTTTAGTTTAAGAAAGAAACGTTTTCCATACAAAAATCATATACCTGTTACTAATTATAATATAAGCCTAGTAGAGTTTTATAAAAGTGAAATACATTAAAGTTATAGTTTAAGAGTTACGTTTAAATAACATTTAGTTCTTATCAGTACATATTTCCATTTGAAAACAAGAAGTGTTCAAATTAAATTTTTTTTAATAAATGGCAAACGAAAATCCAAGTCGACCATCCATCCTTAATCCCCAACAAAACCCTAATCAACAAGAGCCAAATGCCACACCAGCACTTCATACATTAATCACATCTATCGTAACTGAGGTATTAAATAGTCAAGGCCCAAGATTAATACAAAATATTCTAAATCCGTGCGCAGACCTTTCCCATGGCATTGATCAAACAATCGATGCCCATCACCGCGGCAATTTATCAGACCTCGATAAAATACCCGATGTTGTCTGCTGTCTAAGAGAATTCTCTGGACAGCCCGGTGAATTTAGCTCTTGGAAGAAGAGCGTTGAAAGGATTTTACGCTTATATGAAAATTCGAAAGGGACTCCAAAATATTTCGGAATCCTTAGTGTCATACGAAACAAAATTGTCGGCAACGCCGACGTCGCACTCGAATCATATAATACTCCTCTAAGCTGGGAGAGCATATCGCGCTGCCTAGAATTACACTATGCAGACAAGCGCGATATGGGCACACTGGAATACCAGTTAACTTCCCTTATACAAGGCAACAATTCCATCCAAGAATTTTACCAACAAGTATACTCTCACTTATCCTTAATCCTGAACAAAATATCGTGCATGAACGTTGGTCCCGAAGCGCTTTCACTCTTGACGCAGACCTACAGGGATAAAGCCCTGGATACGTTCATACGAGGATTAAAAGGGGATCTGCCCAGATTGCTCGGCATACGTGAACCAGCCGACCTACCCTAAGCACTTTATCTATGCCTTAGGCTAGAGAATCAAAATTACCGAACCAATTACGCGAACAACCAAGGTAAAAATATAAATCTGAATTACTCTCCACCTCTTCCTCTTCCTAAGGATAACCGATATCCTTCGATGCCCAGACAGCAAATGCCGTGTTACCCTCAAATCGCGTTCATTCCGCAACCCACCAGAAACTCAGGTTTTAATCAACAACCCAGGAATTATAACCAACAACCACCTAATTTTAATGTCCAACGTCCAAATTATAGCCCGAACCAACCCAGACACCAAGTAAATCAGAATCATGGAAATTTTCCTCAACCACCACCAAGACCACCACATAAAGGAGAGCCTATGGAAACATCTACCATGGGGGTAAACTACATGAACAGACCTCAAGGAAATTTGCCAGTAGCACAAAAAAGGCCACTTATACCATCTCAACAAAATATCCCACAAAAAATACAAAGGAACTTCCATTTAGATACGTATTCCCAAAATCCGTCTGATCAATACAGTATTGAGTTTGCGAATAATCCTCAACAAGACTTTAACCCATATGAGATGCAAGGAAATTTTAACGTAGACACGTCTTTTCAAAATGAACTTACCCAATACAATACTGAGATTGCAAGAAATGACATATCTTATGAACAAAACCTAATGGATTACATAAATTCACAAGCTCAAGAAAGTACACAAAACCCTCCTCAAGTCCCAACCGAAGTTATACCACAATTAAGTGATATTCATTTTTTAGGTTAGCCGACTCGTCGCTTCCCTATTTCGAAGTCACAAAGGGCGAAGAAGTGTTAAATATTCTTATAGACACAGGTTCTAATAAGAACTATATACAACCCTCACTGGTAAAAAATCCAATAACAAACCAAAAATCTTTTTATGCAAATTCAATAGGTGGAAACGTAAGAGTTTCACACCACACATTCGTCAATCTATTTGGTGTGAACGACACAAAAATTAAATTTTTCCTTTTGCCTTTTCTCACTTCTTTTCATGGAATTCTAGGGAACGATAGCCTTAAGGAGCTATCGGCTATAATCCACACGAAGGAAAATTTCATGTTAGTCCAAAACAAAGTTAAAGTCCATATAAAACAACGAACCTCTCAAAGTGTCAATTCAATATCCATAAGAACTAATCACCTAAATCAAGAACAACAATTTGCTCTGAAATCAATAATAAGTAAGTTTCCTACTCTTTTTGCTGACCCCGATACAAAATTGACATACGCCACAAACGTCAGGGGCGAAATACGAACTACAAGCGATAGTCCGGTTTATTCAAAATATTACCCTTACCCGATGTCGTTAAAAGATGAGGTTGATAGACAAATAAAAGAAATGCTCGATAACGGAATAATCAGACCATCAAGATCACCTTACAACTCACCGATCTGGATAGTGCCAAAAAAGTTAGATGCATCAGGCGAGAAAAAGTACAGAGTTGTCATTGATTACAGGAAGTTAAACCAGGTTACCATACCTGTCCGTTATCCTATACCAGAGATTAGCGAGGTGCTTTCTCAACTAGGAAAAAGCAAGTGGCTTACTGTGTTAGACCTTAAAAGCGGATTCCATCAGATTCTTCTAAAAGAGTCTGATACAGAAAAGACAGCCTTTTCCGTCAACAACGGAAAATATGAGTTTACACAACTCCCGTTTGGGCTGAAAAATTCACCATCGATCTTTCAAAGAACGTTAGATGATATACTCGTACTTAGGGAGCATATTGGGAAAATATGCTATGTATACATCGATGATATTGTAATATTTAGCGAAGACGAACAGACACACCTCGAAAACATCCAAAAAGTTTTTCATACGCTTGAAAAAGCGAATATGAAGGTACAAATAGATAAATGTGAATTCTTACGGAATGAAGTTGAATTCCTTGGATTTGTCATATCGTCGGAAGGCATAAAAACGAATCCAGAAAAAGTTCGAGCAATTGCTAATTTTCCACCTCCGAAAACCCTCAAAGATTTAAGATCTTTCCTTGGATTGTCCGGTTATTACCGACGATTTATAAAGGAATACGCAAAAATAGCGAAGCCACTAACATCTCTGTTAAGAGGGGAGGACGGGAGAATTTCGAAGAATCTTTCATGCAAGAAAGTCATCACCCTAGATGACGAAGCCATCGAGGCATTCTCGAAAATTAAGAATTCACTAGTATCGAACGATATAATTCTTATGTACCCTAATTTCTACAAGGAGTTTCACCTTACTACAGACGCTTCCAATTATGCGATTGGCGCTGTATTGGAACAGGATGGAAAATCTATAACTTTTATCTCAAGGACGTTAAATAAAACCGAAGAAGGATATGCAGCAAATGAAAAAGAAATGCTTGCGAAAATTTGGTCACTCACTTCCGTGAGAAATTACCTTTACGGTTACGCAAAGGTTACAATATTTACCGATCACCAACCGCTTACCTTCGCTCTTAGTCACAAAAACCACAACGGTAAAATGAAACGGTGGAAATCAATACTTGAGGAGTACAACTACGAACTCAAGTATAAGCCCGGCAAAACGAATGTTGTCGCCGACGCGCTCTCAAGAATCCCACAAATAAACTCTATTTCAGCCTCCCAACACAGTGACGATAGCTCATCCCATGGACTAATTCAATCCGTAGAAGCACCCATCAATGTCTTTAGGAATCAACTACCCCTTTCCCAATATTCGCCGAATTTGTTTCCGTCAGCCCTACTATAGAAAAAAGAACATAATTTCTATATTCAAGCGTTTCCTTAACCCGTCGGTTATAAACGGGCTTTTGACTAATGAAGAAACTCTAGGAAAAATTCAGAAATTGTATAAGGTTTACTTTTCAAACTACAGAGTTCGCCATACTCAAACTAAAATAAACGACCTTACTGACACATCAAAACAAGAAGAAGTTATTTTAGATACCCATGCAAGAGCACATAGAAACCCCAAGGAAAACAAAGCCCAAATCCTACAAAAATTTTACTTCCCTCAAATAAGTTCTAAGATTAACAAACTTGTCAAACAATGTCGTGTATGTAAAGAGCACAAATATGATCGCCACCCAAATAAACCAGTGCTTAACGCTACACCTATTCCACAATTCCCCGGACATATAATTCACCTGGACATATATTCCACTGAGAAGCATCTTGTTCTTACAGCCTTAGACAAGTTCTCTAAATATGCTCAGACAAAACTTTTAAAATCTAAAGCTACTGAAGATGTCAAAGAACCACTAAGACAAATATTATTCTCTTTCGGTGTCCCAAAAATTGTTGTCTTTGACAATGAGAAATCATTCAACTCATCATCCATATGTCTCATGCTTCAAGACCAGTTAGGAATAGAAATATTCAAAACACCCCCATATTCCAGTAGTGTGAATGGACAAGTAGAAAGGTTCCATTCTACACTATCAGAAATAATGCGTTGTCTAAAAACCAATCGCACCCATAATTCCTACCTAGAACGCTTGGATCGATCTGCATATGAGTACAACTACTCTATACACTCGACGACTGGAAGAAGCCCTATTGAGGTATTTTTCGGTAGAAATGTTAGTACCAATCCCGAACAGTTTGAAAAAGCACGACAGGACAACATTAACAGATTACAGGAAAAGCAAAATAATGAACTAAAGTACCACAATCAAAAGAGGCATCCAATAAAAGATTATTCTCCCGGTGAAATTATTTATGTAAAAATAAATAAAAGATTAGGCACAAAATTATCTCCTCGCTTTAAACAGGAAACAGTAAAAGAAAATAAAAATAAAGCCGTACTCACTGAATCCGGCAAAACGGTGCATAAAAGTTTAATTAAAAACTAAAATGATTTTCTTCCCAACAGGTTTATTGTGCCTTTGTGCATCGCAAATATCCAAATACTAGATTACTCAAAATCCCAACCAATTAAAATCAAAACTGGCCAAGCCAAACTGCAAGATGGATCATTCAAAATAGTCCACATAGGCGATCTTGAATCCTATGACAAAATCCTCAGTAAGTTAGAAGCAGCATCAAACGATATCCCATCCGACAATCCTATCCAACCCATTATATCCTTCGAAATACTCCGCATAAAAAATTACCTACATAAATTACAAATTATTAAACGACCGAAACGCTCTCTTGATTTCATAGGTAGTGCGTGGAAGTGGATCGCGGGAAATCCCGATCACCACGACTACGAAATATTAACAAATAAAATAAACAATGTGTTATCCAATAATAATAATCAGTTAATCATAAATAAATTAAGTTTAGATAAGATAAGTGAAATAACTAATGTTACTAATAAGATTTTAAAGTCAGTAAAAGAAAATACAAATTTAGAAAGTGAACTTATTATGAAAATTAAATATAAACTAGAAATTCTAAAAGAAGAAATTGTGAATTTGTCAAACGCTATTCATTGGGCCAAGGCCAATATAATTAATTCATTCATACTTTCAAGTAATGAAATTAATGAAACTGAAAAAATATTAAAAAATGAAAATATACCATATGTTAACCTAGATGAGGCATTAGAGTTTGCAAATGTCAGAATTGCAGTCGATGCAAAGAATTTAATTTACATTATAGATTTACCTACAACTAAAAGAGATATATGTAATGTTTACTTATTAAGGGCTGTTAAAATAAATGATAAGATTAATAAAATCCCATTTGATGCAATTTTGAATTGTAACGAAAAAATATTTGGTATTTCTAAGCCGTGTGAAACCTATAATAAATTTTCTGTATGTAGACTTAAGAATGTCATAGATATTAGCAACACCACCTGTATCCCGAAGCTTCTAAAAAGCCGTGAACCTAAGTGTACGATCGCAAACAATCAACACATCCAGCCTATAGAAGAGATCACAACAGACATATTACTGCTCAATCAATTCCAGGGACGAGTCACAATTGATAATGAAACAGTAGTCCTTAAAGGCACTTATATCATCAGACATTCGAACATAACAATTGAAATTAGTGACAGGAAAATCACAACAAATCAGATAATAGATCACCAGCTGATGCCTGCAATCCTACAACCATCATCCGTAATGAGCAGAACAGAAGAAGTACTATCTCTCGAAATGTTAAAACAATTAAACACTAATAGCACTACAAAAATAGACCTTTTAGAAACAAAAAACAAAGTTAACTCCATTATTAGCATATGCCTATCTTTTTCGATAATTAGCGTATTCATAGCATTCATAGCTAGAACTGCAATAAATAATATGAAAAATAGAAAAACTAATACAGAAACAGTCAAAACTTCCACACCATTTACGGCGCAAAGGACTCGAAATCAAATTATAATTGGCATTGAAGATATTCCAGAACTGCTTTCTAACAAAACTGCAAACGAGGACGTCTGCACTTAAGGGGGAGAAGTTAACAGCAACAATCTGCAATTGCAAATATCAACACGCTCATCACTTGTTCCCACAGAGTCATTCGATATCCAACATGCGCATCATTTAAGCAACAGCAGTCAATGTTCCCAGAGTGTCATCAAACACCTTCTCAGAAACAGTCAGAGTTATGCACCGGACATGCTCCACCATCATGTTGCTGACACAACACCTGAAACATCATTCGACACCAGGTTCATGCCATACTTAGAAATTCCATAGGTTTCATTATAACTATAAGTTAGATTTAAGTTCAGTTGTAATTTCGACTTTAATAAAGAAAGAGGTTGTAACCTCGGAAAAAAATTATTTTTTTAAAAAAAACATTATTCTAATGTTTTAATTTATATTTTGGAATCTGGTTCATTGGTTTATGTTAAGAAAAAAGTCGTGATTTTCGATTACCATCCATTTTCAATACCCACTGAGTTACAGGGTGCTTAAAAAGTTCCTGCAGAGAAGTAGGTACCAACAATTATTTAGTTATAACTTCTAGTGTACCAAACCTAGAGCAATCGGGCTGAGCTCGTTTGAGTGCCCAATGATTTGTAGTTAATTCGTATTTAAATACTATTACAATACGTGCTTTCATTTTCCAGATATTGGTCTTCAAACACAATTTTTTTGAATTTTTTTTAATAATTTGTTATTAATAAATTAAATTTTATTTTAATAAATTTGTAAAAGTGTACTAAATTTTTTTTCCTTTTTTATTATTTTGTGCACCCTAACGTTACCCACAAATTCACCACAGAAAGTTTTTACCTGGGGCTTACAGTTTTCTAGGTATAAGGTTAAATAAATTAATCCCCATTAAGTGCACTTTCGTTTACCGTTATAATAAATTATTATAAATAAATAAATAATTTTATTGCTATTTGTAATTTACACAATCTTAAATTTGCAACAGCTGCGTACTCCATCAAACTGAATGCAAGCTCGTTTTTGAATGGCTGTTGGTAAAGTCTCTTTGATATGTTCTGATGCTGCAATCCGCTCTTGCACTTCAGGCAATATTTTTATTTCCGATAAATATAGCCGTTCTTTCATCTTTCGCCATACTTGAAATCCAAAACTGTCAAATCCTTTAATCGTTTTTATCCAAGTAGTCTTTAACTATTCTCCAATCATGTTGGTAAAAATGAGTTATTATTTGTGCAAGCGAAACATCTTCTAGCAGTCCCGGTAAATTGGTTTCCAAAAATGTCAAGTAAGTTTCACTGTTTAGTGTTTGTGGATGAATAAAAGGCCCAACTAACTTGTTACCGATTACACCTGCCCATACTTTTATGCTGAATCAATGTTGAAATCATGCTGTAAGCGGATATCATTCGCCGATGTGTGTAAGTTATGGAAGTTGGTAATGCCATCTCTAGTGAATCTAGTGAATTGAGGCTCATCTGTCCATAGAATATTTTGGATAAATGTATTACCATTAAAATGCCGTTTCAGCAATCAATTGCAAAATTCCGATCGTCGAGGCAGATTTGCTTATACTCGTAATAACTCCTGAACTGGTTTTGCATGAAAGGATGAAGGTTTTCTCTATCCAAAACATGCAAATTTGTCGAGGGGACACATTTACACGTAAAGACATCGAAAATGTACTAATTGACCAACAGAGCCGCTGCCATATTCAGGATTCATTTCTCTAATTCTGATCTCTCCTAAATACCGCATGTGTTTCCGCTCGACTGTTGTTAAAGTTGTCCTAGTTTCTCGCAATCTTCTGTGAATATTTGTAAACACACGTTGATTATTGACCCGTCGCGTAGGGAATCTTCGTTGATACTCTGCACACGCCGCCTCAGCACTGTCATTACAAAATCCATAGACAAAATGTATATTGCTCACTTGAATACTCTGCCATTTAAAAAAATACTTATAACACTTCAATTTCAATGTAATAATATCGAAATTTAACAACTAATAATGGTAGACGAAAGTGCAATCTTTTTTTTTAATAATTTGCAAGCGCTCAAGCGACTTAAGTACCCTTAAAATGTTTGCACACAGTGCGGGCTAAGGAAAATCAGGGAGGATTGGAAGAGAGGTAGGTACCGGTGAACGTTGGTTTTAAATGTTTGAAGGTTGTAATGACAAGGAAATAAAGAGCTCGAAAGTCATATTCATTTTTTCAGTTAACGAAAATCAAATAAGATGAGTAATTGATTAGAAATCAACATCAAGCCAACTTCCTCTAAGAATTCAGTCTCACCATTAAATGTTGGATGTCACCCATGGAGCGAAATTAACCACTAAGCCCAAAGATCGTTCTTTCTCTCTTTATCCCATTTTCCAAAAAACTTAACACATGTTGAGGCATTATAAGTGTATTCATACCCGCTTGAGTGTTAAGTTCTTTTTACAAAAAAAAAAAAAAATGCCTTATATTTAGTCTACAAGTAAGTTTCCAGCGTTTTTTTTTTTTAAATTTGAAGTTTTATTATGAAAACATAGTTACAATGCTTTATTCAAAGTATCGTCCATCGGAAGCTACAACTTTCCCCCATCTTTCTGACAATTTATGAATTCCGGACCAAAAAAATTTCTCGTCTTTCGAGCCCAAGAACGTATCGAGCCAATTTTTGATTTCCTCTACTGAGCTGAAGCGTATTCCCGTAAGAGCATTCTGCATCGAACGAAACAAGTGGTAGTCAGATGGTGCCAAGTCTGGACTGTAAGGCGGGTGAGGCAGAATTTCCCATCCACTATTATACAAATAGTTTTTCACCGGACTCATGCCTGGTCTCATATTCTGGCCGTTTTTCTTTTAATGTCCGCTTCAAACGAATTAGTTGGGTTCGATATAATGGTCCTTTGATGTTTTCACCACTCGGAAGCAGTTCGTAGTATACGACACCCTTTTGATCCCACCATATGCAGAGCATGACCTTATTCACGTGAATATTTCGTTTCGGCGTCGATTGGGCGGGCTCGCCGGGCTTTTTATACGATTTTCTGCGTTTAGGATTATCATAATAAATCCATTTCTCATCACCAGTGATAATACGATGCAAAAATGATTTATTTTTATACCGCTGCAGTAACATTTCGGACATGCAAAATCGCCGTTCGACGTCTCTTGGCTTCAATTCGTACGGCACCCAGTTTCCAACCTTTTGAATGAATCCCAGTGCTTTTAGGCGCAGGGAAACGGCTTGTTGCGTGACACCCAATGATGCAGCAAGTTCTTCTTGAATCTGACACGGATCCTCATCCAGTAAAGCGTCCAATTTCTCGTCTTCAAAACTTTTCGGCTTTCCGGGGCGATCTTTGTCTTCAACTCCAAAATCACCACTTTTGAACCGTTTGAACCACTCGCGGCACGTCGGTTCACCAATACATTCCGCCCCATAAGTTTCCGAAAGCAAACGATAGGCCTCAGCCGCACTTTTCTTCATATTAAAGAATAAAATCAGCGCTTCCCGCAAATGACGTTTATTTGGCTGAAAACTTGCCATGATTTTGCTCGATAAAATGTACGACACCGATAGAACTGCTCAAATATAACGCTGCAAAGTTGTTGACAGATACAAAACCTACAAATAAAACACATGGGGTCTGACATTTCTGCCCGGGATCCACTGGTGGCGCCATCTCTGACAAACGCTGGAAACTTACTTGTAGACCCAATATATTGTGGCCATATCAGAGGGGGTAAAGTATTTCTTACCTCGCTTGAGGAATCCTAGACATTTCGCAGCATTTTTGACGACACCGAATATGTGGTCATTCCAACGTGAGTTGTCATTGACCCACATACCGAGAATGGAAAGTTTATCAGTTTCGACGATGCAAGGGCTATCCATGGATAATGGCTGAGCGTTTAAATTTCTCTTTAACGACAGCAGACAGCATTGTGTTTTGGACGCAGTAAATTATACTCTGTTAGTGGTTCCCCAATAAGTTATGCTGTTAATATCAGAATTTAATGAGCTTCACATACGTTGAGATTCCTGTTCCACAGCCGAAGAGAAGGGACGTGAGTCTGGGAACGAATATGGAAGGCAGAGATACTGTCGTCAGTAATGGAAGATGTGGCTCAAGTTGAAAGCATTAATAAAAATATTCTTCAGTGTTTTGGACTTGAATTATTGACATTGCCCGATGGAAGGATGTTTCGTAATGATCTTGTTGAAAGAACTCAGTCTCTAAAGCTGATGGTCGCTATGATAATTTTAATTTACCAAACCGACTTAGATCGTGCAGAAGTTTTAAATAAATGGTTTCAAGTGGTACTGGATACTAAAAAAAGCACTTGGGAATCTTTTTGGTTTTAGTGCCATTATTTTTTTGTGGCTAGGACTATGTTTGCCACAGGCATGTATTATAAAAAAACATTTATTCTTTACATATTAAATACCAACAATAATAGAAGTTATGTGTTGTGAACGGCCTCGCCACACTGAAAGCATCGATGAAATACCGAACATTGTGCTTTGACATCTCCCACTAGAAGCGGTGGACATTTATACCACCCTATTTAACAATGCAATAAATAATGCCCATTATCCATCGCATTGGAAAACTGCGGTCATACATCCCATCCCCAAAAGCGATAAAGACACATCCAATCCGGCGAATCTCCGGTCGATCAGTCTTCTACCAAAAATCAGTAAGGTTTTCGAGAATTTGATCCATAGAGTCTTGACTAAGTGGGTTGAGGACAAACATATAGTTCCGGATAATCAATTCGGTTTCAAGGCGGGGCATGATATAAGCGTGCTGCCTCTAAACTGGTTTCTGATATCCTATGGAACAAAGGCAACAACAAGTGCACTGATGCCTGCCTGATTGACTTTGAAAAAGCTTTCGAAACCGTATGGTTAGAGGGATTCTTCTTCAAGTTGGATAGGTTGGGCATTAGTAAACCACTTCTTTATATTCCTTTTGATATACTCTCCAGTAGACAGTTCATCGTGAAGAATGGCGATGTGATTCTGCTGGAATATTTAACATTATAAACGGTCTGCAAAAAGGTGCGGTAAATTCGCGGATACTATTCAACATTTACACAAGTGATCTGATAGGTTCACTTCACCATACCATAGCGTACGCAGACGACTTAGTCGCGTACAGGTCAGGTCCAAAGATATCTTAATCGATTATCTTCAAAAAGGCAAAACCATTACAGGAGCATACTATGCATCATTTCTTGCCAAGCTGAAGGCAGAAATTGCGGAAAAACGGCCACATTTGCAGAAAATCCTGTTTCACCAAGACAACGCGCCGTCTCACACCTCAGCGGTTGCCATGGCGAAAATCCATGAATTACGGTTTGAATTGCTTGAACATCCGCCTTATTCACCAGATCAAGCCCCAAGCGACTTCTTTTTGTTCCCTCATCTAAAAACTGCGCTCGAAGGACAGAGATTTTTGTCAAATGAGGAGACATTCACCTTAGTGAACAATTATTTTGCAGAGAAAAAGGCCAAGTACTATTTGGACGGGTTAGAGAGATGGGAGCATCGCTGGGAGAAGTGTGTAGAGTTACAAGGAGACTATGTAGAAAAATACAAAAAAAAATTGAGAAAAAATGTATCTTGTATCATTGTTCGGAAACTTTTCAGACAACCCTCGTATACAGGTGTAAATGTTGCCGCTTTGCTGGGGAATGTACCGCGGAGCACCTCTTGCAGGCGATGTAGCTCTTAGCTTGGATCGTATTTCGCACTACGATTTATTAATTCCGAATTAGAAAGTTTTTTCACCCACCAGATTATTAGTGGATTGACACCTTTATGCGTAGTTGTAACGGGGAGGTGGGAGATGGCGGTAGTTCAGATTTTATTGTGATTTTATTTCTAGTTTTTTGTCCGCTGCAGTCACTTTGTGTTTCTTTTATTTCGTTTTTTTTTTTTGTTTTGTTGGAGAGAATTAACTGTTGGCAAACTTCTTTGTTTTTTTTTTCTGTTTTACTCGGAGACCCGTCACACGGTGCGTATTACGGATATGCCTTCTTTTTTGCTTGTTTTTTTGCAGGGGAGAATTTTCCGACGGCAAACTTCTTTTTTGTTATTTCAAAAAAGAAAACACGGACACACGGTAGATATAGAACAAAGGAAACTGTCTCGTATATGCGGAGCGGTAAACTGTACGCGCGTCCAAATTCCGTTTTTTTTTTATACTTTTCGCGCTACGATGCGATTATCTAAAAGAAAAAACGAGCGGAATTTATAGCAAGCTTATTGCTTTAACTCCAGACATCAACTGTCTCAACTTCAACTCAAAAGAAGAGGAAAAAAAAAGTCCCATCCATCACGACCTTGCCGCTATGTCCCCAGACATTCCAAAAAAAAAAACCCGATTTAGTCTGCTGATTTGATGAGCTGATCGAAACCCGTAAAGGCCATTGACCTGTCTAAAATTGCTCTCATTCTCTGAAAAATCCAATTTCTTCTTTCCTATTTCGCTTCCTACCTCTTTCATCGCTTATCTCGTTTCCTACCTCTTTCGTTTTCTACTCGTAAAATCTATTTCGCAAAAATAGGTTCCTGCCTAAATTAGGTATAATTAATTTTTATTGAATTAGTATCTTTATTTCGTTGGTTCCAGGTTTTGCGTCACTAACAGTCAGGTTACATTGATTATTGAATAGAGACGCCGGGCGGGAGTAAAGTGAATTCACTTATCTGCTCGCCGGAGTGAATCGAAATAAACCGAGCATACTGTTCAGAGTTAACATTAACTCAAGGCCTCTCTGTATACTACATTACTTGTTTGGTTTCGGATGATGAGATTCGAGGAGTCCCTGACCATCGAACAGACGACGTAGCGTGGCGTGGGCGAAAAAAAGATTTCGGAAGGCTACTTTCTGACGTTCGTGGCGAAGCAGAGGCCGACGCGCAATTGGAGTCATTTGAACTGGAAAAGGAAGTTAGAAAAATTCAGCGGAATTCAGCGGAATTCAGCGGCCATATACCCTTCAGACTGTGACTCCTTCGGCGTTTCTTAGTTGTTTTCGTTACGCGGAGTCCCATTGTATGGTTTCGGGGATTCAAGTGCATTATAGGTGCACCACCTTCTGACTTCACCTCATATGCAGGGAGGCCGGATACGTTTAATTCAATTCATAAATTACCCCCCCAAGCAAACATATAAAAATTCTAAAAATAATGGATTTGGTCACAGATACTAACGACTTAACCCAAGTGTTTTTTTGATTATATCTTCAATATACAGACACGGCTTCATTACAATTTTATAATAGTAGAGATTATATGATTTCAAGTTTTTGAGTGAAAAATATTGTATATCTGCATCTTAACATGCATGCTAAAATACTGCTGAGTTAGTAAGAGACTTCCCCAAAACACGTTCGGTAAAAAATATGTATATTATAGATGAAGTGGGTTTTCACTTTGACTCGAAACTAGACGTCTAGGAAATTTGACATCTATATTTGTAGTATTCGAAGAATATAAGCCCTCGCAATCAATCATATACAGAGCCGAGCAAAAAGGAATACGTGTTTAAAGAAAATGAAATAAAAGACAATAATTTCATTACGAACTTAAACAAATTAGCCCTTACTAACCACCAAATTAAGTATACAGCTTAAGTATAATCTCCATACTTTCCGAAATGTTTGTACCAATAACGAATTTAATATTCGGCTTTAGGGTTACTATGGAGCTAAATTTTACTGTACAGAAATTTTAAAATTTGATATTAAAAAACAGAAGCAATACTAAAAAGAATTAGATTTTTATTTTAAAATACCCATGTTAATTGAATTAAGTAGAAATTTATTTTGATTGATCCCCGGCAGCTGTCAACTGTTGCTCCGAACCAAAAATAACGCTGGGATCCACCTATCCCAATGTGAGTTCATTCGGGGTTATTAGCTACACATTTACAGGTTTTGCTAGTGGGTACATCCGTGTCCACTATGCCTCTCAATAATTACATTCTTCACATTCATACTAAACTCCCCAGTTTCGAAGTTCCTTCCCGCTTCCAATCATCACTGGGAATTCCACTGAGAGAGTATATGGGAATTTGTGGAAGCTCACTATATTTAATTGTTTCCCCTAACCTTGGATTTTAGCGGAATTTTTGAAAAGCAGTGTTTCCTTTGCCTGTTACCCGAGTACTTTCCCGTCATCGAATTAATGAAAATTGCTTACAATTAAAACAAACTCGAAGAAGAAAGGAAACTCGATCGAAAGACAGCTAGGATATTGGGACCAAATAAAGAAGATGTATGTAGATATAGTACTCGTATATTCCAATTAGGGATTATATCCAGACCTAACCATTTCCTAATAAAGCTACGTACAGGTCTTTTGCAACTTTTTTCCACTGCCTATCTGCCTCTGATGCTCCTTAATTGCTCCATCGGTGGGGTAAGTTAAAAAGGGCTGGTCGTTCCTTGACCCGTTGGCTGCCCTCCACCTCCGCTAGAACTCGGTATAGCCAATCAAAAAAAAAGAGGGACCGAAAGGACTTTGCAAGGGAAGAGAGTCAACCTTGTTGAGGGAAGACTTACCGCAACAAACCATAAGCCTTTTTTTTTAAAAGAACCTAACACTCAAGTAGGTACGAATACACTTATAATGCCTAAGCATGTGTTAAGTTTTTTGGAAAATGGGATAAAGAGAGAAAGAAAGATTTTGGACTCAGTGGTTATTTCGCTCCATGGCCATGGGTGGTATTCAACATTTAATGGGGAGACTAAATTCTTAGTTGGCTTGATGTTGATTTTTAGTCAACTACTCGTCTTACTTGATTTTCGTTAACTGAAAAAATGGATGATATGTCTTTCGGGCGAGGCTGGGATTCGAACACCGAACCTTCTGATTTGGAAGCCAGCCCACTACCACTTGAGCCACGGCCACCCATTATAATTTATTGAAATGCTTTGTAGTACAAATTGGTAAAAATGTGTTTTTCGTGAATGTTTCATTGAAACAACAACGTACATACTGCGTTATACAATGCTATTGATTGGTAAAAATAATATTATTATTTGAGTTTAAAAAGGAACTCTTATTGAATCCAATTAACATTTAGGACGGAAAAAGCGAGCCAACAAAGTGTATTAACTTGAGTATATTGGCATCACCGTTTTGTATGTACAAACGAATCACAGATGATTTTGATATTTCCACTCGACTTCAAAATAAATTAAAATTCAAGTGCGAATGTTATGTAGTAGATTCAATGAAAATATAGTCAATTTTTTGAAAATGTCAAATTTATGTAAAAGCTGACTACTAAAATATTATTGGTACAGTTCAGACATAAGTGTGTACGAGTATTAGTATTTTAGTTCTAATGATTAACTGAATTATAGAAAACTTAGTTTTTTACTTACTCGTCTCTACCCCCGTAAACATGTTTTAATCTGCATAAATCGTTACAAATGTTTGCTGTTGTTTGAGCATTTCACTTATAGCATCTTGTTTATTCTTTTTCAACGGTGAAAATTTAATGAATTGTTGTTCATTAATTTGTCCTATTGAGTGTTACTATTGCAAAAAAAAGATGAGTTCTTGTAGAAGTCTTGTACCCCGACAATTTCTGTTACATATGTGGTAAATTTTGTCAACAAAAACAACAAAACAGGATAAATGATTTTATAGAAGAAGCCTACCAAGCATATTTTGAGAAAAAACTGGGACACCAGGACAAATATCGGGTGCCACACAAAGCTTGTAAAACTTGATTGGAGTTACTTCGAGTACGGAACCGGGAAAGAGTACCGATGACATGGGACGATCCAAGAAAATCACTTCGATGATTGCTATTTTTTTTTGTAATTCTTTAATTATTCCATAATTTTGAACCTCAAAAATCAAATTACATATATACATCTCTTTTTTGGAATAATAGTAAAGATAGGTATCATTCTTTAGTATTAAAAGAACTACATTCGAATGACACATCAGCAAAGTTAATAATAATTACGTATGTGTGGAGTAAATATAATTAGATTTGCTCGTATATGTTACTCGAAAAACTAAAAGATTGAGAAAAAACAAAAATTTAGAAAAAAGTTAAATAAAATTGAAAAATAATAAATCTAAGTTCTAATTATTTGTACATTTTTGACCGAAGAATTATTCAATGTAAAAACCCATTCTTCGACTCTCCTTAAAAACAAAGTGCTTAGGTTTAAATTTCGAATTTCGTATGACAATAGGTTAAGCAATTTGGGTGCTGTCACAATAAAAAAGTTAGGGAAGTGGGTTTTAGTAGAATGAGGGATATTAACTAAACCTCTAGTATTTGTTCTTAAATCATAAACATTAGTACTTCTGAGTGTCGAACTAGAACCGCTTCGCATAAATAACACTTTAAGAATTTTATAGACATAGATGTGTTTTATCGGTAACACACGCATAGCACAGAACAAAGGCCAACTAGCAGTCAACCTATTTTTACTACAAATAATCCATATGATATGTTTTTGTGCTATTATCAATGGCTCCAGAGCATTACAATAAGCTCTACCCCAACTAGATATGCCATATTGTAGATTTGAGTTGACGAGACTGTAGTATACAGTTTTTTAGAGCAATATGGCTCCATTTTCCGAGTAACGGATAACATATATTTTTTTAGCTCACTTGTACGTGCTTTCCAGTTCATGTTTTATCAATTAACACGCCTATGTGCTTACAATTTTTAACAAATTCAATTTTAAAGCAAGTATTAGTACAACAATCATTCTGATAATAATTAATTCTACCACAAGAGTGGGTAGATAGAAAAAGTTTTCACATGTTGTGGAGTGAAAAAATAAGTTGAATTCTATCGCATCCAATCCTTTCAGATTGCAGCACATAAGTTTCGTTCTGTCACTTATAACGAGTTAGTGTCTTGAAAACCACTGTCTCAGAAGTTTTAAGTCTTTTTGCAACTTTACCATCGATTCTAATAGGGTGCTATTGGTATATGTAAGTACCATGTCACCCGCAAGAGCTATTATATTGCTTGCAAAGCTTTGCTTGAAAATTTAATTTATATAGGCAAGGAAAAGAATGCAACCCAAAATTGAACCTTGAGGTACACCAGTATCAAAAAATAAGTCAGCAGTAAAAAACTTCCCCGATCTTCACTTTCTGAGACCTTCCTGTTAAATATGATGCAAACCAATTATAAGATCGTCCTCTGAACCCAGCCTTGTAGAGCTTATCAAGAAGAATTTTGTGATTAACCATGTCGAATGCCTTTGTCATCTCAAAGAATAAAGCAATTGTACTATTGCCGTTATTAAAGCCGTTACAAATTTCGCTGCATAATTTTAAAATGGCATCTTCTCTAGGCTTGTCCTCATGAAACCCAAATTGGTAGTCACTGGAAAACTTGTTTTTGTTTAAGAAGGGCACTACACGATCTTTCATTACTTTTTCAAAAAGTTTTGCTAATGTAAGGAGTAGCGAAATAGGTCTGTATTGGTTCATCAAAGTTCTGTTTCCTTTTTTGAATTGTGGGATAGCTTCAGCAGCCTTCAGAGATGTAGGAAAAATTCCACAACTGATACTCATATTATATATACACGCAAGAGCATCAACCACATAGAAAGCAATTTTTTAAGAAGACAATTGGTTATACCATCAGAATTACTGGAATATTTATTGTCTAGTGACATTATTCTTTTGTATATTTCAAAAGATGTAAAAGGCTCCAGTACAAAGTTATCCCTTTGAAAATCATCTGCAACTAAGTCTGAATACAATTCACATCTACAAGTAGTTTGAGTGAGATAAGGTTTCTGTTGCTGCAACAGATACAAAATACTTATTAAAATTATTAGCGATATCCAAAGAGTTGTAAATTATTTTGTTTTCGACTTGAATATTCTGAATACTGGCTTTATTTTTTTGTTTTTTCTGAATGCTGAACAAATTTTGGTAGTAAAATGTAAGCAGTAGTTTGTTGCGTGGAGACTAATGTAGCTATAGGCCTTAAAGCGACTAAAAGTGGACAAATAAATTGTTTATTCACGATAATATTCTTGATAATCCTTCCAGAAAATATAGAATACATTGGTTTGACAAGGACTTTCTAGTAAGCATCCTTTCGAGATCCTTCTGAAACGAAGGTACTTTCATGAATGACAAGTCAATCCATTTCTGTATGGATCCAAAACTGATAGCGGGGTTGGTGGCAGTGTTTTCTCAGATAACCCTTAATATAAGTCTCATCTTCCGCCTTGCAAATCAGTGTAGTGTGTTTCAGGCAGACATTTTGATGATTAAAGAAGTCCTGAAGTTGTTGAAGAAAAACGTGACATCTGCAATGGATGTCCGTAACTTGCTTGCCGATTATCTGCTAGGGAGATGGCAGAGCAGTTCACATTCCAGGGAAATGTACGGTCGACGAACTTACCAGAATTGGAACCACTCTACCCAACCTACCTTAAAATGGTAGCATCGGTATACCTATTGCTGCGTGCAAACTAATACTAAAGCTGGATGTTAATAGAAGCACAAACCTTAAGTGGTCAACACGTCTAGCGACCAAACAAATCTGGCCAAAGCTGGACGTGAATCGCTCTAAGAGTTCGATCTTTCAAAATAGGAAACTTCTCAGCGCTATTATAGGTGTCATCACAGGACACTGCCTTATAGGCAAGCATGCAAAAAGGGATCATGTTTTTATAAACGACAAATCCGCTTGGGCGAGGAGAAGGAGGAGAGAATCCTCCACCTGATCTGTACATGCCCAGCTCTCTCCCAAAGAAGCAAACTCCTCTTAGGAGCTTTCTTCTACAATGACTTAAGTGATCTAAGCAATATAGACGTTAACAGCCTACGCTTCATCAGAAAATCTCCCAAAGACGCAAACTCCTCTTAGGAGCTTCCTTCTACAATGACTTAAGTGATCTAAGCAATATAGACGTCAACAGCCTACGCTTCATCAGAAAATCTAATTGGTTCCAAGAGTAGGAGGATCACAGATCCACATGGATCTGTCCCTTAGGTGTTGTGGGTTGGTATTCTGATTCGTGTTCATTTCGCCTACTCATTTACCCCTTTGAATTTTCTGCAGTGTCTTGCGTCTATATTACTCCTTCGCCTCCTCCTTGTGGTCTGCATGGTATATTTGTTCTGTGAGCATTACTCAAGCGAAAAGAATTCATTCTGTACTAGTATACATATTCAAGTGTCAGTCAATCAACGCGGTGTATCAGCTTTGCTTGATTGTCGTCTCCATTAATTGATGTCGCGAATCCAGACTACGTCACCAACTTGCAAATTTCTATCGCAAACGCGTTTGTACTTTCACTCGGTCTTATGGATTTGGTCCCTATTAATAGTTTATGAAATCAGCTCGCCCTTAGGCAGCGATATTTTCAAACGATCCTGGACTGAAACTATTTGCTAGAGGTGTAGCACGTTATTCCATTAATGTTAATTGTGAGCTATCCTCATTTTTCTTTGGCAATCTTTTCACCACTTTAACAACCGACTGAATGAATCATTGCTTTGGGGAACTGCTTAAATTCCCACGAATTAGCAAACTAACGAAGCTCCGATGTATTAACTTGCCTGAAGTGAGGACCATTATCAGCTCTGACAATCTCTGGGATGCCGAATCCTGGGGAAATTGCCTTAGCTTTTTCGATGGCACAACGTGATGTCTGGTTTTCCAATCTGACTAGTTCTGGTAATCTAGAAAAATAGTCGCTTAGGACGAGATACGTCTTACCAAAACAAATGCATAGATCCATTGCTACACAATACAATGCATAGATATTGTGGGTGGCAGTGGCTCAAGTGGCAGTGGTCTGGCTTCCAAAACAGAAATCAACATCAAGCTAACTTCCACTAAGAGTGTGGCATTTTGAACGGTTTAACGTTACCCCACATTGTACTAGCTTAGTTAATACTGAACGGGGATTTCGAAGGTTGAAAGTTTCAAAATACGACAAAAGTTCTCCCACTTTTTATGGGCACAACTGCCAATCACCAATTGGAGATTTACCTAATTGTTTTAACTTTAAAAGTAAAAAACTATGAGAATTGTATGTCTGTTCTCCATCCCAGAAAGCGTATGCAATACAGTATTGCATGCTCTGTGTCTTTCTCCTAATTTGTGCGGTCTTGTCAAAAAGGCGAGCTATCGTGTCCGATACCGGTATACTTATACACTAGTGTTAACTGAACTTAAGTAGCAAGTTCTAGTCTATCTAATTTAAAAACTTATTATTTACATGGCTGTAAAAAAAAACATTTATATATATGTACATTACATATGTATGTACCTTCTTGTATCTTGCATTTTTTGATTTCAGATATTTACAGGCAATCGAGAGAATTGTTATTTTTTTCTTTATTAGTGCCTAGTCTTTTCAATCGCTGTATTTTTGTTATTTCTCAGCGGGTGAAGAAAAGATATATTTCTATAAGCAACAAATTTTGAATTTCGGAGATTCATCAGTGCACGCCGAAAAGCAGAAAAATTCTGTTGTTTTATGGTTTTCGATTTTGACCGAAACTTTTGCGTCGATGAACATTTCGAACTTAACATATGTTACAATATATAACTTACAACTGTCAAACTTGTACGAACTTTCGCAGTTAGCAATTTAAATGTATATTTTATTTTCTGATCTTAAAGATATTTTTCGCTTATATGAATGGACTTGTAGTTTCGTATTTATTTTGTGTACAGAAACAAATTCTTATCAACCGCCGTCGACAAAACTTTTGTAACAAAAGTTTCTGTTTAAAGATGATTTGATTTTATCTATTGCCCTTGGCCACCTACAGTATTATCGAAGGGGTAGTTTATTCTCGTTCTTTATAAATATATATACATATATATATGCACATACATACATATAGATAATACTTGGTATAATAGAGCAATATACATATTTCGCGATTCTATTCAATTGATAAGGGTTATACCATACATATATTTTTGAGGAGGGAAATAAATTCTTTGCCCCACAGTATGTTCTAAATATGTATATACAATATTATATCAATCTGTATATGCAATGTATACGCACAAGCATAAATCTATATGTATGTATATATTTGTTTTTAGCATTTTTTTTTAAGTATTCTATTTAAGTTTGTAATCATAACACGTTTTTGTACGTTGTGAGGCGTTCTCGTGTTCAGTTAATAACATATACAGTTTGTCAAGAAAGTGTTTACTCAAGGTAAAACAATTGCAAATTCACGTGTATTGTTAATTTTTTTGTTCTTAACATGTAAAAATTAACATTTTAAAAATCAGTTACTATACAAAAAATACTTAATTTTAGTTAACCCCAACAGAAAAACGAAAACAAATGGAAAAGAATGGAAACATCATTTTCAAGAAAGTGTTTACACATACGAGGGCGGGTCAATAAGTCCGTGACTTTTGGATTAAAACAGATTTTTTGATAAAAAAATAATTTTATTTTTCAACGTAGTCTCCCTTGAGCTCTATACACTTTGTCCAACGCTTCTCCAATTTTTTTATCCCTTCCAAAAAAAATGATTTGTCGAGGTCCTCAAAATGACGAGATGACTTCATCATTGGAGTCAAATCTTTTTCCACCAAGCCATTTCTTCAGGTTTGGGAACAAGAAGTAGTCGCTCGGAGCCAAATCTGGAGAATAGGGTGGATGAGGGAGCAATTCATAGCCCAATTCATGGATTTTTGCCATGGCAACTGCACATGTGTGCACCCTTGCATTGTCTTGATGGAAAAGAACTTTTTTCTTGGCCAAATGAGGTCGTTTTTTTTTCAAATCGTCATTGAATCGGTCCAATAAGTTTGCATAATATTCCCCATTGATTGTTCTTCCCTTTTTTCCCGCGTGCATCTCAAAAAACAGTCGCCATAACTTTATTGGCTGACAAACCCACCTTGGCCTTCTTTGGCGCCGATTCACCCTTAGAAACCCACTGTTTTGACTGTTGTTTGTTCTCTGGTGTGTTGTGATGGATCCATGTTTCGTCCACGGTTACAAAACGGCACAAAAACTCCTCCATATTGCGATTAAATAACGCCAAACCTTCCTGTGAAGTTGTTACACGATTGCGTTTGTGGTCGACTGTGAGCAAATGCGGCACCTATCTTGCGGAAAGCTTTCTCATGCCCAAGTGATCATTCAAAATTGAAACCACTGAGCCATGCGAGATCCCTACGGCTTCCACAATCTCTCGCACTTTCAATCTTCGGTCGGCCAACACCATATCGTGAATTTTTTCGATTGTTTCGGGTGTAGAGACCTCAACTGGGCGTCCAGGAGGCTCGGCATCTTCAGTGCTTGTACGGCCACAACGAAATTCAGTAAACCACTTTTTTACCATTGAAATCGATGGTGCAGGGTCCCCATAGTATTTATCAAGCTTAGCCTTGGTCTCGGTAATGGTTTTTTTTCGCAAGAAATAATGCTTAATAAGCACACGAAATTCATTTTTTTCCATTTTCTCCTCAAATTAGTGAGTAGTCTGATAAAAATAGCTGTCAAACACAAACTAACTGACGCAGCAAGTTTAAATTTTGACAGGAGTCAACTGACAAATGCCTGTTGACAGGAGCAGTGTTGCTGTTTCAGTAAAGAGGTCAGAAATTCAAAAATGCACGGAATTATTGATCCGCCCTCGTAGATACATATAACAATTATAAACTAAAATATTTGAAAAATTCAGGAACTGTTAACATTTTCAATTTAGTATTTGGTGTGGACACAGTTAGCATCAATTACTGGCCTTTGGTTTCATGGAATCAACTAGTTTCTAAACATCATAATTGGTGGTAATGGAGAGGAATTAGTCATCTCTTTAATGTATTAAATAATTTGGTTTCGGCTTTTGGTTTTCCTTTCTGCCACTCTTTTCTTTAAAGACATCTCATAAATTTTCCACAGGGTTTAAGACTGGGCTGGTATATCTAGTACTTTGCTGCAATTATTTAGGAGCCATGTCTTAACCGCAAGCGCTTTATCCTTTCGGTCGCTGGCTTGATAAAATTTTAAATCTAGTTTTCCGCTTTCGTCACTATTATTAAAACCAAAACTATTGGTGCAAATGAGCTTGAAAAATGCTCAGACATTTCCTAGTGTTCAGAGTGTTATTAATAAAGACTAAATTTTCAAAGCTTTTGCTAGATATATATACACACCAAACCATCACAGACAATTTTCCAAACTTTTAAGTTGTAATAATACTCAGAAAGGCTTATGACACATTCTGTTCGAACATCTTACCGAAGTAGAGCATTATTTTCGATTCGTCGCAAAATATAACACATATTATCCCAATATTCGTTTGGGTGAGTATCATACTTCACAGCAAAGGATAACCATTTTTCTATATTTTGAGTTAAAAGCAAATTTAACAAATTTTGATGAGTTCTTATGGTTTCGTGGTAAACTTGTACTTTAAATTCTTTCTCTACCTCTTTTGACAAAGATATAGTTAGGATTCAATAAACCGCGTTCATTTCTGTCGGATAACTCTCTCGGTCTGCCTTTTGGAAAAATATTTTCCAAACAATTCAAGTTCCTCCCTGTTTATGTTGTTGTAAATGATTTTCTGTCTGACGCAAATCAGCATCGTCAGATCGTTATGCATACACTGCAAAAGTGAAAATATAAACATGTGTAAACATTTTCTTGAGAGCGAAGTTTTCGTCATATTTGTTGATTTTTTTGTTGTTCCTAAATGAAATTAAGAGTTCTTTGTATGCATATGCAGTTATTTATTGCAAATTCAAAAAAACAAAAAAAAAAAAAAAATTGCTAGAAGTGGCATTATTGGTTATGTAAAAGCAGAGCTCACTGTTTTTTTTTACCTTGTCTAAACCTCTTTCTTGACAAACTGTATGTATTTATGGGTAATATCAATATCAACAACAATGAATTGAATTGCATGTTTTATGTTTTAGTTTTATTATAATAAAGGGCGTTCAAATTTGAGGTATCATTTTAAATTTTGAAGGAAAGACATAAATTGTGTGAAATCTGTATTTATTTTTACTGGAAATTAATGCACATTGGTTCCAGTTAATAATGAAAAAGGATGTCGTCCAAATTACCTCCTCTGCTAGGTCGGTAAACTGTCAACCTTTTACCAAAATTTTGAATCACTTTTTCGCATAATGATAGTTCAATAAATGATATTTGCTCGATGATGTTGTCTTTGAGGTATTGAACAGTTTGAGGATTATCAGCATAAACTTTACTTTTCAAGAAACCCCATAAGAAAAAATCCAGTGGTGTTAAATCGCATGATCTTGGTGGCCAATTCACGTCTATTCTTCGGGAAATTATGCGATTGTTAAACTTTTCTTTCAAAAGATCGATTGAGTTCATTGTTGTGTAGCATGTTGCACCATCCTGTTGAAACCACATATTCTGTACATCAATATCTTCCAATTGACTCCACACAAAGTTTCTAATCATCGCTTGATATCGAGCTCCATCCACAGTAACTGCATTGCCATTTTCATCTTCGAAAAAAATGGGCTAATTACGCCACCTCACCATACAATAACATTTTTTGGTTTTATTGGCCTTTCAAACAATCTCCTAGGATTTACTTCAGCCCAAATGCTATAGTTTTGTTTATTAACATAACCACCAATTTCAAAATGAGCCTCATCGGTGAAGATAATTTGTTTGAAAAACTTGTCATTTTGTTGTTGCTTCTCTATGGCCCAATTAACGAATTGCCGACATAATGTGTGGTCAGTTGGCTTTAATTCCTTTGTTAACTGTATTTTGTAAGCCTTTACATGCAGATCTTTGTGGAAAATATTTAATTGATGTGAATGACGACGAATTGACGTCCTTGGTTCTTCAGCAACACTTCTTCTAACAGCTACAATATTTCCACTCGAACGACCACTACGATGATGGACTTTACTTCTCTGATCTTGAACCGAACCAGTTTCTTCAAAATTATGAACGATAAGTTTAATAACACGGTTTGACGGAGCATTTTCTCTACCGCATTTTGAACGAAATTTTCTTTCAACTTCTGCAAAACTTTCACCATATTTAAAATAAGTTTTAATTGTTCAATAGTGTACCGATCCATTCTAGCTAACGGGAATGTATTTACTTCACACGTGAAAAAACTTCGGTGTAATCTAATAGCTATACAAAAAGTGGCGGCCAATTTAAAATGATACGTCAAATTTGAATACCATTTATATTTAATACATAGTTTTATATTGCGAAATAATGACAATTATAATTTTTAAGGGCTCTGCCATTTGCTGATTTCTTTTTAAAGTAATATTTAAAGGGACAGTATACTTCCTAAAATCTTTTACTTTATTGAAAGATTTTCGATTATTACTGAAATATAAAATCATTCAAGTGACTAAGCGCAACACCACTTCACACGTATTCTATCCCTAAAATTATCAAATAAATGTGTATTTCTTAATCCTGACAAACACACGAAGTTCCTATCTTTCGGTGCATGATGTCGAATCGAAAAGAACAGCCGCTGACACTATACAAGGTTAAGGAAAATCAGAAACTATAATAGCTAAGTCTTGGCCAGGTCAAACTTTATCGAAAAAGGATTCTTGCGAAAAATATCTTATGTACATTGAGGCAAACATCAGTTTTTTTAAATGTGAAATAAAGGCTAACTAAGGAGGGATGACAAGTAATTACTGAAAATGGTGAAAATTAATAGTTTAATCAATAATTGCATCTTAAATTTTGAGTTCAGGTCAAACTTGCAAATTTTTTGGAAAACTAATTAAAAACCGAACGATATGTAGTTTTAAAATATTTGAATGGTTTAAGTTTTCGGGTTGAATGATGGAATTTTGAAATGTATTTGCTCAAACTCGTTAATAACTCTAGAAAGTGGGTGGCTGCGGTTCAAGTGGTAGTGTATTGGCTTCCCAATCGGACGGTTCGGAGTTCAATACAAGCCGCCGCCGACAGCCATTCTTTTTTTCAGCCATCTAAAATCTCGTGAGATGAATGGTTGCTAAAAATACAACCACAAGTCAATTTACAGTTTCCTCACTAAATGTTGGATGCCACCCATGCACTGCCCCACTGTTCAAAACTGGAAACAATTCAAAACATGATAATGTTTTGCATTTGAATTCACAGTTTTATTACGATTGCGAAAGTGATGTGCAAAAGCGAAAGAAAGTGTTGGTTTCAAAATATTGTAGTTTGTAGTTTTGTTAAAAATTAAGATAGAACATTGCCAAGACATGAAATCGAAAGCTTCAGGTATGTAGTTTAATATTCTAATCAGCAGTAATATGCCTGTTTTTAGTTGTTTTAATTAAAAATGGAAGTGTGTTCCAGAAACTAAAATTTTTTATGTCTTTTCAAAAACCTTGAGCTTAAAGAAGGTTTCCACATCGTTCCACATCGAGATATTTGCATTTCTATAATGTTGAACTTGTTGGCTAATAGATTCAAAAGAGATCGGCAGCGCATAATTGCGCCTTTTATTAAATTAATTTTTAAAAAAATGGTTGGTTTTTTAGGAATTTATTAAATGTTCACATTTTGCCGTAGGTTCGAACTCAAGTTCGAATTCGAGATTTATTTTTATCTCGGATGAAGTTATTCGACATTGTGAACGATTCTGAACTGGCAACATTGGAGGAGAACATAGAATTCTTGAAATTGGACCTGCAGGAATGCACTAATTGCCCTCCGGATAATATGGTCGCATTAAATCACACACTTTCCCAGTTTGTTTCAAGATTCAAAGAAAAATGGTTCAGATCAGATCGCAAAGTAGCACGATTGAAGAAAATTAACGAAAAGTGGTTGCAAACATCAATTGGTTTCAGGCAATACAATACAACCCCATACAAAAGAGGACGTCCAAAAGAGAACTTTGAAGAATGTAGTGATCAAAACGATGTAAAACGGCTTATATACGAAAAGATTTTCCCTCTATGGAATTAGGGTTTGCTGCGAAGGTAAGCCTGAGAGCAGCAGGTCATGTGCCGGCCTCTAAACTGCTGGGACACGTATTGCGTTCACCTAAAAGTTTAACTAAATACAAAAAATCTTATGAAGCACAGGAAACAAAACAAAAAGTAAAGATGTTAGGAGAAGAAGCCCTTTCGACACTCGTAGAAGCAAAATTGACGAGACATCAGTACAATGTCATTAGAAGTAAAGATCTTGAAAGGTTTTCTTCATATAAAGTCATTCAAAATGCCAAAAAAGACTGTTATCCAGAGGGTATCAAAGTATCTTCATTTTCCGCTGAAGTTTTTCTTCAGACACTTATGAACCACACCACGGAACGCTTGATAAAATCTCAAAAATGTTTAATCACGAAATTAAACAACGATCAGCTGAAAAAATTAGAGTTGTTATCAATGTGGGGCTCCGACGGAAGTTCAGTTCATATAAACAAAAATATGTTGGAATGGAAGCTAATGGTTCCAGTGTTTTTATTATTTCTATGGTACCATTGCAACTGTTTATTGACAATTTGGATAAAAGAGAAATTGTGTGGCAAAACTTCTACGAGATACTGTCGTCATTTAAAAATATGTTTCGTAAAAGAATCGGCAGAACTACAATATCAATTTCCGAAAAGATGTATGTTGATGAACAAATACAGAAATTAAACGCTTGGATAGTAGACATTGATGGCAAAACTGTTAGCGTTACTCACAAGCTGTTATTCACTATGGTGGATGGGAAAGCCAATAATACCTCCACTCAACGTTGCTTTATCTGTGGTGCAAGCTCTAAAGAATTCAATGATATAGAGAAGATGTTGTCAAAACCTCATAAACTCGATACTTTAGAGTTTGGTTTATCAATATTACATTGCTGGATTAGAGTGTTTGAATGCCTGTTACATGTGAGACAACCCAGAAATGACGACAAAAAATTAGTCGCAGAAAGCCTAGCTCGAATACAAAATGAATTCAGAAATCGAATGGGGTTTAATGTTGATCAACCAAAACCAGGGTTTGGCAACACAAATGCTGGCAACACTGCTCGGAGATTTTTTAATAATACAAACCTCGTCTCCGAAATGTTGGGTGTTGACATAGTATTAATTGAAGAATTTCATACAATTTATGTGGCAATTTCAAGCGGATATGAAATAAACATTGACAACTTCAAAAAATTCGCAATTAATACCGCCAAACACTTTGTAAGCATCTGTCCGTGGTTTTTATGCCTCCCACTGTCCACAAACTCTTAATCTATGGATCAGATGTAATATCCACTGCTCTTCTTCCTATCGGACAGTTATCTGAAGAAGCTCAGGAGGCGAGAAATAAAGATTTTGAGAAATATCGCCAAAGCTACTCCAGACAATGTTCCCGGGAGAGGACTAATCAAAATGTTTTTAATTTGATGTTGATTCCATCTGATCCACTAATTACAAGTCTAAGAAAACTTCAAAAAAAAATTAAAACATTTCCCAAAGATGTTTCTAATTCGATTATTTGTACAGGTGAAGGTGATGCATCTGATGGCAAATTTGAGAGCGACGATGATTCTTCATTAGATGAATCAATCTTTTAATTTCGCTGTTAAAACATTGAAACCAATTGAAAAACAATATTATGCAGTATATATATTCTTTATTACGTCTTTATATATTTATATAAGTTCGAAAAACATGTAAAACAATTGTAAATAAAATTGTTCGATTTATGTGTTCTTAAATAAATACTTTAATTCTTAATTAAAAGGTAAAAAATAAAAAATTTAAAAGTGAAAATGAGTTTATTTACCATTAGCAGGTAATATCTAATGCTTTCAAAAAGTTTCACTTGTCTAAATCCAGCACATGAATAGTTTCCAGTTTGAGCCCCACTGTGCCACCGAGCGAAATAACCGCTGAGTTCAAACATATTTCTTCTCTCTATCCAATTTTCCAAAAAAATTGAGGCAAAAAATACTACAAACAATAGTTTAATTATAGATAAATATAAAAATTAACCCCCTAAACACAGAACAACAAAAATAAATAATTGCAGCCTAATATACAAGAACATCCAGAGGTGTACATCATATATATCATCTCATCTTAAATAACATTTATTTACTTTTCAAGGTATTTTTTCATATTTATTGAAATGGATGAACTTCAATAAGCTGTAACCCAGTTGACTAGTGCCGTGTACTCTATCATTGGCCAATCAAAAGGAATTGAGTCGCGCCTTGTGCGTGTTGAACGCAGGACAGCCGAAACAGCCCAAGTGACTTCATTAGAATCTGCCGTTAGTCGGTTAGTTGAGCTAACCTGGAATGAAACCACTCTTGGATTTTCGAAAAATCGATTTTTTTATTGCTTTCAATGCTCTCTTAGGACCTTAAAAATGATATCCCAAAAGATTATGGCTGGAAAATATCTCGAAGTACATACCTGTTTTTCAACGTATAGTACAAGGCCGCCATGTAGGCTTTCTATCTCAAGTTAGCCGCACCCACAGCTTCAACGATTATCAACCAATTCACTTCAAATTTTAACTAGATACTTAGAAATATGTACGAGTATATTGCCAAAAAAAGTACGTCTGATTTTTTTATATGGCATAGCTCACCTGTTATTAACAATTTTCTGGCGATTTTTTTGCGAATTTTGCAAGTTTGACTATAGAAGTGGCCATTCGGCTAAAAATCAATATATTAAAAAAATCCTACGTACTTCTCTAGCTGTTTTTATGTACGATAAAAAAAAATTTAGTGACCCATAATAAGTCAAAATCTACAGGAGCTGTTGGTACGGCCTTCCTTCCAAAAAAGAGAAGTCATCTGAGAAACGCTGCACAGCCGCCATTTTTAAATAAATTATTCTATAAAAATTATGTTTTACAGTTTACTGTACATATGTTATACATCTACCTTTATGAAATCGATTTTTCCTTAAAAAAAAATCTGAAAAAGCCTATTTTAACAGCCTCTAGAGTGGCCTAACCCCTTACAGAAATTAGTCGCCCGCCCGATTGCGTAAAAGAGTTGCAGGTACTTGATGGAAACCCGACGCAGTGTGTACCGTGAGGACATGATGTAAAGGGTATTCTGAAGAATTTCGACATAGTCAAATCCAAACCGATCTATCGAGTTCTTCTTCAACATATTCGTGGCAAGGTGAGGGGCGAACGCTGCACTCGTTTACTACAACATTTTTGATTGTAGTTGGCAGGCGATTAATATATTTCCTGTCGCTACATTACGTTGATAAGCGTGATATCCGCATTCTATAACATCAGCATAATCAACTCGCTTAGAGGAATAGCAGGCTTAATGAATTTTATGCAGCCGTTAAATACGAGTATCGTTGATTGTTAACACGCTTAAGACAGAGACATACAGCGAAGAAACTGTTAAAGCCTTGATGAAGTCCTATTGAAATAGAGCTCTAGGTGTTTTTGTTCGCGGTCTTTAGGGTGATCTCTAGAGGATGCTAATCATCAGAGACCTAATACTCTTCTCAGGGGATACCCAGCTTCTATCAAAATTCTGAACCTGAATTTCAAGAGCCACCCTCCCCACAGAGCGATTGGGGAGATTACAATTACTGTCCCATTAGTCAAATATTTGGCCATGAACAAAGGTACAGGCAGCCACCTCAGAGGCCGCATTATAATTTCCCAAGTGCTAACAGGCAATTCGAATCAACTCCCCAAATGCGAAACATTGGGAAATACTCCTCGCTGGGTAGCGGTCCACCATCAGGGAAAGGACCGAAACCCCATGAAAAAACGGAAGTGGAGCACGATGTTAATTCAAAGCAAGTGAACTATCCTATCTATCATCCTAGGAATTCACGTTCTTCTAATCCATTCAAACGAAGGACCATATCCGCAAATCTTCCTAGGAAGCAGCAAAAATTGAACAATATAGAAAGTAAACGAGGAGAAGCCCATGAAATACAATTGCGATACGACGAATGCTGTGTCCGAGGAATACAGTCACGCTGCAATGGCAGCTGTGGGCAACGAAGCAAATTTTATGATGGAAGGCCATCCAGAGTATCAAACATAGAGTAGGTTATGAGAGACGGACATGTGCTAAAGCTTCTTGGGAGCGTAAAAATCAAACAGCCCAACGTTCATTTAAACTAACCTTTTAGAGTGCAATTAGCCGGTTGTAACATTCTGATCTCTGAATCTGTCGAGGGGAAGTTTGTCAAACGCATTTATTACCAAACATTAATTAAATTCTATGTCCTGCGAGCACTGAGTTCTTTTGCCGGTATTATCGGAGATGATACATTACGAGAACTCGAGGCAACAATAGATAGAAAGGAGAATAAGCTGAAACCAAACATCGAAATTCCACTTATGGAAAATTTGTCAAAAGAAGTTCACCTTATAATAGACCCTATACTCCCTGATAATGTGAAATCCGATTTGCGTAAATTAGTCAGAAAATATTACTTCCTTTTTGGTCACATATCATTCGACCATCGAAGAGCTCTTACAGTTCGCCAATCTGGGTAGTTTTAAAAAATTCGAGAAACAACACAAATTGGTAATCGACTGTAAGAGATTAAAAAACGTAACGATCCCAGATACCCTGATGGGATACCCTGACATTGCTCTCGATTCTCGATCTAACCTCTTGATTTCACCAATTAAACCGTGTGTTATTCCGAAAACAGTGTTATCGACAATGAATGGTATGTTTGATTGTCTTGGATTACCGATCGGGCTAAAAAATGTCCCTGGGATATTCCAACGGGTGATAGATGATGTTTTGAAACTCTACATTGGAAGTAGCCAAGAAGATTATTTGAGGAACCTGGAATCCATTTTGGTGAGATTAAGCGCAGTAAAGTTGAAAGTTAATTTGGAAATCAAGCCTCCCGAGAACTTAAAGTAACTTAAATCCTTCCTTGGCCTCACTGATATTACCGAAGATTTATTCGGCACTACGCAAACATGGCGAAACCTAAAAAATTCACTAAAGCATTGGTGAAAACGCGCAGGTGAAAAATATATTTTAAAGCCCTTCGGTGTTTTTTTCTATAGTCTCTGAATCGATTCGAAATTTTCAAATATAAGTGTTCTCGCATTTGGGATATTTGGCGAGTTTCTTACGTCAATCAGCAAGTAGCTGTTGTGGTTGGTGGTCCAACTCTCCGCCGGCTAAGTCCAAGATGCCGTAGAAGCTTTCTTTGATAGGGTCATCAGTTTCAATGTTATGGGTTTACGCAATATGATGCTTATATTATCGAATTTTTCTTGGGAAGAAATAACAGCCAAGCAATAAATTTTCTTCTAAGCCATGTTTAAACTACGAATCTGCATCCGCATCCTAAAATGTCCAGCCTTTACGACAGCTATAATATATATTCGCCCGGTGCTGGGTGAGGAAGTTATAAGCTCCCATAGTGACTATATATTCCAGAAGCATTTTTTAAAATGTTTTCGTCTTTCGGTTCACATCGTTATCCTAAATTGGATCAGTTTATATGGCGGCTTATTTCCACTTTTATAACAATGTGTTTTTTTTATGTATTTTAGATGTTACTTCAATACACTAGCTTCAATCTTGTGTCTTCTTGGCGTGAATATGCCTGCAGGCTGTTAAGCGAATGTCGGGATAACTATTTATTAGCGTCACGTGGAAGCTGTGACTTAACTTCAATTGTATAATAACGCTAATCGTATTTGGTATCTTGATTAGTAATGAGTTGTCAGGGGTGTAACTGGTGTGTGCAGTTTCATGTCAATGGATGTGACGCTAAGGTGGCACTTAAATTTCTAATTTCAAGTATCCAAATAGGTAAATATCAACTAAACTAAATGAATTACAAAAATAAAATTACAACTCTTCTGCATCACCACACCTAAATGAAATTTAGATTTGCCAATAAAAGACTCTACGGAATTTAATTAAATGCTATTAATTGAAATTCCCCATATTTGCGTGCTAATTATAAAAAAAGTTAATAAATTTGAATTGCATATTTGTAAAAAAACAAAGAGAATTGATATATTTTTTCCACCTGAATGCATCTCCATCATCTAACATACATGATGTTATTTTCTCTGTTCTTACAGAATAGTATGCGTTTATTACATATACTACATATAAACAGTACCGTTTTAATTTGCTTTTAGTTTTTGTTTTTTTAAATGGTCTAAACAAATTTACAACTAGCTGAATGTATGTATTAATATATACTACTACCATGTACTAATTATGTTTAAACGTTTTTTGTGGGACAAATATACATATGTATTGTCCATAATTGGTGTCTTATATCGGGGTTAGTTGTTTGATATCAGATATCAGATTCAATATGGATTTTTTTTGATTATAACTTTTATGGTACCTGTAAGTACTGAAAATATACTGACAGTTATGTTTTAGTTTACACATTTGTGTACAGAGCACATAATTTAACCACTGTTAAATAATAAATTCTGATTTCAGTTTCTTAGAAGTATGAGTTTTATCATTTATCACCTAAAATGCAAATTTATTGTTTCTATAACAGGTCAACGGATGATATGAGTTATAGCTTAAGGTCAATCAAACTTTGCGATATTTTCGCATATGATATTTTATTGCGTTGATCCATTTAAGGCAATCTATGCCTTTTCTACTCTTTAGGTATTTTTTTCGGGGTGAAGGAAAACAATGTTCGTCCACAACGAATTTCATGCAAGGCAAATTTCTTACCTCTCCTCTTACAGATATTGCACTGCTTTCCCACCATTAGCTATTAAATTCAATATCTCGAAAAATGAAATTAAACTCTTCACTATTTTCAGTGACTTGATAGCATGTCTTACCGAAAAGTGGAGTCAAACACCACACCGAAATGGCATTTACATTTGATATTTTATAGCATTTGACATCAGGTTATTTTGTCGAAAATGTTCGTTTGCATACGGGATATGCGTAATTCAATTGGTTGATTAAAATAATTTTGAGAAACTCAACTTCTGAAATTGATCGTTATAATAGAGCACAAACGTCAACTCCAAGAATAATAGAAAACGCCATTGAAATTCCGAACCAGACATTTTTACGCCTGAAGCACTGACGAATGCAAAAGCAATCAATGTCATAAAATATTGCATTGCCATATAATTTTACAATAAGCAATAGACAACAATTTTGAATATGAAAAAAAGTTGGAGTATGAAAATGAAAATGCTGATAATTTGAATGGCCACCATTTTATTATCCTTTTCCTTTTTTGTTTAATTTTTTTTTTTGTAAAAACAACTAAAATTAACCGTTCTTTCTTCGGGCAGTAAATTTTCAGCAATCTGAGTCTAAATAAAAGAAAGATCTTGCAGTTCCGCCGTAAGGCGACTATTTAAAAATCATTATTCCTTCTCCTTTTTCCCCATATCCAATTGCAAATTATAAATTACTAGAGACAACTATAGCTAAAGGCTGAAGTTTTTTTTTAGTATGTAATATCATATATATGTACATACCACGGCTATCCGCTTAAAATTTTATCACGCATCGCCTCGAAGATATTTCCAGCCTTTGTTACTTAAAATGCGTTCCGATTTTGAAATGTTCCGGGGTTTGAAATATTTTTCCACTAGTTCATTTTTATCTCACGGATTAAAGCGGTTGAAAACTTTCCAAACAAAAGGTAATTTTTATATGTAATTAGAGACGCAATAAAAATAAATACCTAATTTTGTTAGTTCATCGACATAAAGTTTTCGCCAAGACTTTCAAAAAATTGTGAGAAAACACTTATAGATTACACAAATCCGATACAACGGAAATTTTCAACACTTGTGATCAAAAACTGTTTTTCTACAATGTGGATTTTCATATGTACTTTATTATCATTTTTATTATTTATGTGTATTTTGTGAAACAAAAAACTAAATTACAAATTTATAGTTCCTATTAATAAGTACAAATTTGTGGTTGTAATTTTTAATTTGGTGAAATATGGTCCACTGGGTGCCCAGGATAGTTGCGCCTGTCTTCTTGGTAATGAACTTAAAAAGTAGCATAAAGCAGCTGGAATAACGAATTCTTGAATTTAAGCCAAAGCAAATAGCGAGATGGGCGAGAACATCAAGATCCACAGAGCTCTCAATAGAAACAACCCCAAAGTCAAACTCAAAAATATCCGCAACAGCAACTACAACTAATTCAAAAAGCTATCTAAACAGACGCTACAAGAACACCATTAACAACGAAAGCAACTACAGCAATAACAGCAAAAAACAACAACAGCAGCAGTAGCAGAAGCAACCGAATCAACAACAACATCACCAGAAAACAGGCAAGCACAAGTATGTAAGACGACTATAGGAAATCATTTTTATATGTATGAAACGTTTATAGACATGCGATCCACTGCAATGAGCGGAATGGGGCCGTCTACTGATCCGGAGAAGCTTCTCGCACTGCTCAATGAGTAAGAGTGCGACGAGCCCACTTTCGTAGGAGTCAAGTCGTTCACAATGGCTAGAGCAAAAAGGGAGAAGTGGAAACTACCATTTCTCCTGGTCCAGCTAACTCCCAACAGCAAATTGAAGAGCAAAACTAAAGAGGTACGGAAACAAATTTTTTTATCTGCTGCCTTTACCGTTGCTGCTTGTATTTGAATGTACCCTGTGATTCAACGTGAGAGCAAGTTTATTGGAAAAGATTTGGGCGTTTGAGATGGCTTGTCTTAGGGCTTGTCCTTGTCCTACAGAACATCAGAGTCTGAGTACGAAAAATTCTATCGATCTTGTATAATAGGGCGAACTTAATAAGAGTGGACAATTTCGTCATTAAGTGGATTCGAAAGCACAGTGCACGAGCAATGACCTCGTCGAACAGCCTAATCTCCAATGTTTACTACTCCAATTATATGTATCACGAGAGAGTGCGCTTTAACGGCTTTATTCCTCCAAAAACGTTCCTCTACATAACAATGCAAATGAGAAAGTTAAAACCTTTTTAACGGCTCTCAATGGTGAGAAATTCGCTGAAAAGTAAATTGAATTGTGAATTGTTAAGAGAGTAAAAGTTAACGCTGGAAACAAGAAAATCGTTTGCATACAATTTGTATCCCTCTTAGGTGAAATAGCTATAATGAAGAAGAAAAAAACACTTTCTCAGTTAATAGTTTTGGCTTTTGATATGACAACAATGGTGACGGCAGCAACACCAAGATCAAGAGTAGGAGTAACGTGATCTACGTCAAGGATTGTCTGACTGCATATTCAAGATCTCTACCCAAAAAGGACAATAAACAGGAAATTAGAAGCAGGGAAAGTAAATAAAATAAGCAATTTTCAGGATTTTTCTCTGCTTGAACGCATTTGATTTATCACTTTTTTCTTTTGAAAATGTTTTATTTTTTTTATAACTGACGCGGGCACAAGGGATTAATAATAATTATTTTTTTCCAATATTAATGTTAATACTGGTGGTAATGACAGCTTCTACTCCTCAATTTCCAATAATTCTATTTGCTTTTCTACGGAACATCCGAACAATAATCAGTTTCCAGGTTTTTCTATAATTCACCAGATATTTGAAGTACTCGTATGAGAACAAACTTTCATACTTTTTTCACCCTTACGGCATCTTAGGATCATCAGAAGTTGAAATCTCTAATTATAATATACTAAATTATAGATTTGAAGCTAACTGTAATGAATCTAATTCGACCGGTGGAATTGTAGCTTTGTGTAGAAGTAGTTTAAGACATTGCCAAATTAAAATTTTAAAACTAGATAATGCTGATGCTATTTATTTTTCGCGTGTAAATTATGGTGTTCGTTACTGTTTTGTACAATACGTATGCATATGCGTATCTACAGACTTCATAAGTACGCAGTAAGGGCCATTTTGGATGAATTCTGTGGATTCTTAGAACTTAAAACTTGCAAGAATGCGATATTCCTAGATGTTTTGAATATCAATATTTTGGGTAACTCAGACGATGTAGATAATTTTTATAGAGTTTGGCTTAGATTGGTTTTGAATCGCTTTTGTATGAACCAACTCTACTGAATTCTTTTTTACACCATATCTTCTTAGGGTTTCACAGATGCCGATATATCCGCTATGAACCGGCTTCCTTTAATTTAGAAATAACTGATCATGGGCTAACCAGTATTCAACTCGAGTATAAAATACCAAGAACTGAAAAACCATTTGGTAACAATTTTAATAAAACTCACTTCGCTGCTCTCAAATCAAGTTTGATACTTGAACTCTGGGATAACAGGTTCTATCATTTGCCTTTGGTTTGTTTCTCACTAAGTTGCAGTCTAATATATCAAACTGGCAGAAATAATAAAAAAAAGCCGTGGTCGACTATTTCCTTACTCTATTCAAAAGCTTAAAAAAATCCTGACAATATAAAACTTAAGCGGCCCTTAGACGGTCAATCGAACGGCATTATGCATCGTGTACGTGTGGATGACGCTATCGCTTACACGTTCAATCAATTGATATCAAATTTTTAGTTCTTGTGAGTTTTCAAGGTAAATATGGAAATACGGATGATTGTATTTCATATATTGCTCTTGCACTTTGCACAAAGAGGAAAAAGAAAAGAATGTGAAGAAAGAAGAGAATTTGGATGAAGAGGTGGTTAAAAAAATGGAATAAGTTCATACACGAATATCTTCATCATCCCTCAAATCACAATGAAGTAATTAGGTCAATCCAACCCTTCCACACTTTAATCAGCATGACGCTCATCACGCAAAATCAAACATCCTTTGATTTTCGTCAAGCGTGTGTGCCGCACACAGATATATTTCCACAAATGCATGTAAGTGATTGACGTTAATCGATACTCCTTGTAAGCGCCGCTTTAGAGATTTTTGTGACAAGCTGTGTCTAAAGCTAAAAACTGATATTCTACTCTGCAGGTATAATTACTTACCGAAAAGACTATCGGATAATATCGGTAATCCTAAAACGGAAAGGGGAATTGTGAACGAAATTATAAGCAGATCTAAAAGAATGAAGATATGACTGTAAACAATAATAATCTAAATGGAGATTGCACGTAAGATAAAGGTGTGCAGTGGTTGTATTTTTTGATCAGCTCCAAGTAAAGTGAAGTTATTTTTGAAAATATTGTTTATAACTTTAGTAATAAATCCTAAAAATATTAAAAGTGATCAAGTATTCACTAAATAGAATTTCCGAGAGCACAAGGTCGATATGCAATGGACACCTGTAAAATCTACCACAATCGACAGTACTGCTACCCCAAAAATAAAATTATCTGCTACATCCCCAGTATTTCCACCTCAAAAAATATCATCAAAGGAGAATATCGCTGTTGGAAACAAGCCGCTCAACGATCTTTCCTCGCTTTTTGACGAAAACCTAAAGTATACGGCCATAAAGTCAGACCCAGACAGAATATGAGGAATATGAGGAAATTCATGACCTGAAGCAAAACAACGCAGCTCTTCAAGACAAGTTGTATCAGATAGAGTCAAAATGCTTCAACATCGAACGGCAGGTGAACTGGCTAGCTAAGAAAGTAATTGAAAAATACATTATCATGCACCTCCCTGTGGTAATAGGCCAAATAGCGACAGAAAAGCAAAAAGTATCTACCTGGATTTGCTGAAGTCAAGTGATTCAACTGCAACCACAGAAATTCGTTCATTACTGTCAAATAACCATAAAGTAAATAACGTTATGGGGGAACTGAAAAGGAAATACTACGCGGACACCATTGTTAGTATATCTTTTGCTCTGACGTCAAAACTTCGGGACGAGGGCATCTCTCTGAATAGAGACTATCCAGCAGCGGCGCGCGAGAAAAGACGACAATTGGTAAATATCCGACAAGAAGTTCTAGCAAAGGACAATAAATTAAAAAACAAATTCGAGGAGTCAAAATCATGATAAGCAAACATGTTTTTTATCCGGATACCAAGAACAACCTCACATGTGAAGATGATAACGGAATGACATTTCTTCGACATTTAATTGGTGAAAGCTCAACTTTAACAGCAGGAGCCAGAGGCTTTAACAGTGGGTAGCGTTGTGGAACCTAGTAATAAAACCGCCAGCCTATCAAGTAACTTAAAAATAAATAAAATTAGCAAATTAAAAATTAATCTTAAACAAAATATCTGTACTAATCTAAAAACTAGTCTTAATCAATATTTGCACTTTACAAATAATATCATATAATATTGCAGGGATACGTAAGAAAATACAGTTCAGGGACTTTTTTGAGTTATTCTATCAGTATAATATCTTTTTCTTGTACGAAACTTCCATCGAATCGAACGAAAATATCTTCAAACATTTCTTTGAGGACTACGAATTGTACTGGATCTTTGCATCAAGAACATCAACTCATGGAAGAGTTAGCGGAGGATGCCTTTACGGATTAAAAAAGAGTATTAAAAAAACTTTCACTGTTGCTTCGTTCATGAATTAGACAGAACCTTTGTAAAAATCATAAATAATGGACAAACACTCTTCATCATTCCATTTTAAATTAATTGCAGCTTTTGGGAGCAAGATTTTTCTTCCCTGTACCACTTCTTCTTTGAATTTAAGCAACAAAATGTGATGTTAACTATAGATTGCAACACTAGAGTCGGTGACACACAACTGAGCCCTTTGCTTTTTTCAATATTCCTAGATGACATTACTGTCTTTCTTCCAGGAGGAACGGTTTTCAATGCAATAAACATCAAATGCTTACTGTATGCAGATGACATCATCCTACTGGCAGAAACGCCGAATATGATGCAACTCATGGCCAACAAATTACAGCAATATTGCAGCAAATGGAATTTAAAGCTTAAACAACGATAAATCAAAAATTATGGTTTTCAGAAATGGCTCCGGTGGATACGTTAGGGATGAGAAATGGACCTGGAAAGATGAGGAACTAGAAAAGATCAAAGAGAAGAACACTCTTTGGCAAAAATAACGTCTCAACAAGTGTGAAGTACAAACTTTTTGAAGCAGTAGTAAGAACCATAATGTGTTATCCTGCACAGGTCTGGGGATTTTCCTTTTATGATGACGTTGAAAAATTGTTAAGATATTTCCCAAAGAAAATTTTTCGTCTACCAGAAAACACTCCAAAGTACATGCTTCATTTGGAAACTGGACTTCCTACTCTCTACTTATATACTCTAAAACTTCACTTCAGCTGCATCAGAAAGATTATGGAATACCACCCGCAAAGACTTCCTAAAATAGTGGCATCCCACGTGGTGCAAATTTTAATACTTTGGGGAGTGGTCAAGATTGTGCTTGGAACACAACGTGAAACTAGACAGAGATAACCGTGGGAAAAACTCTTGGAAGCCCTATGGAATATTATCAATTAAACAAAATTTGAACTTTTCCACGAACGAGCAAGGGACAATGAATCCAGGAACCTATATCGAACGCTGGAGCACAACCCAACAAGCAATTATTTTCACTACAGCAACAGTTTTGATACTATTTCCACAATATTTAAAGCGAAAGGAGAGCTTTTGTACGTAAACTATATGCCCTATCGAAGCGACCGATCCACGATCACTGACGTGATGCATTTTATGGGAACCTGCCCCATTCTTAACGTCATTAAACACTGAGGCAAAATTAATCTAACTATAAATGAATTAAAAATTATTTTAAACGGCGATGAAAGCTGGCTAACTCCAGCCAGCTACGTTAAAACTGCATAGAAATACCGTCCCAAATAATAAACGGAAGTTTCTGATTAACTCTTAAATTATCTGTTAGATATTATTATATATTACGACAGTATTATAACAACTATTTCTTTTTAATTCGATGTTAAATAAAATATTGTATTGGGTATGTAACTTAATTCGTCCGTTTTTTTTTCAAAATTTGAACCTTTATTTAAGAAAAACATGTACAATAGTATTATTCAAAGTATTACCCATCTGAAGCTATGACTTTTTCCCATCTTTCTGGCAATTTGTGGATCCCATCCCAAAAGAACTGCGCCAGCTTGGCAGCCAAGAATGAATCAAGCCAATTTTTGATATTTTGCTCTGATGTGAACCGTATTTCAGTGAGGACGTTCTGCATCGACCGGAACAAATGGTAGTCAGAAAGGGCAAGGACTGGGCTATAAGGCGGGTGGGGTAAGACTTCCCATCCACTGTTTTCCAAATAGTACTTAACGTGGGGCCGAGCGTTGTCATGATGCAAAATTATTGCCTCGTGTCTGGTCGCATATTCCGGGCGTTTTTCGGCCACTGCTCTCTTCAAACGGATTAATTGTGTTCCGTAGCGTTGTCCATTGATGGTTTCACCCGGTTTTAGCAGCTCATAATATAGCACACCCATCTGATCCCACCAAATACAGAGCATTACCTTCGCGCCATAAATATTCGGCTTTGCCGTTGACTTGGCTGGTTGGCCGGGTTTCACATATGATTTTTTGCACTTGGGGTTGTCGTAATGGATCCATTTTTCATCACCAGTAACAATCCGATGCAAAAATGACTTCCTTTTGTGGCGTTCCAGCAGCATTTCGGACATGCAAAACCGCCTTTCGACGTCTCTCGGCTTGAGTTCATGTGGAACCCAATTTCCTTGCTTTTGAATATATCCAGCTGCTTTTAAACGTTTTGAAATGGCTGCTTGAGTGACACCTAAAGATTCTGCGAGCTCTTCTTGTGTTTGGCAACAATCTTCACAGAGTAATGCTTCCAGTTCTTCATCTTCATACTTTTTTGGCTGCCCAGGACGTTCATCGTCTTCCAAGCCTTTTTAAATCGTGCAAACCACTTTTGGCACGTTCGCTCAGCTAGTGCATGTTCACCATAAACTTCCACCAAAATACGATGACTTTCGGCAGCAGTTTTCTTCATATTAAAGTAATAAAGAAGAACTCCCCGCAAAAACACCTTTTCAGGCACAAAGTTCGACATATTTGAATGAAAAAAATTATTTTTGTTTACGCTTCAAATGAATGACATATCCTGAAATGACGTACAATGACAGTAGCTTTCCAACGCATGTTCCAATGGAATAATAACAATGGAATAAAACAAGTTACGCCATCTCTTAGCAAACTGCACGAATAAGTTATAGACCCAATATTTTTTCTTTCTTTCGGCTGACTGCTAACGCCATGCTCTAATTGTGAACTACTCGTATATATGTATGAAAATGAAATGAATATTTAATAAAGATCATATCTAACTAACTAACTAACTAAATTGAATTTAAATGTTTCTGAACATTTGCAAGTTGTTAAATTATTTAATAGTCTTTCTTTAAATTTCACATAATTCAGACCCAATTACGCCAAATGATATTTTTCGTTGCTAATATCACAACCTTGGAACGAATAAAGATATTGTACTACTTTTTCTGTTTGAAGTTTTACTTTAAAAATCGTTATAAGTATTGCAGATATTTTTAAATATTAAAATAAAATATTATAATCCTCTTGCAAGTTGGCATAATAATGTTAAATTTATATATATTCATTTAAAATTAAATTTGTTGACCAACCGACAGATTACCTACCATTAAAGATTGTAGATACATATACGAGTATATGTGCTACCAAGTTCTTATGATGGACTTTTAAGCGGAGTTGGTGGTTTTCTTGTGACAATCGCTAGTATGCGTGCAAAAAAAACACAGCTCTGATTAATCTACATTTCAGCTCTTAAGAGAAAGGCGCTAAACGAGAGGGCAGTTTTCAAACGAAAATACCGGAATCGGGAACATGGGTTTTTTTTATTTAAACTGTCTTTACCTCCGAAGCTTACAAATAGTTGCAACTGCTTGATGCAAAACACAAAAACAGGTCCAAAAAGATTTGTTAAAAACATTAAACGTTTTTTTTTTTAATTATTCACATATTGTACATTTATTTATATTAATAGTATTTATACATTTGTTCCCTACTGACAAAATACGAGTATAATTTTTGGCCATTCTGCTTGGGGAAATTGTATTTTTTAATTACATATAATAAATTGCTGAAACTCTCAACTACAAGTTGCCACTGCAAACATGTTAATTTCAGTGTAATGTGACATACAGGATAACCAGTGAAATAAAAATTTGTCAATGCTAAATTGGAACATAATGCATTGCAGTTGATTTAGAAAATGATATAATAAAATAAAATGTAGAAGTTCAATAAGCAGCATAATCCTTTTGTGGTCAAGAAAATGTACAGAATTGAAGAAAATCAACCAAAGGCACTTCAATCCCATGAAAGAAAGAGCTAAAGACATATGACAAAACCTTCTATAAAGTTAAAAAGATCTTGCAAGAGAATATCAAATGACATTCTGTGTGAAACTGCACTTCGTCAAAGACTACAAACGAAAAATTGCAAATGTCAAACACACATGAATTTTACCCATTGCTTAAGCTTTGACTAGAGAAATTCGAGATTACCAGCTCCTTTTCATTTTTAACTGGGCTGGGAGAAGAACAAACTGCAAGTACATTTGCAAAGTACGCCACAAAGAACGCCAAACACATTTCTAACTACGGAACTAGCAGAAGGTAAGGATGTGATATTTTCCTTTTAAGTCGACCTAAGCAAAACATCCTAGGTAACAAGCACGTATTGAAATCTGACAAATTGAACCATCAGGTGCTGTCAAAGGCTTCCATACACGCAGTACCTACTTTCACTTCTTCGTCCTGGAATGTCAACAAAGTTTGGATGAGGTTGAGTTAGAGAATGAAATATGTACATACTCATACTTGTATGTATATTTAACTGCCTGGGTAAGAGCAGGTGAACATAAACACACGTGTGTTGTATGTACATATATGTTAGATACAAATGCATACATATGTAAAAGTAATAGTTTTAAATTTCTTTTGTCATACCAATGTACGAGACATTGTTTGAAATTCACTCCAACAATGTTGATGCGTGTTTGTGGGCAGGATACGCTCCGTTTCCGAATTCTATTACATTTTGGGTTGTGATTGCTCTGCTCGAGGCCAATCTAATTGAGTATTAATCAAGTAGACATCGGAAATGATTCTAGCTCAATTAGCATGCATGGATTTGATTACAGCGTTAAAACTGCTGAATGCTAGAACAAAAAAATTACGTAGATATATGCTAATGCTATGGACGAGTTAATTGATTGCTTTCGACCAACTAAATCTAAAATGCTTAAATGTAGTCATTGTCCAACTTAATTAATGGAACGAATATGCGGCTAAATTTTGTAATTAGCCAACTTGTGAAGGCGGTTGTTATGAAGGAATGTCTGTATAAAACGCGTAGAAGAGCTAAGGGTGCGAAATAATATAGGATAATAAAACCGGCATTCGGATTAACGTATAATAAATTGATGTCATCGTGCAAACCACATCGGGTAATAATATTTATTATTCTGTTCCATAAAAAGTCTTTTGTTTTAATTAACGTATTGTGGATTTGAATGTGGACACGCATCAATGTGTTCACTTATTTATTTTTTCAACTGAACTTGCAAACAATTGGGTTACTATTGAAGTAATAAGTAATGACCTAACAAACCCCATATACATATAAAAAAGTTAATTTTAACATCAATAAATACATAATCATATTATCGAGAAACACTGTGTGACTAAGTATACCTACGGCTGCCAAGATTAAGTTTTCTGAAATTAAAGGACAATTTGTATTTATTTTACGAAAATAGGGAGGAGGAAAAGTCACAGACCGATGTAAAATGATAATATCTTTATAGATTTTAATTTGTGTAATATCTTTTTTAGATTAAAGAAGTACATATATTCAATGGAGCATTTTTTCAACTACAATATTTGTGAAATGTTTTTGTGTACACAAAATATTATTCTTTTTAATAGGTGTTGTATCTATCTTGTTTTCTCAAATACTGAAAACGCGGAGGTCTTGAATTTTTGAAAACGATTCTGTCTGTGTGCGTGATGATGGCTCAATTCTCAGTATTCATTATAGCAATTTTGTTAACTTGCAAACCAGTTTAAGAAGAAATGAGATTCAGCACTCACCATCAAATGATGAACGGAATCACTTTCTGCTAAACGTACTGCTGACGTCGGTATTTAGGATATCCTGGCTTCAACTTTTGCACAACTTAGAGTTTGTATGGAAACATCTGTAATTTGGTCCTTAAAACTCATTACTACGTCAAGGTGCTAGAGTACTAAAATGCTATAACAGTTAGTGGTGACACTTATCCGAATGTTTTCCCATGGAAGGACTGAACACAAAGTCGTACACCAAGAATCTTACAACAATCCTGAAGCCAAAGGATAACATTTGAAAAGAAATTTCAGAAATGGCATCAGAAATTTATGAGAAGATATAGAAAATACACTTGTAGAGCTTGTTTTTGCCCCGTGGTCGGAGGCGGCCAATGGACCGACATATGTTTTTGATAAAATGTGTGAGCAGAAATATAAATTAGTTAAAGGCGTATTAAATTTAACTAATACATTAATTGCGGGTGTGGATCCAAACAATAATGAGCAAAAACAAATTGCGATTAATTTGTTTCATTGATGCGATGATCTGTAAACAATGCCAAAAAAAAAGAAAAAAATATGAATAAAGCCATGGAGAAATGTGGTGCTCATTTTCATAATGAGAAAATTGTCAAATGAAGACGAAGCCTAGTTTTACAATTATATAGGAATAAGAAAGTCCAAATTCAATTTACCGTTATCCCGAGCTAGAAAACATAATCAATCACACAATGCAATCAGATCTGAAGGAAAATTAGCAGCTACTTCAAGCTTTCTTGCAACAAGAAAATCACACAAAATTTAAAAATATGAGTACCATACAAACATTTATTTCTAAAAAAATACGTTCCAACAATTTGTTTGCATCCGCTGAAACATACTTGCACCTACTACGACAGCGACATAAAAATGAAGAAAACGCCCAAAATAACGAAATAAACACAAAAGAGAATACAGGAAATGGACAGAAATTGTGAACTCTCATTGTTTGTTGAACTGGATGCTCACATACACCTGTACATGCAAGATTGTATTCGCCCACAACATGTTGCCATGCCGACACCCTACGTGCAGAAATTTGAGTTGGCATGAGATTCATGGTGCTGACCAGGCGAATTCCTTCAAGTTCATATCCACTACATTATTTTAAAATATATGTATGTAGGTGTTAAGTGTTTCAATTATATTTATAGAAGAAGAGGACATGCCGTCCTAAAGAATTAGTTTTTTAATATTTTAATAATTACAAAAAGATTTAAGTTACGAGGGCGGGTCAATAAGGCCGTGACTTTTGGATTAAAACAGATTTTTTGATAAAAAAATAATTTTATTTTTCAACGTAGTCTCCCTTGAGCTCTATACACTTTGTCCAACGCTTCTCCAATTTTTTTATCCCTTCCAAAAAAAATGATTTGTCGAGGTCCTCAAAATAGGCTTTTGTTTGCGAGATGACTTCATCATTGGAGTCAAATCTTTTTCCACCAAGCCATTTCTTCAGGTTTGGGAACAAGAAGTAGTCGCTCGGAGCCAAATCTGGAGAATAGGGTGGATGAGGGAGCAATTCATAGCCCAATTCATGGATTTTTGCCATGGCAACTGCACATGTGTGCACCCTTGCATTGTCTTGGTTTGTTAAATTCTTTTCTTAGCCTCAAGCACAGAAAATAAGTATATATAAGTATCAAATGTAAACAAAGTCGAAAGACATAGATGTAAGAGTTTAGAGTAGCTTAGAGTGCCTGTGTGGGGCCAGTAAGTTAGTGTAAGATTGTTAAGTAATTTTAAGCTAGCATTTAAGCATTTTTTGTTAGTATGTAAGAATTAATGATTTAGAAAATAAAATGCATTTAAAACTAAGCATTGTCTTGGTGGAAAAGAACTTTTTTCTTGGCCAAATGAGGTCGTTTTTTTTTCAAATCGTCATTGAATCGGTCCAATAAGTTGGCATAATATTCCCCATTGATTGTTCTTCCCTTTTGAAGGTAGTCAATGTGGATTATCCCGCGTGCATCCCAAAAAACAGTCGCCATAACTTTATTGGCTGACAAACCCACCTTGGCCTTCTTTGGCGCCGATTCACCCTTAGAAACCCACTGTTTTGACTGTTGTTTGTTCTCTGGTGTGTTGTGATGGATCCATGTTTCGTCCACGGTTACAAAACGGCGCAAAAACTCCTCCATATTGCGATTAAACAACGCCAAACCTTCCTGTGAAGTTGTTACACGATTGCGTTTGTGGTCGACTGTGAGCAAACGCGGCACCCATCTTGCGGAAAGCTTTCTCATGCCCAAGTGATCATTCAAAATTGAAACCACTGAGCCATGCGAGATCCCTACGGCTTCCACAATCTCTCGCACTTTCAATCTTCGGTCGGCCAACACCATATCGTGAATTTTTTCGATTGTTTCGGGTGTAGAGACCTCAACTGGGCTTCCAGGACGTTCGGCATCTTCAGTGCTTGTACGGCCACAACGAAATTCAGTAAACCACTTTTTTACCACTGAAATCGATGGTGCAGAGTCCCCATAGTATTTATCAAGCTTAGCCTTGGTCTCGGTAATGGTTTTTTTTCGCAAGAAATAATGCTTAATAAGCACACGAAATTCACTTTTTTCCATTTTCTCCTCAAATTAGTGAGTAGTCTGATAAAAATAGCTGTCAAACACAAACTAACTGACGCAGCAAGTTTAAATTTTGACAGGAGTCAACTGACAGATGCCTGTTGACAGGAGCAGTGTTGCTGTTTCAGTAAAGAGGTCAGAAATTGAAAAACTTATTGACTTATTGACCCGATATGCATACATACACAGTGTGGTCCGGTTTAGGATACAGATATTTTGGGATCTTTGATTCATTTGTTAACGCTATGAAAAAAGTCGTAAGGTTGGTGTGGGGTTGGGTTAAAAAAATTCGTTCAGAGAAGTAGAATACAATCGGTACCAACAATTATTTAGTTATAACTTCTAGTCTATTAATCAGCAATCAGAGTAAACGAAAGTGTACTTAATTTAGAGTAATTGTTTTAGTAATAATAAAAAACAGTTGTATTGGGGATTAATTTATTTAATCTTATACCTGGAAAACTGCAAGCCCCAGTTAAAAACCTCGCATAGTTAATTTACAGGTAACATTATGGCATTGTAATGTAATGAAAAAGAAAAAAAATATTAGCACACTTTTCCGAGATGAATGCGATTTCTCCAAAAATTTATTAAAAAAAATTAAAAAAAATTGTGTTTGAAGACTAATAGCATGCATGGCAATAGTATTTAAAATCAATTAACCACTAGTCAATTGGCTATCAAATGAGCCCAGCTTCGTTGCTCTAGGTTTTGTACACTAGAAGTTATAATTAAATAATAGTTGGTACCTACTTCTCTGAAGGAACTTTTTGAAACACCCCGCAACTTAGTGGGTGTTGAAGATAAACCCACCCCCCCTACCGTAGAACCCAAAATATCCGTATCTTCATCTTCATCTACAATATTTCAACAGATATTACCTTACAACTTTTCATCAGATAATTCTAACAGTTTGAAATTTGAAAGTTCATATCCGTATACTCCTATACGAAACAATAATATAATTTTATCTAATTAATTTTTTGAATTATTATTTTCTGCGAATATATGTTGTGCATACTGTATACAAATTCGGGTAAATATGAGTTTTCATAAACCGGCATATTAGCCGTGAAGTCGTGATTTTGCCACAAAATAGTATTTTTTTCGTAAACGCTAAATACATGCTGCCAGAAGTTCTACGTTGGAAGCCTTAGCTCGAATGGAGCTAGCCTAGTCAATTACGCTTTTCCTTTTTGGGGGCATTAGCTCCTTTGTCCATGCCAATAAGCCAGAAATTTAAGAAATCTTGGAAGCGAGCTCGAAGTCGAAAACTCAATGGGAAATTGCTGGAAAATCGGCCAAACTATGTGCATTCACTCACGCAATCGATTCCATGTAGGAAATTTGAATAATTTCATATCGCACAATCAATTGTATAATTTACATCCAAAATTAAAATGTCACTGATACTCTAAACACACTTTTTTTATTTAAAAATTAAATTTTAGTGAAAAATGCTGTTTATAATATAAATATTTAGTATGCACACAGAAATCGTGGTTTATTAAAGTGTGGGTGATGGGTGGCCGTGGCTCAAGTGGTAACCAGTGTATTAACTTCCCAATCGGACGGTTCGGGATTAGCACCGTGACCGAAATACTTTTTTTCAGGAAACTAAAATCTAGTGAGATGAATGGTTGCCTAAATACAACATCAACTCAATTTACACCAATAATTTAGTCTCCCAATTAAATGTTGGATGCCACCCATAGAGCGATATAGCCACTGAGCCCAAACATCGTTCTTCTCTTTCTGTCCCATTTTCCGAAAAACTTAATACATGCTTTGGAACCATAAGTGTAGTCATGCCCACTTGAGTATTAAGTTCCTTAAAAAAAAAATCAAAAATTCTTAAAAATGACAGTTTAGCGACAACCTGTGTATACTACAATAATTTCAATTGAAATAATTTTTACATTTCACTTCCACTTTTTGATGTATTTACATGCGGCAGCATTGGACACATTTTTGCACCTAACACCGCTTGATTTACAGATCAAAAAACTTGCTGGCAAGAGTTAGTGCGATACGACTCACTAATCTGGGTTACTTCAGGAGCAGTAGTTTCAGACATGACACGGTCCTAGCGGAGCTACTGCCAGGCAATCCAATTCGAACGGATGAAATTCCTTCCTTGGTCGACTTCGACATCCGGAGAGGGAGGACTGGGAAAAAAATTCAATAATCAAGTCAAATGAAATTGCAATTTTCACAGATGGCTCAAAAACAGAGGTTCTGGATATCATCAGGGCGGCTGAGCTAATGCAGATGGGATCGAAAGATATATCGCTATCTACATTAATAGCCAGGCCGAGTCAAGACAATGAAATCAACCAACGTCAACTCTGATACAGTCAGGTGCTGCCGCATAGTGATCAAGGCATTATGCAGTCAAAATCGGGTAAGAATATGCTGGATGCCAGGATACTGTGGTATTAAAGGAAATAAACAAGCGGACGAGCTTGCAAGAAAAGGAGGGCTACTCGAAAATATGAGGTTCCTAACATCAAAACACCCCTTAGCATAGTGGGCGGCACTATCGAGGAAAAAATTACAAAGACTGCCAACCTAAGGAGGTCAAGTCTTGAAGGACATAAGCTGTTTGGCCGCTTTTTGACGGCAAAAGATCTAGGAAGTTAATAAGATTAAACAGGGATAAGCTTAAGACAATAATAAGAATCCTGACAGGACACTGTCTCCTGCGGAAACACGGAAAGAGACTCAATTTGTCTAATACGTACATTTGCATATTCTGCGGTTATCTGCAAGCTCTTGAGGACATAGCGCACATACTGTATGAATACTAAGCAATATCGCGTATCCGAGAACATTTTTAGGGAAATAATTTTTCTAAAACCTAGAGGAAATAGACGGCACGAAGTTCAAAGGCCATTTTGCATTTTGCAGAGAAATTGAGTGTTTCACCAGGGCGATTTTTAGGTTTTTGCCATTTCAAGACAAATTCAACTGGTTCCAGAGGGATCGCGATGGGCCCGTTTTGGTGTCTGTATGATGACATATCCATCATACCCCTGTTTAGCCTAACCTAACCTTCGTGCGGAATGTGATCCTATGAACCTAGTGGTCGCATGAACATCATAATGACTCATTTTTACAGTGGTTTTACGACGAAATCAAGAGATTTCATTTAAATCTTATAAGGATGAAACTTTGCCGTCATACTTATTCGTCTGGTTTATTCATTCTTATCCTAAACTCTAATGAGCTCATTGGAACGTATTAAAATGTCTATTTAAATTCGTTTGGAATTTCAATTCGAACAAGTCAATTAACCGAATGAAACTTAGAAATAGGCTGAATTCTTAATAAGAAAATTAGCATTCAGCTGACATTTTCAAGAGACCGCGTGTTTTTTACTAAACAACGTTACCCACTAATTGCATATTATGCATGTATAGTTCTACATAATTTTCATATACACACAAACATTCAAACGTCTGCAAATCATGAATAATAATTTCGCTCGAGAAGTTACTTTCGTTTCATTCAACTGCTGTATGCATTTTCCTAGTAGCTTCTTCTTAAATAAGTGAACAGAACATCATCCTATTAAGAAAGCAAAACAAATTTATTAAAATCCAACCACAGGGGATGCATAAAAGGGATCAAACCTATAGCACGTATATTTATTCTCTTGTGCATGAAAAGCAACAAGAGACAGAGTTTTCATTAAAATTTATGACTTCCTGGCTATGCAATAAAACATTTCCTTATTATAATTTTTTGTTGTTTTCTCTTTATTTTTGGCTCATACGAAGTGCATAGCTAACTCATCACCGTTGCAGCGGCCCCATGGTGGTGCATCGCTTTGATGATGTCCTATTATGACTATAGTTTATTCGTATGGCGAGAAGATAGTTTCCTGCATTTAAAACTTTTTAATAGTATATGGGTTTGTGCGGAGAATGCATGGATAGTATCTAAGTACATGTAAGCACATGCCTGAACCATTATGGGAATTTTTAAGCAGATAACCCTGAATAAAGATTGGGGGAGAAAATTATGTAAGTACGATCACGGAATAGTACCTAAGGGAACTGTTAACTATTTTCTTGGGCTGGATTAAGTAATTTTAAGTTTTGTTGTTATAAAAAATAAAATTACTCTTGAATTAATGAAATTCAACTGCAGTCTTATCATGATGTGTGTTCAAATGCTTTCAAATTATTCTATCCATACATTTCTATTTATATATTATACGAGTATTCAAACTGATATACATATCATGTCAATAAAAGACACGACACAACTTTGTTGCATGATTTTATTTTGAAAATTGAATTACGGGTTAGAACTATGGAAAATATAACTTGGCTGGTGCTTTGAAAGGAAAACAACAACAAAATATAACACACTTACGTGTCGCACGACTTTGCTCTTAAGAGTCTTCTGATAATAACTTTTGCCCGTAAAGGTAACTCAATAAGTTTCCTCTTAAAGTTTCTGAGGGTTTGTGTGACATAGTTCTTAAATTAGGTGGAAAATGTCTATTTACTCGTATTTGCTCTCCATTGCACTTGGTGGTGCGTGACACTCTTTACAAGGTTGCACCTCTTGGAAAAAAATCGGTTCATACGTTACTCGTATCTGTCTGCCGTATTGCGAACATACAGAAAAGGGTAGTTTGCCATAGGAGAATAATCAAATATATAGGAAATACCTATGGCTTGTAGATACGACTATGCCTGACATATGGTATTTTACAATATTTCCCTAACACTCGTAGAATATGGTAGTGACTATAAGAATTCGATTCGCCATTTACTTGGACTGACTTTAAGAATATTCCAGGCTACTCCGTTACAAATAAAATCTTAAAATTTGGCGCAATATGTAAATAGGTACATGTGCAGTAGTCGTTAACAACAAAAAGAAGATGAAAAAAAGAAAACAAAAAATAAACAACAGAAAGCATAAAAAGGGCAATTTGTTTTCTTCCATTGTCAGCTCGTATTGTGGCAAAGCTGATAAAGTAATCCTCGGGGGTATTATATTGGAGTTGAACGTTCTGTATTCGTGATACTACAATTAATGTTTTTATGTAAATAGGGAAGTATGTTCTCTGTACTGCGTAGAATCCTTGTTTTGCTCTTTTTATACTTAGGAAAAGTTTTACATTCGTTGTATATTTGAAAAGTTTCTTGTTTTTTATGTAAGGAAGCAATTTTACATAGGGCGGTTATTTGTCAGCATCGGGAATTGCTGCGAATCTACTTTTGGTCCTATCTTCCCATTGTTTTTGTCAATCTTTTTGAATATATGGATACCTTTCACTATGGAATGATAGAGAATTTAATGAGATGTTTGTACTGTGAATTGATTGAAGTCGTTTCTTTCTTCATCAGTCTTTCCTGTATGCTGCTAGCTACATATGTATTTTTTCAAAACAAAAACTAATACTCCAGTGTATGTCTTATAACATATAAACACAACTGGAACGATCAATATTCTCACCTTGTTGAATATGAGATTAACCTCTGAATAAGGACTGAAACGAATAAAATTTGGAAACTTCAAAGTACAAAAAAAAATATTTTCATTCATGTAAATTTTTTTTATTTTCTTTAAAACTGTTTTTATTAAATTCATTCACAATTACAAAAAATAAAACAAATTATTTGGGTTCCCATTCTTTCCTCAACTTCTTTCGAATGTCCTTCATAAGGTTGGTGACAGTTACATCCGTGATCTATTTGGACGCTCTTTTCCATTTAGCACTAAAATCTTTTACGTCCTTTGCACACTGCTTACTTTTCCTCAATTTAGCTTTGACCAAAGCAAAATACCTTTCAATGGACCGGCACTGTGGAACATTGGGTGGATTCATGTCTTTTCGGACAAAGTCGACATTTTAGCAGCAAGAAAGCTCAACGTCGCATGAGCATAGTGACCTGAAGCTAAATCTGGCCAAAATAATGTTGAATAATCGTGTTTGTTTAAGAAAGGAATCAACCATTTTTTAAGGCACTCGTACCCTTCTCCGTTAATTGTTCCCGTTGTAATAAACGATGAGTTTCTGTGTCTGTGTCTACATTGGCAAATGGCCTGACAAACGAGATATTTTGACCCGAATTTTTTCATCACAATCGACGTTGTTGATTGCGGAAGAATCTCAGCTTCAAACGAGTTGTAAAACTGCGCACCTGGAAGAGTAGTAAAGTCGGCTTTGACATAAGTTTCGTCATCAAAACCAAGCACGCTTTCTTGTTGCCTATCAACTCGTATAGCTTTCGGACTCGTGTTTGTATGACTTTTTTTTGCTTTTCAGTAACTATTAGTATTTTTTTGTTTTTTTCGTGTTTTTAGACCGTTACGTTTTTTTAGATCTTTGTACCATTGTTTGGTTGGTATTTCATTTCCGAGCAACATCTCTGGATGACATAGTCCGGTTTTTTACGTTGGTGCCCTCTATTTTCCTGTAGAAATTTGTATCATGTGCTCCAATTTTAGCTCCACTTTTCTGTTTTCGCTTAACTGTCAACGTCTCCAAATATCGTTTAATAACAGAATCACTGTACTGCGTGTTATGTTTAAATTTTTTGCGATGAAATGGTTTGGACGCGAAGTTTTTTTGAGCCATTTGTCGATGATCTTTTTACGGCTTTCCTCTTGACTCATATTTTATAAATATTTTAAACCGCCCCGAACTTAAATCAATAACAAACTGAAACTAGAGAATATACAGGCTAATTTGGGTACAAAATGGGATTGCAATTTTTACGCATTGGAAGTATAGCCCGTATTAAAATTTACAGACTTTATTCGTTTCAGTACTTATGTCAGATATTAGGCTTCGAAAATAAACTAAGTACGAGTAGCTTGACTAAAGAAGGCAAGAAAACAGCTTTTTGATATTTGTATTGGGTTGACAAGAAAGTACAATAACTTCAGTTTTTACAAGTATATGGCTTTATGTTTGTTGATACTCGCTTTTCTCAATGTTATGATTTTTTTTTTCATTTGACTGACACTAAGTGAGTACTCACTCACTTAAATGACGCTACAATCCGCGTGGAGCAGGGCCTCCGCAAACATGCCTGTCCAGGCAACGCAATCTTTGCGCACACGATGTTGGCTATTGTCCCCGTCCTTTTGTATGCACCACCCGAATTGAGATCGTCCTCTACTGCGCTGCCCCTATGGGTTGGAGTCGAAAACTTTACATGCTGGGATGCTGGTGTTGATGCGCTTAAAAGATCACTATCTTTTTTATGGTATAGTGCAAGATTAATTCTTGTCCTAATTCAAGTGTTACTTATGTTGCTATAATGATAACAATTTAAATGTTAAAATATTCAATTTAAGTGGTAAAGTTTATAATTAATGGAATTTTTACAAATGAAGAGAAAGTAAAAACTGTTAAAAATGAAAAAAAGAAATAATGTAAAGACAGATAAACCAATCATCATAACTAAAACATCTCTAAGTATTATCTAAGCTTCAACTTAAACAGGGCTAAGCAGCTTATTGATTTGATTCTTCGAGGAAGGGAATTCCGTTGTTGTATAGCATTTATAAAAAATTGACGTTCTGATATTAGGAAAGAATATAATAGAATATAACATTGTGAAGAAAGGTTAGAGCCCTAACGTAAGGCCGTATATTGATCTAGTAAAGGAAAAAATATGGTCATATCTTTTGAGACCGTACTTAAGAATATTAGATTCTTTTAATTCAAAAAACCACAACTTTTCGGACTACGTTCCACAATCAACTCAAACTCTTTATTTCTACTTATGACTATTACAGTTATGTTTCTTAAAAATTAATAGATTATGTTACAATATTAGGAAACCAGGAGAAGGAAAATAATATAATCGCTTTACGGCATGTGTTTCAGGTAACGAAGCAAACGTAAGCAAAATAGTATGATCGCATTACGGCATGTGTTTGTTATGTGGCTGTGGGATCTCGCTTCGTAATTTCTCCCCCTTTAGTGAAGCCACTGCCATAGAGTGTTACTTCTCGAAGGAGCTTTTGGTATGTCCTTTGAACTAATGATGCCCTCTGTTAGATTGATTCTAGGAGTTTGTTGAGTCTTCATCTTTGTTTTGATATAAGCAGCTATTAGTATGATGGTTGTCAGTATAAGTATGGTCCATATTGATGTGAGGTGAGTTTTAGCGTTTACAATAAATATTTAGATTTTCTCGTTATTCCTTAGGTGGTCCAGGTGAAGTCTTGTTAAAGAAAGGTGTTGATTGATGACTGTTGAATTACTATGGCTGCGAGTTGGTGGGTGTAATACTCGTATAATGCTGTCCCAGAAGATATCTACTCTGGAATCGTAAGTTATATTATTAATGTATATAGAACAATTTTGGAAATGTAACAGTGCGGTGTCATATATATTATACTTTGGGACACCGCAAGTCGTTTCGACGTTTAAATTGTGGACGTTAGTGAGAAGAGTATAGTTCGGCTCCGGTTGTGATATGGGGTTTGGCTCGAAACAGTTAGACAGGTTACAGGCTGATTGTTGATGATATTTGGTACACATATTTTTACTTTTACTTTTAAATTCATTTTTATTACTTCTTTCTATATGCTAACTTATACACTAGACAAAAATAATTAAATCTAATTTGACAGCGACCGTTTCTGGATTTAGCTTACTGGCTTTTACCGAGCGATCTAAACTTAACGATATTACTACAATTAATGTCTTTCGACCTTAAATCTATCCTAGGACTTAGCTTATATAAGCAACACATTTACATATATGATTCTCTAAGAAAATTATTGCCAAAAAAAACTTAGATGTTTTATTTTTTTTTAAATTTTATTTAAAACTTAAGCTACCTATTTACTTAATCTACCTATGATTCTTAATTTAACTTAACTATAATCCAGATGGTGAGCACTCGTGTTCTTTTGCTCCGAGTGGTCACCATCTCGATTGCGTTTTCGGATGCCTGGCAGTCGTCATCACGGTGCACATGCTCCTCCGAAACTTGATCGAGACCGTCTAGCGTCGGTCAACACTCGGAGGTACCGCTACGTGATAACAAGCCTCTACACGAAAACCCCCTAGCTAACCCTAATATACTTATACCTAAGAGAAGCTACACAAGTAACACACCGATCTAGGAGAACGTATCGCCTCTCTCCAATTCTTTAAGCCACCAGTATTCGGTGTACTGTTTTCGGCATCGATCCTATCCCTGTCCGCAATTGCAGGGTTAAAACGGAAGAGCTCCTGAGCACTGGCGGCGTAACCGTCGTAGATGAGCCGCTTTTGCCTTGCACCGCGGTAGCGGTGGTATGATATCGGAATACCATCCCTACTTTGCACTAACCCTTTAGCGTCAATATGGAGAAATGCTTCAGGCGGGATATAGCCAGATTGAAGTGTACTCTCGTGGTACATTAAATTGGGGTAATATGCCCCAAAGATCAGGCTATTATCGCTCGTCATTGCTCTTGCGATGTGCCTTCGAATCATCTTAATTAGAAAATTGTCAATCCTATTTAGTCCAGCTCCCTTGTAAAGGACTTTGTTGGGATAATATTTAATGTACTCAGACTCTGGTGTTCTGTACAGTCGAAGACAGGTTCTAAGACACTGTCTCTCAAACACACGAATCATTTCCATGTAAGATGGCGCTACATTAAGCCACACCGGACAACCGTAAGCGATGATTGGCCTGATTTGAGCCACGTAGCATATGACTTTCACCCTGGAATCAAGTTGACTGTTTTGAAACAGTTTTCTTGTCAAAGCTAAAGCCTTCTTGGCCCCAGCCAGACAAACATCTATATGTTTATCAAAATATAAATACTTATCAAGCCAGATACCAAGATACCTAACTGCGCTTCTCACCGCTAGTGGTAGTCCATGCTGTCGAATGATGGCCAAATTTCGCCAGTTATTTCTGGTATCCCAAGAGGCCCTTCTCAATGGAGTTCTAAATAAAATTGTTTCCGACTTTTGGAAATTAATTTTCAATTTCCAATCATCGCAATACTCCTTAATCGAAGTCACGTTGAAATAGGGTGTTAATGGTTTCGATTTTTGGTCCTGATCTGTACGCCACTAAATCATCTAGATACGCTATAGCGTGATTGAGGGTACCTATTAGATCACTTGTGTAAATATTGAACAGTATCGGAGAAATAACCGACCCCTACTGTAAGCCATTTTTAATGTTGAAAACTGTACTCGAAATCACGTTGCCATATTTGACAACGAACTTCTTTTCCATAGGCATGTTGTAAATCATATATAGTAAAGGTTTCCTCATGCCCATTCTGGTTAGCTTGTAGAAAAGCCCCTCTAACCATTCGGTGTCAAAGGCCTTCTCCAAGTCAACGAGATAAGCACCCGTACATTGGTTCTTGCATTTGTTCCACTGTATGTCGGAGATCAGTTTTGACGCCGCATGAATGGTGTCGTGGCTCGCCCTAAAACCAAAGTGATTTGCATAAGTTCTGTTTTCAATATCGTGGTTACGGTAAACTGGATTGTTCACAGTATCAACGGTTTCGAAATAAGTGCCCAGTAACTCGACTTTCTCCTGTGGGTCATCGACCACAAAGATGTCTCCTGAGTCGACACTTTCTGGACTTATACCCGCGGTCAGTAATAACTGTCTGTTTTCTGTCGTCTGTGTGATTCGAACACATTGGATGTCATTGTGATCTTTCCGCCTGAATAATTTATTTATCTGCGGAAACACATTCGGATTACTGGATTTTATAGCCCGGATTTTATTGCCCCAATACAGACTTACGGATTTACTGAAATTTTCTTTTATTAATTGTTTCAGGTTTTTTATCACTGACTTTAGTGTTCTTATTTCAGTATCGTTCCTGTCAGTAAACCCTCTGTATAGCTGTTTCAGCCTCGAGAACAATCATTTTTGTGTGCGTATAGTGCGTCGATTGTGGGATTTCGGTATTTGTTAGTCTGATTGTCTTCGGAGTGTTGTATCCGAAGGATAGTTTGCTCCATAGTTTGTTTAATTACAATGTCCATTTCTGTTAAATGTCGGTCAATCTCGTCGTTTGTCAGATTTCTGTTATTCGGAGAATCGATCCCGCTCGAACGCAAATTACGCTTTAAAGTTTTGACGAAGCGTGACCACCGAACTCTACGATAATCGTATGAGAACACATGATCGTATTGTTCCAGCAGTATTTGCTCGTTCTGGATCCGTACTGTTGCGGCGAGTCCGTAGTGGTCACTATCGTACTCCAACGCTCGCAAACAGTTCCTAGTGGGTCGTTCTATGTTCGTTAGCTCTATCCTATTGTCTGTTAATGCCAGGTCCAGAAAGGAACCGGCAGATGGGAAAGATGGGATATCCGTCGCGTACAACTCGAGTTTGTACTCTATCCTATGTGAACCCCACCAGTTAAATAACTGGTTACCCCTGGTATTTGCTAGATTATTTCCCCATGCAGCATGTCTAGCGTTAAGTTCTCCGACCAAAAAGTAAAAATTTTCTTCCGACTGTAGCTGCAGACAGCGAAAAAGTTTTTCTAGCTCTGTTACAAATTGAGTGGAAAAAAATGCATCAGGTGCGTAAAGCGACACCACATACAACCGTCTTTCACTACGAAGACGAATGCATACGATGCATCCTTCCAGCACCTGAAACCCACGCACGACCCTGCTATATATGATTTTATGGCACAATCCTTTACGTAAAAGTATACCAACCCCACCCCCTCTTCTGGAGTTAGGCCGATCCCTTCTATAAATATTGTAACCTCTGTAGCCAATTTTGTGATTCTGGTTAAGCTTCGTTTCGCTTACCAAAATAACATCTGGACATTCGCTTACCAACAAGTTAGAAAGATTGATCCTTCTCTCGATTCTGATCAGGGAATTTACATTCACTGCAAGGGTCTTCAGATTAACCTCATTTAGAGTACCAGACATTATATCGGCGCGCCAGTCTTATCAAATAGTGTCGAATAGATAACGTCTATTCGAGCTGCTTGTTCATTAAGTTGTTTCTGGAAGTGATTGGTCTTTCCATGCAGGGATAGAAGTATCGCTTTCAAATCCAGATTCGTCTCCGGTGCCTTTTCGACAGCTTTCGACGTATTTGTTAATGTCATTGCGGCACCACTCGATCCAGCTGCCATTTGGGCAAAGGACACATTGGGCGCTAAAAATGCGCGACTTTTTAGACGTTTTTCTTCTACTATTAACTGTTTTCTAGCCTGAACTTTCTTTTTCAGCTCCTGGAACCTAGGACAACCTCTATAATTGGCGGGATGCCCCGAGTTCCTGCAGAGTACGCAGAAGAGTTGACTCCTATTTTCTACCTTATTATTACCGAGTGGACACTCTCCATTTTTGTGATCCTTATCGCACTTCACGCATCTGAACTGCATGTTACAGTTAGCTGCGGAATGCCCGAATCACTGGCAGCGCATACATGTACATGTACATGTACGCGATCTACCCTTTTTAATTTTTCCCAACTAACAGCATGATAGTAAAGAAACTTGATACTTCGTAAACTATCAGTTTTATTGTTGGGCGTTAGCTGCACTAAAAAGAATGGTAATTTTCGGTTACCACCCCTTGCCGCAGCCGTGGTAAACGGCTTGACCCCCACGAACTTAAGGTCGTCGCTCTCAAACCTCTTAAGCTCTGTTTTGAGCTCTTCTGTATTTATTGAAGGGTCGATGACTTTCAACAGCACCGTCTGTAATTTTTCACTTTTGGGAGTGAATGTGAAGTATTCGGTTTCTGCCTTACCTAGGGCGATGCGTACTTTTTTATGTTCCTCCATGCTACTACATTACTCAATCTTTTGACGTAAAGTCTTTACTTACTAATCTACATAACCTTATGCTATCACTTATTTCTAAATCACTTACGTTAATTGGTGGTATTTTTTCTCTCCTCTTTTGCTTTTGCTTCTGCTGTTGCTGTTGTTGTTGTTGTTGTTTCTGTTGTCGTGGCCGTTGTTGTTGCTCCTTCTGTTGTTGTTGTTGCTGTTGTTGTTGCTGCTGTTGTTGCTCGTGCTGTTTCTCTTTCTGTTCTGTTTGTTTTTGTCGTATGTTGTATTGCGAAGGTCTCTGTTGTTGATGCTGCTGTTTTTGTTGCTGAGGCAATTCTTGTTGTTTCTGTTTCTCTTACTGCCTTTTCTTTCGCAACTACTCCCTTTTTTCAATCAGCTTATTAAGCTCTATAGCCTCCTCGTCACTCTCGTCTTCCGATGCGGCACCATGCTCGTCTGCCGATAGTTCTTTGAAGGAATTTCCTTCACCGATATATCGGCCTTCTCCCCCTTCTGATTCATAGGAGTAGCTAAGACCATTATCATCTTCTGTTTCTACAGCTGATACGGCTATGTTCAATCTCATCTTTCCATCTTTCGTCGGTCTTTTTGCCGATGGATTGGATTTTGGCATAACTTTCCTTCTTCTTTTTTCCATCTTTGATGCCTCGGATGATGTTTCTGTTGTAGTTGTTGTACTGTTTGTTGTTGTTGTCGAATGCTGCTTTTTTTCATTTGTTCTCGTCACTCTTTTGGGCAACGATTGGTTTTGCGGGATCTCCGGCTGACCGGAATCCATTGCTTTGTTGTCTTTCGGGACCCGTTTCACGATTAGTTTTTTCGTTAAACGAAATGAAAAGAAAAAAAACAAAAAAGAACTTGTACTCCGGGTGGATTCGAACCTGGGTTCCCTACTCCTAGATTCGGTAGACGCTCCATTGAGCCAAACGATAATTCATGAGTCTTTCACTTAGATATTTGGTTAAAACCCTTGCACTTGCTAACACCACTAATAAATCAACTTTCCTCACTTAGAGTTTGGAAGCGACTGTATTTGGTACACCTTCGGGGAATTTGGTTCGTCTTCCTGCTTTGGCTTTAAAGAGGTATGTGCCTTCTATGAGATCGCATACTTCCTCAAGATACAGTGTGTAGGATCCATGAATAGCAAGGTAGGGATATGTACTCGTAGATACAGAAAGGGTTCTGTTTATTGGAAGAGGTAATATTTTATTTGGGATGTTATAGGAATTTCAATGCTGAACACAATATTTGAATTATTATAATAAAGTTTTAGTCGTAAAACTTCGTAAATTTTGCTCGCGAGAAGACAGCTCAATTGATTGTTTCTGCATTAGATCCCTTATTTCATCTAGTTCAGTTTTGCTTAATATCTGTTTAGAAATAATTTGGAACTGAGCAGGAATAACGGCTTCAGCTGTGTTTACTAGATGATTATAGAGCAGGTCAATACTGAAATTAATTCTGCGTATATACTGGAGATGTTTCAAGGTATCTTGGTCTGTTTTGAATGCATTGTTTATGTTAACATTGTAAAGGTTTAAGAAAGTTTCTATTGTCGTTTGCTGTTCATTGATGTGACGAGTAATATTATCAAATCTTTCTATCATATTTTTATTAATCTCTGTCTGTAAGTTCTCTAGATTTCCTAAAGCGTTTTGATTCAAATTCAATTTGTTCAGTTCCTCATTAATTGCTATTGCATCATTTGTATCCATATTTCCAGTTATTGCCTTTATGACTGTACCTAATCCATCTATTATAGCTCGCTTTTGTCTAGGTAAGAGTATTTGAAGCTTTAGTTCTAGTTCTCTGAATTTAATATGTGCTATGTTTATTATGTCGATATTCGTTTGCTCATTTCCCAATGCTTCTATTGATTTGGGAATTTTGTCAATACTTTGTACGTAATTGTTTAAGTTTACAATATGGATGAATCTTTTATATGTTTGTATTACCTTAGTCGGTCTTAATCGAAGAGGAAGTAGCCTATAGCTGTCGATCAAGTTATGTATTTCTATGTTCTGTCCTTGTGTTGTCGCTGACGTCATTAGTATTCTGAAATTTTCTTTTCTTTTTTATTCTGGCTTTGTTTTTTGTGTCATTAGTTATAACTGTAGTTTTTACTATTTGTTTTTTAAATCGTGGGGTCATTTTGTTTCGTCTACACTCTTTGCGGTAAACCAATTCTCCTTCTTTAAGGTCATTGGGATTTTTCCTATATTTGTTTCTTTTTGCTAAATATTTATTTGTTTTTTTATCTAGGAGTTTTTCAATGGTTTGAGAAAGTTCTGTTTAGTAAGCGTTCAGTTTTTGTAAGTAGTTGTGTTGATAATTGTTTTTCAGTCTTATCGAAGTCGCATGTGCGTCCGTAGAAAAGTTCGTATGGTCTGTGGTTTGTGGTGGAATGAATCGCGTTATTGTATGTAATGATCGTTTCGTTGAGTATGTCTTCATGGTCTTTTAATTTATATTTAGCTTGAATAATTCTATATACTTCTGTTAACGAAGAATGCATCATTTCAACTGGAGAATTACTGGTTGTTTGCTGAAATGAGGTGCAGTGGAGATCAATATTTAATTGTTTGCAAAAGTCCTGAAAGATGTTCGATGTGAATTCTGACCCTTGGTCACTCACAATTTTTCGAGTAATACCGTACAGGTCAATAAAATGTTTAATTTGTTTTGCTATATTTAAACTATTCTGGGTTGGCAAAAGTATATGCTGTACCAAATTTAGAAAATTTATTAATTATAGTAAGAATGCTTTTTTGATTAATACTGTATATGTACAATGTTTAAAGGTTTTATGGGTGTTCCGTTTTTTTCAGAAGCTATCTTAGGGGGCTGCCTGTCGTATTTTTGTGCCCGACAAGTAGCACAATTATTAATTATCTGGGTTATTTTTTTCTTCATATAAGGGAAAAAGTAGTCTCATTGTAAGTGTTGATTTGTCTCAGTAATACCTCTGTGGTTGAATTTTGTATGGTAATTATTTATAATTTGGTCGTGTCCGTCGTTATCCATAATGTCAATCAAAAGCATTTTACATCTTACAAGCGGAATGTTTTGCCTCTAGCAAAATATTTTGAATAATCTTGCTGTATTAATTTGAGTGTTTCTTCTTCTGCCATTGTTGCAGATAGTCTTTTTGGAGGGAAATATTTTTTAAAAATGTTAATGGTGTCGTTTTCGAAAAACAAAGACGTAATAATACGCTTTTGTTTACTCCTACATTAAATTAGATAATTGGTTTCTCGGCGATAGGGATACCGTCACTTAAGTTTTCTTCAGCAGAATGTATTGTGGCAGCTGTCGTTTCCTTGATCGAACTTCAATCTCCATCGAACTAGTTTTGAGTGTCGTCCTTTCAAACTCATAAGCCATTGTAGAGGCTTGTGGTCAGTGACTGTCTTGAATTTATTGCCAAAAAAGTAAGGGCGGAAGTAATTTGTTGCCCAGTCAATAGAAAGTAATTTCTTTTGTATTGTCGAATAGTTTAGTTCTGATGTTGTTTACGTTCTGCTTGCACAGTAGATTGGCTTATCAGAACCAATGGGTCCTTGTGAAAGAACGCCACACAACGCGACGTTACTGGCATCTGTGGTTAACACAAATGGTCTAGAAGAATCAGGATACTAGAGAAGGCGATCGTTGGATAAAATATCTTTACACAGTTCAAAAGTTTTTTTTATACTCTTCGTCAAGAATAATTTCTACGCCTCGATGTCTTAGAGTGAGATTCGCAAAATTGCGGATAGATTTCCGATAGCAGCCTATCAGACCTAGGAAGCATTTGATTTCCTTCGTTGATTTCGATATTGAGAATTGTTTTATAGCTTGGATTTTGTCAGGATTTGGTTTCATGCCCTCCCTGGTAATTACGTGCCCCAGGAACGCTGTTTCTTTGCGTAGAAACTCGGATTTGTTCAATTGGATCTTTAGATTTGCTGTTCTTAGTTTATTGAATATTTTTTGTAGACTCTCTACGGGTTCCTGCAACGATGTTGAATATACGACTATGTCGTCTAAGTATACAAGACAGATTTTGCCGATATAATCTCTGAGAACATTATCCATCACTCTCTGGAATGTGGAAGGACGGCACTTTTACGAACTCATAGTGGCCTGACTCGACCATGAAGGCCGTTTTTGGAATATCTTGGGCATCCATCTCAATTTGGTGGAAGCCACTAGCCAAATCTAGAGTAGAAAAGTAGTGAAATTTGTTTAATTTATCGAAAATATCGCTTATATTAGGCAATGGATATTTATCATTTACTGTTTTATCATTTAGGCGGCGGTAATCGATGACTCCTGTGGAGTCCATTTTTTTTTTGGCACAACCCATGCAGGCGAACTCAATGGGGAGAAGCAGGGTCTGATTATACTTTGATCAAGCATATCTGAAATTTGACCTCGTACCTCCTGTTTGTGTACATATGGGTACCTGTAGGTTTTGGTGTAAATAGGTATTTCGTAGCTGGATTTAATTTGGTGTTTTACTGCATTTGAAAATGTTAGCTTTTTTCTTTGCTCGTAGAAGATGTCACAATAGTTTTTGCATAATTTTTAAATAGATTTGCGTTCTTCAATATTAAGATGTTCTGATCGAATTTCTTGAGAAATATCGTTAAAATTTGGGGTATCACACTCGTGAGTCTGGACTTCTAAATTGTTAAGTTCTCTTGTTTCAAATGTTGTAATGCATGCCAATTTGTTGAATTATAAATGCCTTCGGTTATGTATAGGTTTGGTTTGATTACCTACCGGTAACCTTATAATTTTTTTAGAGTGGGAAGGGATTCTAAGCTTCTGCGACATAAGAATTGGTTTGAATAAGAGTCGGATTTTTGCGTTTGGTGCAACTAATGTTCTATTGGGCAAATCTATAGTGGATTTAAGTGTATTCAAGGCATCTGCGCCCGAAATTCTGTCGAAGTATCCGTGGAACTTGTAAATACAGGGTGAATGACTCGAGCTACAACTTTTAAAATGCTATTTTTAGATGAATTTTAATGTGCCAAAGCAAAAAATACATCAATTTTCAAACTGTATCAGTAGTTTTCAATATGTCCACCTTTGGCGAGAATAATGGCCTTGAGACGGCCGAAGAAAGCATCGCACGCTGCACGCTAGTGGCTCTGCGGTATTTTGGCCCATTCCCGGCGAAGTGCTTGTTTGAGGTGGTCCAAACTTTGGTATTTTTTAGTGCCTTCGCCTTCAAAATACCCCTGACAGAGAAATCCAACGGATTTGCATCCGGAGAATTTGCAATCCATTGTGTCGGAGAAATGAAGTGTGTAACATTGTTTTTTAACCAATATTGGTTGACGCGCGCTTTGTGAGACAGTGCCGAGTCTTGTTGAAATGTCAACGGTCTCCGCCCGAAATGATTGTTTGCCCAAGGCTTCAATGCTGTCACTAAGATAGTTCCACGGTATACGATCGCATTCATTTTTACGCCACGGTCCAAAAATACGAGCAGAGAGCGACCACCGGCGGTTATGGCGGCCTAAACCATCACCATCGGTGCTGCCTGCTTTCTGGTGGCTGTCCGAAAGTGTAAATTTTCGAAGGACCTCTCTGGGAAGTAAACTCGGTCATTTTGTTTGTTGACATATTGCTCCATAACAAATGGCGACTCAACCGAAAAAACCAAATTCGGCAAGCGTAGCAACTCCTTCGCTCTTTCGACTCCAACTTTTTTCTGTTGCGGTGTAAGATCGTGTGCTTTGTGGAACTTCAATGGCTTGAGCCCAAGCTCATTTTTCAGTATGTGCTGCATCCGTTCCAATGATATATTGAGCTCACCAGCCATTTTTCTTCCACTTCGACGCGGATTTCGCTCAATTCGAGCCTTCATTTTCCGAATCAATTCTGCCGATGTTGCTGTTTTTTTATGACCACCTCCATGGCGTTTTGTAACGCTGCCAGTATCACGGTAACGAGCTATGGTTTGAGACACAAATGATTCACGTTGAGGTGCCGGAGGGCTCTTGTGGCTACTTGTGGTTTTCCAGCCAAATATAAAGCAGTCACACTATCACGTTTGAATTCCATCGCGGACAAAAATTTTTCAACACAACTGAGACGCAAATCGTTTAAAAGGCTTGTAAATAATAATATTATCTGTCATGTGTCAAAATTTGAGCTCACTGTCATGAACGGTTTGGAAATTATAGCAATCTGAAATTGGTTGCAGTTCGAGTCATTCCGGGGGTAAACATGAAGCAACGAACGCTTAAAGTTCCATATCTTAATTAGTTTTGCTCCGATTTGTTTCAAATTTGTTGTTGTTCCAATCCTAAGATGTTGTATCATCATATGAAGTAATAAGAAAATGAAAAAAGAAGTTTAGAAACGTTACCCACCCTTAAACCGATTTTGACACGTTCGCATTTATAAGCCTCAACATCTCTTTTGGCCTTACTAAAATAATAAAGCAAACTATTGTATGTTGAAGATATTCGTGTTTGCACTCCATGGTGAAATTGGCAACATGCCAGCAAGTGAATATAAAAATAAACTCAATGTCCTTCTAAAGAAAGGATGGAGGAGGAAACCTCAAAGTAGTGAGTCGGTGGTAAGAATCTGGAAGGATTATATCTGCAGACTGCTGAACGGTTATGACATCCCACCATCAGAGAGAATAAACCATTCAACCTGAACGAAGACTGACATCATATCCGTCCACCCAACCAAGATGAAGTCAACGATAGTCACTTCTAAGATTAAGTCCAACAAAGCTCCTGAACCCGATGGCTTAACCGCTGTCCAAAGCAGCATGATGATTGGATATCATATTAAATCGTCTTATGTCTCGTCAACATATAAAATCCTGTCTGCCGTACTATGTGAACGAACCGGCCCTTATCAGTGTAGTTCACATTATAGTAGGTACGGAAAAAACCCAAGGGTTACAAATCGATACACTTTTCATCCATTTCAAAGCCGTATATGAGAGCATCTATGAGAGATACAGAGCTATGTCTGTGTTTGGTATCCCTGCCAAGCTCATTCGACTATACAGAATGACGATAGAGAATGGAGGCTGCTCCATCAAGATCGGTAATGGTAAAATCGAGGAATTTAATTTCAAAAAAGGACTTAAACCAAATGTACGAAATTTACAAGTAAACTCCAGAGGCATTTTATCTCAAAAGTCCGTTAAATTAACCACATACGCAAACGACATTGATTTAGTGGAAAGATTACAGTGAGCTTTCGGGGTAGGGTTGGAGACAGTTGAACCAGAAGCGCCAAAGCTGGCAGCTAAAAGCAGCACGAAAATCACGAGGAGAGTCACTTTGGCTAATCGCTGCTTCTTTAGGCTTAGAAAGCAATTGAGTAGTAAAGCCCTCTCTCGAGCAATCGAAAAGGTATTATATAAGACACTAATCATCCCAGTCTTGCTTTGCAGCCCAGAAGGTTGGACACTGACGAAAGCGGATGAAAAGGCCCGCAGGCACTTTAAGAGGAAATCCCTTCTGGTAATTTTCGGTCCCGTTTGTGTCAATGGAGAATATGTGCAAGGATGCCGATGACGGCTTAGATGGCTAGGTCACGAATAAGGATGGTAACGTATGAGATCCGAAAGCAAGAAATGATTCTTCGCTAAATACATTCTTTGGAAAAACCTTGAAGATATAAGTGTAGGAAAACAAATGAAAAACAAACCTGCAAATATTAACTACGATGAATTAAACCAGAACCGTATATCACTACATGATCTAGATTTAAACGGGCACGTTACTTCAAATGAACCCTTGAACAACCTTAGTAACATCAGGCACTCCAGAAATTGTAGCTTCGCAAGATTTGATGAAATCGCTTTTTATCAATAAAATCTAATTCAGTTGGATTTGGTAACATATGTACTTCCGGTTTTTCTGAAGGCTATTGTTCCTTACGTGCTGAAGTACATTACTTACCTGGTCAACAATATTCTCATGACTGGTAATTTTCTTTCAGCTTGGAAAAATGCTAAAATCGTACAAGTTCCGAAGAATAAGGACGAATTCAGGCCAATAGCGGTCTTACCCTTTCTTTCGCAGGTATTCGAGAAAATCATAAATTCTCAAATATCTACGTTCTATACAGCAATCACTTGCACTCCTAATAAATGTTGCTGAGGACATTAGGCAAGGCATTTGACACTGTGGATCATAAAATTGTATACAATAAGTTGTAACAGTAATTTCATTTCACGTCCCCCCTTAAAAAATTAATTTACTCTTATCTAAATAAGAGATTTCAGGCAGTTGCTATTGACAATTCTGTTTCAAGCATTTCCCATTAAATAAAGGTGGTCCACAATGCTCGATTTTGAGACCATTACTTTTCACGATGTACATACGAGTATATAATCGAACTTTTGTTATACTGCTCTATTAACATGTATGCTGATGATGTCCAGCTGCGTAAGAGTTGTCCTTCAGGTCTGGTCGAAAATGATATATGTGAACTTAATAAAGACCTAAATAAAATCCTAGTGTGGTCAAAACCCAATGGCTTTTGTTTAAACCGGACCAAATCGAAATGCTTAGTTGTATCAAGGAAGCTCATCGATACATCATATTTCCTCAAATCCATTTTGATAATGGGTAGTTGATTCAGCCAAAAGCCTTGGAATTGTCTTCAACAGACCGCTTGCCTGGAATAATCATCTTAAATCAATTCTAGGCAAAATATGTGGAGTTCTTTGCGAACGGTGGGCCACGAAAAAATGCCGTTCAAAACAAGGATGATACATGGTAGACCATAAGTGTGGGATCGGGGAGATGGTTACGCTCTAAGTCTAACCGACCATAATCCCATTTGCTTTTGCTCTCTCACTCTCCATCCCTCTGGTGGTCGCAATTTTCACCACAGTGGTAGATAAATAGAAATCATACGAGTCAGTCGATGACGAACCAGCACATAGCGCGGTCCCCAACCTTCACATATTTTAATTGTCATAAGTTTAATTAATCAATTGAATTTTTATCAATAAACTGAATTACCCACAAATTGGGGGTTCAACCGGAAAATTAAAATTTGTGACAAAAGGACAGCTATGCATCGACCGCAAAAGAAGGAAACGACAAGAAGAAGAGGAAGACGAAAAAGGAAGCGCGAAGAAGAACGAAAAGAAAAAGAAATTGATATTGTATGTAAGTACCGCTCTGTGTGTGCATATTCATTTTTTCCCATTTTGTCATATTGATTGCATTGTGATTGCGTAAAATGTATTCGGGGAGGGAGATTACGATCATGCAGAGGGAGCTGAGTGATAAAGAGAAGTTGGCAAAGAGACTTGAGGGGTAAGTCAACTCGCTAAGCACAATCGTTGCCGAGGAGACGCAAGTGCCGAAAGTTCCAACTAACAACGATGAGAAAAATAACGACGACGGCCATACAAAGGGGAGCACACGATGACGGCTCTATCGCAGATAGGTGCATCAACAGTTACTCGCCCGACGACAAATATGCAGACTTCGAGTTTTACATTCAAGGATGTGGAAGAAAGTTTAACAAAGTTTAGTGGCGAGTCGTAAGCTGGACAGCTGTGGTCTTGGACACATGTGGTCTTGTTGGGTGGAATTCGCTGCCAAAATATGTTTTTCGGAGGCGGCTATTGACCGGTGCCGCCAAAATGTGTATCCAGAGTGAAGCAGATATCAAAGACTGCGCCTCGACGAAAGTGAAGCTAGTGAAGGAATTTCAAGTTCCTGTTAATGCCGCCGAAATACATCGAAAGCTGCGCAATTCCCGAAAGCAACCTAATGAAACAGCGAGAGAATTCCTTTACCGATTACTCGAAGTCGCGAAACCCATAGCAATCGATGAGGAGTCATTAGTTGAGTACTTCGTCGAAGGACTGAGGGAAGAAAAGGCCAATAAGTGGTCTCAAGGCGAAGCTAAGGACATACGAGCGGGTCAAAGGAGCTTCAAATTCTGTGTCTAACTCTAAACCTCTGTGTCTAAATCGTGTCCAGAGGGGTTTACATTTTTCAGGTGTAGTCAATTTGGGCACCGATTATTTGAGTGTAACAGATTGGGCAAAGACGCGAAACCGGGCAAAGAGGTAAGGGTGGTAAATGCTAAATTCGGTATGAAGGCGCCATACATGTTAAAAGATGTAATGGTCGATAGTGTGCAGGCCACTGCACTAGTAGATACAGGCTGCGATCTTTGTATTGTCAGGCATGACTTCCTCTTTAAGTTTAAAAGGTATAACATTATGTCGCCTAGGATCGCGTTGTCAGCTTTGGGTAATCACAATATTCTGACGCAGGGATTCATCGAAGCTGATGTGGTTGTCGACAAGATCAGCATTCAAGTCAAGCTGTATGTAGTGGATAAGCAGGATTCCATGTTTGAGTTGATTGTAGGAAACGAGCTGTTCAAAGAGGCAATAGTCGCACGGAGGAAGAAACAGCGAAAGCCAAGATAGACGGCGGGATCATAACCAAGTCGAATGGTCCATCCACTAAGAAGGATTAGGAGATGAAGGAAGTGATCACGGAAAGAAAGCCGGCAGACTTGACGATGAAAAGGGTTGCAAGGTTCAGTGCTAAGACAAAGGAGCCAGTGGCAACAACAACGAGGAAAACGGGGCCGGTGGGAGAGCTGCGCACCGAATTTGATGACTTAATATAAAACGTTAACTGCTGGAGCCTTGAAAAATCAATTGACGCTGAGCTAACGCATTTAAAAGGGGAAGTGAGAAAGAAAATCGAGAAACTCATTAGTACCTACAATCCGAAATCCGACGTAGAGACACCGGTGCAAATGAAAATCATCCTTCAAGATGAAACAACGCCCGAGAAAAATGGCACCATACGAGAGGGATGAAGTGGAGAGGCAAGTTGACGTATAGCTAAGAGATGAAGTTGTTCAACCTAGCAATTCGGAGTTCACGTCGATGGTACTTTTGGTTTCGAAGAAAGATGGAACCCACAGAATGTTTTGTGACTATCGTCGTATAAACCGACAGATCATCAAGGACCATTTCCCAATGCCGCTTATCGAAGATGTGGTGGACCAGTTACAGCGAGGTAAGGTTTTCACCACGCTGGACTTGATCAATGGATTCTTTCACATTCCAGTGAAGCCGGCATCGAGGAAATACACCTCTTTCGTGACGCATAATGGCCAATTCGAGTTCCTCAAAGTTCCCTTTGGTATTTGCAAAATGGTGCTAGACCGTGGCCAGTACAAATGCACTTCACATGAAGTGGAGTAAGTGTCAATTCCTGAATAGGACCATCGACTTCCTAGGTTATGTTATCGAAGATGGCACATTGAAGCCATCGTCGGGAAAGCAAGGACCGTTCAAGAGTTTCCAATCCCAACCGATAAGAAGTCGCTTCAAAGATTTTTAGGACTTACTTCCCAACTTCGCCACGGTAGCCAAACCGTTAAGTGATCTGCTGAGGAAGGAAGCTAGTTTCAAGATGGATACGGATCAACAGGTATCGTTCGAGTTTTTGAAGAACGCTCTGTTTTGGGCGCCGGTACTCAAGCTATTCGATCCCAAAGCTGTCACTGAGGTTCACACTGATGCGAGCAAGCATGGATACGGAGCTGTACTTCTTCAAAAGGACAGCGAAGATCAGATGTTATATTCAATTCAGTATATGTATGAGTAGAAAAACAACACCCCAGGAGGAGAGGTATTGCTCTTATTCGCTGGCGGTTCTTGCGATTATGGGTGCTTTAAAGAAGTGGCGGATCTATCTGGTAGAGAGGTCAATCACTATTGTAACGGACTGCAACGCGTTTACGAAGACCATCGAAAAGAAGGATTTGTCCGACTTCAACTACAAGGTGGTTCACCGATCCGGAACACCGTGTGGCCATGTTGGTTGTAGACACCTTGAGTCATCCCATTAGAGAAGCGCAGTCCCAGGATCCCCTTCTGAGCGCAGTATCAAAAGTATTGGAGCACACGACATACAGCGACTATTTTTTAAAGAATGGTGTGTTGTACAACAACCCTGCCAAGGAGTAGGTCGCTATACCAGCCGCCATGGATCGAGATGGTACACCGACAGGAACACTTTGGACCGACGAAAAGGGAGGACCTCATTTCCGAAGGTTATTCCATTCAGAATGTAGCGAGGAAGGCTAAGGAGATCGTTAGAAACTACATAGAATGCATTCTAGCATAGAAGAAGGCTGGCAGGCAAGAAGGGTTCCGCCGATCGGCAAAGAAGATAGTCCGTTCTAGACATTCCACGTCGATCACGTAGGACCAATGCAAGAAACGAAAAAGCTGTACAATCACATCCCGGTAGTCGTAGATGCTTTTGCAAATTCGTTTGGCTTTATCCCACTAAGGGTATGACCAGCGAGGAGGTTATCGACCGCTTAAGAAAACAAGCGAATACTTTCGAGAACCCAAAGCGAATTATTTCCGATCGAGGCACGGCATTTATGTCCAACGCATTTCAGTATTGTGAAAACGAAGAAATTATCCATCTGGTGATAACAACGGGGGTATCTCGTGGAAATGGTCAGGTTGAATGGATCAACAGGCTGCTGATACCAATGCTAACCAAGATGTCGCTGGAGAAGCCCCAGAGCTGGTACAAGAACGTGGGACGTGTCCAGCAAATTATCAATTCCACCCCTCCTCGAAGTACAAAATACTCACCCTTTCGAATACTTACGGGACTTCAGATGAAAGCAAGAAAGGATCACCAACTGTGCGAGATGCTCCTCCACCAATAGCTGACCGCGGAGCTGGACACAGAACGTGAAGAATTCCGACGAGAGGCAAGGGACAACATTATGGAATTTCAGCGGGAAAACATTGCCGAATATAATCGGAAGAGGAAGGCGGTGCGAATTTATAAAAGCGGAGAGTTGGTGGCTGTAAGGAGGACTGAATTTGGCCCTGACCTCAAACTCAAGCCAAAATCCCTTGGCCCGTATAAGGTGTCGCAGAAACATAAACATAACCGCTATGAGGTTGAAAAGTTGGGAGACCACGACGGGCCGAAGAAGACGACCGTAGCAGCAGACGGCATGACGGCACCGTGGAGCCAGACATCCGGGCGGATGTCGAGTCAGGACGGTCGAATGTGGGATCGGAGAGATGGTTGCGCTCTAAGTCTATCCGACCATAATCCCATTTTCTTTAGTCCTCTTATTTTTCATCTCTCTGGTGTTCGCAATTTTCACCACAGTGGTAGATAAATAGAAATCGAACGAGTCACTTGATGACGAACCAGCACACAGCGCGGTACCCAACCTTCACATATTTTAATTGTCAAAAGTTTAATTAATCAATTGAATTTTTATCAATAGAGTGAATTAACATAGTTAATAGTTAAGGGATAACATTAGTTATCCCTATTTTACTGTTTGCTTGCGAACTTTTTTCCAATTGTGGCTATGAATACAGCCGAAGGCTCAGTATTGCCCACAATAATATCGCACGAGTTACGAATCGAGATTCCACAGCCTTATAACAAACACATGCCGTAATGCGATCATAATATTTTGCTTATCTTTATTTCCAACTACCTGTTACCTCTTGCGTTCTTAATATTGTAACATAATCTATTAATTTTAAAAAAAACATAACTGTAATAGTCATAAGTAGAAATAAAGAGTTTTAGGTGATTGTGGGACGTAGTCCCATTAAAAAAATCTAAGATTCTTAAGTGGCGCAGTCGGTAGGGTTGCAAGAAAATCCCAAGTTGTCTTGAATATTAGTATCGGAAAGAAAAAAAACCAGCGGTTTACTGGTAGTGAAAGTTTTCCGATTTCAAACAATTCAGTATCAGTGGCTTACTGATATAAGTGATAACAAATAGAAGGAACACAAACAACATCCAGTTTGGCTGAGTTCAACTCTTCAGTTCCAGAACCTGAACACTGCGGCTCTACGACACAATCAACCAACACAGAGAACCAAGCCAGAGAACATGGCAACACTCATTTTACTGTAAGTTAGATTTTTGATATAGTTAAGATAGCTCAAAAAAAAAAAAATAAATAAAAAAATAAAAAGTAAAATTTTCAAATTCGGTTACCCTTGAAATTAACGCCCAACTCAATCAAAAATAGATTAAGGAATAAAACATATCAAAGCGAAAGTGAAGTGAATTCTGTAGAAAGCAGTAGAGACGAAGGTCATATTGAAATTAATAGTGAAATACAACCCTCTAATATAAATAATAATATTGAAATGGCGACTAGTAGTACATCAGATCCCTCTAATAACTTCGGTCCAAATCAAATGACATTTCAATTCTTTACGAATACCAGATGCTATCAAGGATCTGCAAATGTGAAGGCAATCCATGCCTTCTCTATGATTTTATAACAAACGTAGGAGAAATTCCTCATATTACATTTCGTTGATAAGCATAACGAAACTGCGCTTATCAAAGACTTCCATAACCTTCAGAAAGGAAGCAAAACAACAGAGCAATTTTATAGCGAGGTCATCGAAATTCTTCCACTGTAAGGAACCATACACAACAGGAACCCCAATGTCATTAAAGCAAAGGGAGAACTGTATAACGAAATGTGTCCTAACAAGTTTTTAACCCCTGGGTTCTACAGTAAGATCTATGAAACCGCAATCATTAGCCGAAGCGTTCGCTAATTGAATCAGAGAGCAGAACGTGTCTTACATCAGATATGAACATAAGCCTCTTTCTAAACCATCAATGAGTGCTAACCCTCAAATTAAAAACCTACCATATAAAGCACCTCTTCTAATTCTATCCAGAAAACTGTTCATTATCCAAATTTCATCTATCCAGGATTTGGTCAACCAAACCTGAGACCACCAATTTTTCAACTGTCATTTAGACCCCAGCAGCAAATAAATTATCAGGGACTACCGTATACCCAACAACAATACGGACCCCAACAAAATAATTATCAAAGACCAATTACACAAAACCCAAACGCTCTCGCATCAAGACCACCTAAACTAAGCCGATGGATACACTTTCAGCCCAAACTTTAATAAAAAGACCATCTTCCGGACAACAAAATAATTCATTCCGAACGATCAGAGATCGTGAAAGATCAAAGCAACCCTTCTGTACAGAATCCTACAGAGTTTAGTAATACCCAAAACTACTATCCGCAATTGGACCAATACTACTTTATTCCAAATGAACCTATTCTCAATAATTCTGAATACAAATGTGAAGAAAATTCTCATTTTCTAGCCTCGGATCCTCAATATACTTGGACATAAATAAACATGGACAATCACTTCCGTACATACATATATCCTCTCCAATTGGAAAACCTTTAAAATTTCTTGTAGATACAGGGGCATCCGCCTCATTTATCAACCCAGAATACGTATACAAAAGTTTACTGCGATTTTCTGACACCTGTCACTTTTGAAGCCAATGAACGGTTTAAAACAAAATCTACTCGACCGATTCTTTTGAAATTTAGTGCACTACTTCCTTACATAAATGACCAGGTATCACTAAGAGCTTTTTTTTGTTTTTCATAATTATTGGTGTTTTCATTTCTACGTGTCACCAAAAATAAAAAAAAATAAAAAAAAAAACAGAGATACCTTGGGAAAGCGATTATCTAATGATATCATTTTGGCAACTTTTTTCGAGGCGCCTCCGAACATTTGCTGCCATCGGCTTAATTATTAATGTTTTGCTTTCAAAAATTAATATTAATCATATAGTATGTTGTATTGTACTATAACGCAACAATCAATTAAATCAATTTGTATTACCTGCAGCGTCTAAAAAATTCTTAAAAATGGGCCTTTTCTTCGCTGAATTAACGTTATATATACATTTATATATTGTACAGAAAAAAAACATTTTTATTTCACTCTAAAGAACCTAAATTACCTTCTTGTCTACCATTTAAAATAAGGTAGATTGCTGGTGCACTACCAAGTCGATATAAATTGAAAATATGTAAATATGGTAACTCCTGCAGTTCGACATTATTTCCAATGGCAACGTCTCACTCAACGTCTTTCTAATAATTCTATGTTAGCGATCTATTCAGAACTGTACAATAAATCTGCAACTAGTGCAAGTTAGCAGGACGGCAACAAAGTCCTAAACACTGCCTTGATAATGGATTTGATAACTAAACAAAACTGATCGAATACCGCGTCTGAACAAAAAATGTCTTAACAATGAATTTCTATTGATGGTTGTTCTGGACTCCAGAGATCCGTAGATCAATAATAAACTAGAAATGAAAAAAAGCAACTGTGAAAATGTAAAAGAAACTTTGGTTATTTGCAAAATTTAAGTAGAAGCCCTAACAATTAATACAAAATGTTGCTTTATAAATGAACATCTATTTTTCTTTTTGAGTCACAACTACAGCTGGTTTGACAAAACTCTATGGCCTAAAAGAAAACAACTGCTTGACTAAAGAAAAAAAATTGATTTAAAGGCTGTTGACATTTCCTAAATGTACAAAGGGCTTAGTATATTCTCCAGTTTCCTCCATTCCCAATTATCGCCTTAGACCTTTGTCAACAACTTGCACGAAATTTTTCTAACAAGGTATTTTTAAAAGCGGTTTAAGCTCCATCTTTTATTTTAATTTTCTGCGTCGTTCGTCCCCAGACATTTTCATCTGGAGATTGAGATGGACAACCCAATCCATTTTCTTCTTTGAAGGGCGGACAGATGACTACGTTGTTTAGAACCGGTGTTTTTGTATTAGCCAATCTTTATTTCCATATCTGAACCTAATTCTAAAAAATGCTAAGAGTCGTTTTTTAAACGGATGAATCATGCCTTGGATATCGAAGTTCCCAATGAAGTTCAAATTCCGCCGCGCAGAAATGGGTATAAACATGTAGTTTGCTAGATTTTTCATTCCACACGCACGCGTCTCAAGCCAATGGATTGCCAACAAAAAAATGTGAAACGCAGTGAGCGAAAATAGTTTAGTCTTGTCCATACCTTTGTAACAGTGAGCCCATTTAAGTCTTTTTTCAATGTGTGTTTCAGACTTGGGCGTAATGACTTTGTAATTACAATTTTTCCTCTGATCGAATTCTGGAGATAGAAGCCTCAAAATCTTTGTAGTGTTCTCCGCCAATACCGCCTAGATTCGCAGCATAATAACAAATATGCCAAAGCTCTCCAACTCTGAAACCTCGCAACTCTCGGCAACGCACCGAGGATATTAGAGATGAAGAATTAATTGAACCTCGCTTGTTAGGTAGTGATAGGGTTCTGTAATTAATAAAGAATTCTATTCACAGTTTTATTGAGTATCGTGGTACTGTGAGAATAAAAACAAACCCAATCGGAATAGGAGTAACCAAAATTTTTTTTGATTTCATAGCGTGCATAGAGAAAACGCGTGAGACTGTAAGCCTCCGCGCTGTTTTAACACATAAAAAGGCTCATTCAAAAAACTACGTGCGCTAAGGGTATCCACGGGATCCAGGATACAGGACTGAAATACATAACTTTTCCTTCAGAAAAATATCTAATAGTAGCAAAGGGGTCTATTATAAAAACATACGGTTCTAAGCTTTTGGGCTCCGACATAGGTCTCCGAGGAAAATGTCCGTTCCCGTTTCCCCTGATGCAATTACGAAACCTATAATTGGAGCCGACTTTCTCGACTTTCTAATAAAACTTAGAAATCTGTGCATTGCTGAGCCTAAAGCACCAAAATGAAACGTTTTTGCATAGTAATCACGTGTGATGAAAAGTGGATTTGACAAATTGGTATTGTCCGATCCTATTGCATGAATATGCTAGACCCCACACATCATGCGTAACAATACAAAAACTTCTAACGCCGGGATTTTAAATTCTTCCTCATCCACCGTACTCTCCTGATGTTTCTCCAGCGGACTATCACCCTTTCCGCAGTCTAGAATCATTTTGCCGACAAAAGGCATTCCAAAACCGAGCAAAGGCTCCTATAAAAAAGGAATAATGGAATAAATCACGTTGGAAAATAGTTATAGATGCTAACGGTTCATATTTTGACTAAATAAAAAATTGTAAAAAAAATATTGGCTTTTAAATTTCTTATTATTTACCTCAAAGTCGGACATTTCATTTGGTACAACCTAATAGACATAAACATTTGCTGAAATTGATCATACGCCTTTAATAACAGTATTGGTTACCAAGGCCGCATGTTGTTTTGCAAAATCAAATCTTCATTTAAGTTTGAGAAAACGGTTCTCACAATGATTGATCAGCGGAAAACATCCACGAGTGTCAGCAGACCTCATATTTTGACTAAATAAAAAATTGTAAAAAAAATATTGGCTTTTAAATTTCTTATTATTTACCTCAAAGTCGGACATTTCATTTGGTACAACCTAATAGACATAAACATTTGCTGAAATGATATACTGATCATACGCCTTTAATAACAGAGTGTCAGCAGACCTTATGTACGAAAGTGCCTGGCATTCGTCTATCTACAAAATTGCTAACCGAGTGCTATTTTTGATCCAAAATGAATTCGGATTTAAAGAAATTTGCTGTTTCTTGTATTTAGTGTCAACTATCAAAAGTACACCCGACATACGAAGTCGCCAGTCGGTAAATTTATTGCCTCAGCAATCGGTTTGAACATATGCGATGTATTTGGTGGATACGCCTACATTCTACACGTTGTTGATCGACTTACGCGCTGGCCGGAGGCATACCCGTTGAAAGCATGTTTGCCGAGACAGTTGCAAGAACGTTCGCTATGGAGTTCAGAAGTAGATTTGGCGTCCCTTCGAGGATCACAACGGACTAAGGAGATCTGTTTGAGTCAAAGGTGTTTTCTGCACTAACTAAATTGCTGAGTTTTCATCGAATCAGAACCACTTCCTATCATCCACAGCAAACGACCTTGTCGGCCGTTTTCATCGAGTCTTAAAAGCTGTCATAAAGTGCAAAGGTAACACCAGCCATTGAAGTGAGGATTTGCCTCTGTTCCTTCTTAGCAAACGATCCGCTTTCAAAACGGACATCATTTGTTCTGCAAGTACTATACGGGGAGCCATTACGCTTACCAACAGACTTTTTCTCCAAAGTCCAATCATGATTGCAATCACCTTTCACGTTTTTCATTTTATTTTATTTTTATGTACTTACTTACATATGTTATTTATAAGTATCTTATATAAGCTAAGTTCATTTTGTTTCATTATTTCGGTAATGTAAAGTAATCGCCTTCAGCTGGAAATTACGATACTGCAGCATTGTAACAGATATGCCAAAGCTCTCCAATTCTCCAACCTTGCAACGACAATGCCTTTACAATGTACATATGTAGTCATACACCGAAGTTAATAAAATTGATGAATTAGCTGATCTTCGTCTGTCAGGCTTAGTGTACGGTAGCGACAGGGCTCTGCTAATTTAGTATAAGAACGGGTGAAAAGTTTAATTTTATTAATAAAGAATTGTATTGGAATATCATCGAATTATTTCTTTTTTGTTTTTTCAATGGCTTTTGAAACGTTGTTTGTTTTTCTCCCAGTAAGTCGTCAAGGGTTTCAATGTTCATCAAATCGTTTCACCCACTCGCCCATAAAACTTTTTTGAAGTTGTAACGCATAAATTTGATCCCCGTCGATGAGTAACAGGAGATACAGCTATAAGCCGAACTTTGTATAGAGCACTCATTACCGAAAACGTCTTATAAGTTTTTCTTATTTTCTCATCTACTTCAACTATCGGATTAATTTTTACAAGCCACTCGATTCTACCAAACACTTGTCAATATATTTTTTGCTGAAGCAATTCCTCTTCAATGATTAATAATAATCTCGATATTTAACCTATTTATTTGCACGCCCGTACAAATATGGGCTTGTTTTCGCTGACGCGCTGCTAAATTCACCTATGCATACTACTCGCTTATTACGCCCACTCAGAGAATACCTGTTTATCTAACATCACTTTGGGATGCGATTGATTGCTTACCTAAAATGTTGTGTTCGATAACTATCCAATTAACGACAGCAAAGCATGGTTATTTGTATGTCGATTTCTTCGAAAACGTTCCACGTCTGTTGTGTCTGCCTGCAAAAAAGAAATACGGTATTTGTAAATAAATAATTATTTCAGAAAACCTCTTTTATTTTATAAAGTAACTAGGAAATTGAAGGTCAAACTCTCAAGCTTGGAAAATAGAGCTACATACGTTGAATGCAAAGGTCTTCAGTTTAAATTTTGAGCCTGTGTAATCATAGCCTGCAGAAAAAAACACTTTGCTCTATGTAGTTAATTCATTCGTTTATGCAGAGACTTATACAATTCAAAGTAACCATTATCCCACTCTGCAATGCACACACGACTCCCCCAACGCACCGTTCACTCGTCTCTCAAATCTATCTCCCTCACTGGCAGTTCTCTCGCTATGCCGAAATGTGAAGAACTCTTACTAAAAAAAAATAAATCCCGAACAGGAGCATGTGAAGAGTTGAAAATTCCGCTAATCATATCCATGTAACTTGTCGATAAGACTGCAGACGGAGTACCTACCGATTAATTTGGTAAAGAGCATATACCAACTCATCTATGGCTTCGTTTGTCTGACCCTCAAAAAGGGAGGTAATGCGGCATATATTTACGAACCAGCCTCCTAACATCGTGTAAAAGATTTTAATCACCGTACTGAAACATGAGAAGTACTTATGATGATTTTAGCCCTGGTAAGTCCACCATCGACCAGATATCTAGTCAATGTCGCCTGAAAGTATTATAAGATTGTAAAAACAAAAATTCGTTTAATTTAACATTACCATCTCATCGACAATTCCAAATTTGAGCGATTCTGAAAGTCCAACGCCTTGAACTCGTCCCCGACTATCCTGGTAAGGAACTCTTACGGTGAGATAGTCGACCCAATCATTCACCTGAAATTGTAAAGATGTAAATGACACGTAATTTTTAAGGAACTTTGAATTATTTCCAGTTTAAAAAATACAGAACAGTTAAGCCAGCCTTCCCAACTTAGTTCCCCTAAATTACCAACCCGCATTATAGCTTGAGAGACCGTGTGTGAGAATAATTTTGTTGCAAATTTCGCCTTTTGACGTTCTGCACCTTTAACATATAAATTGGTTAGTGATATTTTGTATGCAATACTCAAACAAGACTTATCATTAGTTTTCGAAATAAGCTCTTCTATGATTCCTCTGAACATGAGTTGTCCGTCCAAAATAGAACCACCATTATCAACGAAGTTGTTCCGGATGAGTTTTATGAGATGAGGCACATCAGCGAACACAAACACATTCCTTGAGTCATCGGCTGGGTTTTGAAAAAACGATTTTGTAACCGTGATTTCAAGTTCACGCAGAAAATCTTGATTTGTTCCCCCGAGATCACAGACGATTATACACACCTTAAAACCACATTCACTTATTTGGTGAATAATTCTAAACAGTATTTGTTTGGTCATCCGTTGGTTAAAATCGTAGAAAATTTGTTGTTTCCAATTGCCAATCATCCTTATCATCGCCACTTGGAAGTATTTCGCAGCTTTCAGAGTTTCATCCTTTCGTTTGTCGTAGACAATTTTCTCTTTGACATTCATTTCGTCAAATGAACGTACACAAATTTTGTCAACTTCTTCCATATCGAGGTTTTTTATAATATTCAACACGAATTGGATTATTCCCGGATATACCTCTAATGTTGAGCACCACTTTTTAAGTGTTATCACAGCTGGAAGAAGGTAGGCTTGGACGCCAGCTCCATGTATTGCGATCGCGTTAGCAATATGGTCTGATGACCATTTTGTACGTTTTTGAGGACATTCTAATTTTCTTAATTTGTCATTGGCAAAAATATGACCAACGGAGTCAATAGTTTGTTGCTGCTTTCAGTTTTCTGCTTTCAATTTTGCTATTTGCTCCAATAATCAGCAAAATACAAACAATGGTTGAAATTCTAATTACACTAAATTCGCATTACACTAATTTAATATGTCATCTACTTACTGAGAATATGTAGGTTGATTTCATCAGTTTGTGTACTACAGTCGAACATTAATGATTTAACTTTTGTACCGCAGTCTACCTTGGAAGCATCAGTTTGCATAGAGCAATCACACTTGTTTGATGGAAATAAATTCTCCGCCGGGACTTCCAGATCTACATATGTTTTCCTTGTCATGCACAATTAGTGCATCACTGAAATAAAAAACCGAGTGTTATTAATGTAAATAATGGTTATAATAATTGTTTGCCACAAATTCGCACCGTTTTTGTATTTAACTTGTCTTTTCGGCGGCACAAAAAAACCCGCTGCTTGCACATTTTACTTTGTTTTTGAAAGGAGTGATACGATATCTCTTCATTTCCAGTTTTATTTCTGCTTTTATAGTTGTTTACACAACACCCGTACACAGAACAACGCATTTTAACACCGTTAAATTTTGTTTAATCAATTTTAAATCAGAAATCTATCGCAACTAAAATATTTCCACCTTTGTCGTCGCTGTGATCGGCCATATTGCCAGAATTTGACAGATGCGCAGAACGAGACCAAAATAATTATGCCAAGTATATTACCTTATTATATGTACGCAACGAATTTGACATCAAAAGAAAAAATTAGAGAGCTGTTAATTGAGTTTTCGAGGTTTAGTTGTAAATGAGTTAAATAGTGTCGCCAACTAAGAACAGCCTACACCACCAGCTTGAACAGCAAGCCATAATGGCAAACAATAATTTCGATGTGGTAAATGCTTTGTCTACCTTACACCACTGTAGAGGTCCAGAAAAGGACCACACTTGTCAATCGCTGTTTCTTTGAAGTTGGAAAGTAAGTCCCTCTGACGAAAAACGAAAAAAGTATTATAAATACTCGTACATATAGGCATATGACAGTTATCGACTCAGTCTTACTATACGGAATGGAATGATGGACTTTATCTAAGGTAAATAAAGATGCCTTTCGAAGGGTTTTCGGTTACCTCTATATAAATGAAATTTTGGCAAGAAGATATAATAACGAACTGTATGGGTCATGCAACTACAATCGATTTGTCAGAAATGCTAGAATTTATCAGCTCCCTTCGTATCTCGGAGGGGACTCATTTCCGATTCCTACACCTATACGATTTTTTTCTCAAAGTATAGTAAGGAATTTCTCCTTAAAGTCTTCCACATATTATCCTGTATATGTACGAGTATATTGTTCTTATAATTTAGCGAATGAGATAATAATTCAAGCTATTGAAATCAGAAATTTTGCATGAAAACAATACTTGCATAATGCATCACACATTAAAAATGTAATACTACACATACAGATTTTTCCAATAAAGCACAAAAAGCTAAGGTTGAACAACATACCATAGCAACGGCGCGCTTTGGAATATGCCGAAAATCTGTACTAAACATACGAGGATTGGTGCACAAGAACTTTGGCAGAAGTCGTGCTTTAGTCAAAAAGTCGAAATATTTTCGAAAGCTTTATTGGGGTTCATGAAAATTATTTACTTGCGATTTTTTAAACAAAAGTTTATTTTGGTTTTAAGTCTAGGACAAAACCTAGTATTACAGCTCTAAATGTCATCCTTTCACCCTTTCCTGAACACAAACCAGTGAAATAAATTTTCTTTATGCACATAAACATAAAGGGGTTTTCAAAAGGGTGATTCAATTAAAATGTCCTTTCAGCAAATGAAAAATTCTTTTCTAAGTCTCTTATAATGTATCTCGTCCTCTTTATTTGATGCCCAGATTCTCTTCAATGTACATATATTGAGATGCAATATATGTAACGAATCTATTCAATACTATTTTGATTTTATAAGAAGTCTGAAAGTCTTTTCTTCTTCCTCTTAATCTACTTCACGTGTTTAAGAACTGGTGTGAATTATGTATCGCCGGCTAAAATTAATCCAGTTAAGTTAATCTGGCGGTGAATATCGGAATTATTTCCTATATAATAGCCTAAGCTTCTCATGCTAATAACTATTTCATTATGAATCAAGTTTCCCGATAGACACGAAATTGGGTTCGCAGACTAATAGTTTTCACTGTTTTGGCTTAAGTTGAATTTTTTTTGTATCAGGTCGGTTTACATCTGAAAACATAAGCATACTGGTTTGAGCAGAATCTAAATATATTTTGTACGTCTTAGTAGTTTTAACCTAAAAAAGAAGATTTGCTGATATACGTAGGCACGTATATAAGCCCATCGTTTGCGAATAATATATTGTATAATAGGTTCATTCGAAATATATAGAGCAGATAATAGAATTGTCGGGAATGCTTCTCATAAGTACGAGGGCGAGTCAATAAGTCCGTGACTTTTGGATTAAAACACAGATTTTTTGATAAAAAAATAATTTTATTTTTCAACGTAGTCTCCCTTGAGCTCTATACACTTTGTCCAACGCTTCTCCAATTTTTTTATCCCTTCCAAAAAAAATGATTTTTCGAGGTCCTCAAAATAGGCCTTTGTTTGCGAGATGACTTCGTCAAATCTTTTTCCACCAAGCCATTTCTTCAGGTTTGGGAACAAGAAGTAGTCGCTCGGAGCCAAATCTGGAGAATGGGGTGGATGAGGGAGCAATTCATAGCCCAATTCATGGATTTTTGCTATGGCAACTGCACATGTGTGCACCCTTGCATTGTCTTGGTGGAAAAGAACTTTTTTCTTGGCCAAATGAGGTCGTTTTTTTTTCAAATCGTCATTGAATCGGTCCAATAAGTTGGCATAATATTCCCCATTGATTGTTCTTCCCTTTTGAAGGTAGTCAATGTGGATTATCCCGCGTGCATCCCAAAAAACAGTCGCCATAACTTTATTGGCTGACAAACCCACCTTGGCCTTCTTTGGCGCCGATTCACCCTTAGAAACCCACTGTTTTGACTGTTGTTTGTTCTCTGGTGTGTTGTGATGGATCCATATTTCGTCCACGGTTACAAAACGGCGCAAAAAATCCTCCATATTGCGATTAAACAACGCCAAACCTTCCTGTGAAGTTGTTACACGATTGCGTTTGTGGTCGACTGTGAGCAAACGCGGCACCCATCTTGCGGAAAGCTTTCTCATGCCCAAGTGATCATTCAAAATTGAAACCACTGAGCCATGCGAGATCCCTACGGCTTCCACAATCTCTCGCACTTTCAATCTTCGGTCGTGAATTTTTTCGATTGTTTCGGGTGTAGAGACCTCAACTGGGCGTCCAGGACGTTCGGCATCTTCAGTGCTTGTACGGCCACAACGAAATTCAGTAAACCACTTTTTTACCATTGAAATCGATGGTGCAGAGTCCCCATAGTATTTATCAAGCTTAGCCTTGGTCTCGGTAATGGTTTTTTTTCGCAAGAAATAATGCTTAATAAGCACACGAAATTCACTTTTTTCCATTTTCTCCTCAAATTAGTGAGTAGTCTGATAAAAATAGCTGTCAAACACAAACTAACTGACGCAGCAAGTTTAAATTTTGACAGGAGTCAACTGACAGATGCCTGTTGACGGGAGCAGTGTTGCTGTTTCAGTAAAGAGGTCAGAAATTCAAAAAGTCACTGACTTATTGACCCGCCCTGGTAGAGCTGGCATATTTTGAAGTTTCTTGAATTTTTTTGTATTATATCTTGAATTTTCAGTAATAAGTTATACCACTAATTCAGAACTTGCCACAGTTTCTGTTTATTTTAAAGGATACATAGGGTGCTTGATTGGCTTCAGTCTATCTGCTATAATTGCACCAAGTAATTTCTGATTGATTTCAGTATCAAAGTCAGCTCTCGATCATAATTCGAAGAGAGGTTTCGGAAACACTTTGTTGACTAAGCCTATATTAAGTTATTGTAGTCTATAAAATGTATACAACAAACTTTGTGACTACTTTTGTGGCAAATGGAGTCTGCGCCTGCCGATATTGGAAGCAAATATCAGAATGAAAGGTGTAGTGATAAATACAGTGCTTGCATACTACGAGCTGTTCTTTAAGAGAAACATTTATACTTTTGTACTTTTAGACACCTGCCTTTCCTAAGGGTCTAAATACAATATGAACTCCCTCACGCAATTGAAACTTTCTCGAAATATACATAGAAAAAGTAAAGCTTGTCGTATTGGCTTGCTCTTCAAGGTATTTATATGTTGACTACTGGAGTTCACATGTTTAATCCGGATGTCTTTTAATCGAGATTATCTGCGTTACAGCTTGCAACAAATTTTTATTTATTTTTTTTATCAGCGAAGAAAGGTGAAAATCTTCTATGGACACTATGAGTTTCAGATTCTTACTCATTTATACGTACTAGGTGGCGAAAAAGTTATCACCCTATCTGAAGATGACATAATTTTTGCAAGTAGCCGCAAATTTCAATTCTAGTTTGACATTTATGAAGTAAATAGATACAAAATATACGTCAATATGACATGAATCGCTATACTCCTAAAGAACGCGGAATAATTGTTATGATTTTTTTTGCGGAATAATTCATCGCTGGTGTTGGCATAGCGTGAATTTCGGCACAGATTTCCCGGTCGTCCGAAACCAACTGGGCAAACACTACGACGCTTAGCCGCTCGCCAAGAAGACTATGGGACAACACATGATGCTGCCAGGTCTGGCAGGCCCGGAGCAGCCGTTCTGCTGAGAAGATCGCAGATGTGTCGCATAGGACAACCAGATGATGTGCTACGCAATTGGCAATCAATCGGCGGTCTTTACAGAGAATTTTTGTGAAAGGCTGTAAAATGTTCCCACACAAACTGCAGACAGCACATCAGCTGTTTGATCACTAAGCGCGTGTAACCTACGCTCAAGCCATCCTGAATCTTGACCACGAGCTAGACAACTTTTCATCGAAAATTATCCTGAGCGACGAGGCCCATTTCCATATCGTTTTGGGACACCGAAAATCTACGTATAACCCCAAAGAGCCATTACACTCACTCAAAGTTTTTGCATGAGGCAGGAGGCGTCATGAGGCCGCCATGGGCAAACGACTACTGCGGCCGGCGAGCGCTACAGAACCACGCTCTATGACTTTCTGCTTCCTCAGTTTAATGAATTGGGACTGTAGAACCTGTAGTTCCACCATGATGGAGTAAAGGCTCATACTGCATGGGCGACAACCGAAATATTGAGGGCTGCATTTCCGGATCGCCTTATCTCTCGGTTTGGCGATTAGCACTGGCAGCTAAGATCGGCTGATTTAACGGTTCCATCTGTCTTTTTGTGCATTTTTTTAAGTCACAAGTCTATTTCAATAAGCCTCAGACTCTTAAAGCCCTCAAAGAGAACATCCGTCAAGAATGCGAGGACCTACCGCCGGAAGTTCTGGAAAGAGTGATGGAAAATGCCACAAGTTCGTAGCCGTAGCACGAACGGTTCATCAATTCTAGTGGTGGCCACTTAGCCGATATCATTTTTTCGACCAAATGACAGCAAAATTAAGACATCAGAACCAACGTTTTTCATTCACAAAAAAATTTACAGCCAAAGAACATCGGGTGACAACTCGAAATCAATAAGTTGTTTACTGCAACAAAATTTCGACTTTATCAAGCAATTTTACTGTCATGAAATAATCGTGTTTTGCAGGTGTCTTTCTAATGAAAAATCGTACATATTCCGCTACTTAAATGCTATTAAATTTTATCGCGCAAGGTCGAAAGGTTTGGCCCTCTGAAGGCGGCTCAATAGATTTCTCCCCAATATTTGTAGGACTATATTATTGATAATTCCACTTCGTCGAATTTTGTGTTTTCTTGCAAACGTTTTTTGTTTCACCTTGAATTCTAGGAACTCCGTGATTTCTGTGCACATCGTAAATTTTTATGTACATAGACAATTTCCTTTTGTAAAATATTGGTATTCATTTAACTTGTACAACCCCTGAGTTTTATACCATAGGTCCAAACTAGCTTCAGCACTTGCTTGTTCTAGATAGAATATGTTCTACAAGTATGTAGCAGGTACGTTTCTCAATATTTCTTTTCGAGTTCTTTTTCACGCGTGACATTTTAATTATGGGTCGAGTATTTTTCGAGGTATTTAACCTCATTTGCAAACGGAATACAGACCGAGTTTGTGAAGGTAAGCAACCTGCTCCACTTCTGTACGTAAAGCTTACTTGTAGAGATGTTGTTCCATTGAGGGCAATTCGCTAGGCCTTTGCACATTCATTTACATTATTAGGAGCGCACAAATGAAAGAACACATATACACGTAATCACAACTGTAATCTCTGTATTACTACGAGGCGGCACGTATTATCGGTTATTTAAATTCGCGCCGCCATCCATATGGATTAATACCGTCGCGTATTCTCCATCTTCTGACCTGATTCTCACCGGATATTATCAAATAACTGCCAAAGATCCTTGGGAGATGTTTGTTTTGAGTACACGTCTGACAATGCTCTGTACCTCTTTTCACACTGACATAACTCTGTTCAATTCTGTGGTCCATATATGTGTATTCAGATCTCAAAGGTATTCGCTGCAATCTTATTTATTGTGCCCAGTCCAAAGCTGTGCACCTTGCAGCTATTTCAACATATCACCTTTCTTTCTCGACTTGTAAAAATCTCGCGCTCAGAAGCTTTTTTTCTCACGCACCCAGAAAATTTTTTGCGGTGCAGAAACCGATCATTGTCCATACATGAAAGCCGTAGGTGAATAAAATTCTATACATTTATATCAGAAAGTTTTATTGGGTCTCGGAGCGGTTACGACACCCAACTTACTCTTAGAAATATCGCGTTTTGAGGCTTTAAATATCACTAGTATAGTCAACATTTTTTTTTGTTAAGCTTAGATATACCTACATGTAAAACCGCTGTTTTCAACTTATTACCTAAAGAATATTTTCAATTTCTTTACATAAACCTTGGTAGGTAAACTGCTTCAAATACTGCCAAAGTTGTCAAAGTATCACGATAATGTTATGATCGATTAATCAAACCTTGGAGAGTCTCGGAACGATGCATTTTCCTGCAGGACGATAAGGCTACGAGGAGGGAAATGTTGATGTAATGGCAAAGCGTGCTCCCGCATACCAAAGGGAAGTTCGCCTATGGCACTAAGCGCTACCTAGTACATAAACTAACCACTGCCAGAGTTAGGAATATGGTATGTTCAATTCATATCCAGGAGACCTCGGCATTCCATGCAGTGAATAATGCACCTTGACCTCATTTCCTCCCTTCCTTCTTTGTGAATACTCATTTCACTTTTTTATTTTTTTTTTATTTTGCGCATCCTATGATTTCAAATCAACATATTTAATTTAACAATCCTCCAGGTAAAAAACACGCAATAGAAAAAACTTAATGTTCTTAGCTGTTGTACTATAATTTTAAAATGCTCTTAGTCTTGTGAAACAGTCCGTACAAGGAGAGTTTCTAAAGTTTTGAAGTTTCGCGTCTGCAAATGCAGTTTCCGTTATTTGATTATTAAACTTCTATAAGGATTATTACCATTCACTGTGATTCTAAAAAATGAAATAAGAAGACTGAATTATTTTTTTTAATTTCATTTTCGATGAAATTATTTAAAATGCTTGCAAAACAAATTTTTCGTGGCTCCCCAGCCATTCAGAACGCACTCGTATATGCGAAGGGGTTTTGTTTTTGTTCCGACAAATCTTCCATAGAGATAATTTTTAAATACATATTGTATTAATATTGTGACAATCATAATAAATAATTGAATTTTTTTAATTTAACTTTTTTTTTTTTAATTTTGGTGAGGGCTGAAGCCCCTATTTATTTTGATTAATACAAGCTTAATCTAACTTAAAAATTAAAACTAAAAACCAACAGAGAGACTTAAGAGCTAGGAACCTGGGTGGGGATGGAGGAGATTTGAAGATTCGACGTACTCAAGCGTAGGCGGGGACAGAGCATAATCTGGAAGTGTTGAACTAATCGCAAAGCGTGCAGGAAGCAGATTCGCCTTGCCCTTTGGTCATTTTCGAGCCGAATACTTAATTATTAATAAACTACACAAAACATTGAACATATAAAAATAAAAAATAAAAAAGTGCAAGTGCAAAGTGTAAGTGTGCAATATATCCCGGAATTTATTCAGAAAATTAAAAATACAAGTTTATTCATCTAAATCTATATTGTCCCCTTCAAAGTAGAGGTGGGTCGATTTCCATTTTTGTGTTAAGGAAACGAGACAGTTATTTAAAGAAATAAAAAGCACTAACGAGAAATTATAATTATGTACTGCGAGAAAATCAAAAACCATTTTAGTCTCATCCACCCAAATGAAACCGTTGTTTTCGATGTAAAATAAATCCAACTTTTCCTTGTTGATTCCACTCCTTTTTGTGCAAAAGATATGAAAACGCTTTTTCGTTCGTTTCGTGAATGTAGTTACTGTCAGCCAGGGCCACTATGTATCAGGATGGAATCATGTTATTCGTTTTTCTCCTTCATGCGTTTTTCATATTTGCGGAACAGAATGATGCGTTCGCATACCTGATTTGAATTTTTGTATGCAAATAGGTAAATGTAGTTCCTATATAAACTGTTTCCTGTTTCAAAGTAATCCCCATCGACTCCAACATATTTATGCCAACGTTTGATCCAATCCTCTAAACATTTTTTTATATACGGTTTTCGATATGTCCATCTGTGCTTCCTGCGATTTTTCCATTACATCCTCTCGGCTGCTGAAACGCGTTCACCGTAGTGGTTTTCTAACTCGATTGAACAGAAATAAGTCACAGGGAGCCAATCAGGTGAATTCGGTGGCTGTTGGCTGGTATTTGTTGCATTTTTCGTCAAAAAATTACGAATAATGATGGCACTGTGCGACGGTGCGTTATCATGGTGCAAAATCCATGAGTTTTCTGCCCACAATTCTGGTCTCTTTTGGCGAATTGATCCACGCAAACGTCTCATAACGCCCAAATAATATTCTTTGATTACTGTCCGGCCTTCTGGCAAAAATTCATGATGCAATATACCGTTTCAATCCATGAAAACCGTGAGCATTGCCTTCTTTTTTGACTGAAAACGACGTGGTTTTTTTGGTCTCGGCTCATTTGGTGAACGCCATTCACTTGCCTGATGTCTGGATTGCGTGTCGAACTCATAAACCCACATCTTGTCTCCAGTAATGATCCTTTTGATGAATGTGGGATTGGATTCAGCCTCGCAAATCATCTCTTTTGCGACGTCAACACGGTCTCTTTTTTGCATGAAATTGAGGTCTTTTGGCACCAATTTTGCTGCTACACGACGGAAACCCAAATCATTAACCAAAATGTGTTGGACGGATTCATGGGCATTGTTCAAGTCCTCCGCTATCTCTCTGATGGTTAATTTGCGGTTATTGACCAACATTTCTTTTACTTCATCAAAGTTTTCGTCGGTTTTCGATGTCGGTGGCCTGCCACTGCGTTCATCATCTTCGATTGACTCACGACCACTTTTGAACCGCTCGTGCCACTGGTAAACGACCGTTTTCTTTAGAGAATCGTTGCCGAAACACTTTTCTAACATGTCCAACGTTCGCACACCATTAAATCCGTTTTTTACGCAAAATTTAATACAAGTTCGTTGTTGCAAATTTAAATCCATTTCTAAAATTGTAAAAAATCGCCCACACACACAAAGATAGATGTACTCTTGGCTACGTAACTTTTGCAAAATGTCAAGCTATGACGCTAAGATTCAGAAAAAATGTCAAAAACAGATTTACCAACTCAAATCGGAACAATGGGAGCGCCACGCGGTGGGGTCCCCCGGGAACTTTTTGATCAAGGTGGTATATACATATATGTTATGTAGATATACTCGTATATATAAAACAAATAAAGTACATACATATATTCCCTCGCGGTCAGTGTCTTGCCCCTGTCTTTCTCCTTTTTAAACTTAAAGACTCATTCGGTGGTTGTGCATAAATCGCATTTCCCGCCCCGTGTAAAAATTAAATTTATCAACTTTGACCTCAACTGTCACCAGACGGGCAAAGCGGAGCAAAGGTCGTGAGTTGCTGAAATAAAATATATTATTTAATTAATAATTTAATAAACAGCTGTATCCAATAACTACTAATAAATACTTGATGTGTACACATATCTATTGGTTAATTAATTTTAGATATAAAACCTTTAAAAATGTTGAAATTGTCAACGGGTGCAGATCAAAAAGTTTTCGGGGGCAGATTCATCGTGACCACTCCAACTTCAAAAAGGCTGGGGCATCACGTCGTACAGCCAGCTACTTTTCGGGTGGTCTTCTTATTCTAGAAGGAAACTTCAAGAACGCGCTTGGTCTTCAAGCGAAGTTTCGACGAGAAGAAATTGAAGAAGGTCTGAAAGTGGAAGATTTTGATGAAATTTTTGAACTGCTACAAGAAACATATAGTATTTCACTTACAGAGGGGAATTGGTCGATGCTATCGACAATGTCAAGTCAGCATCTAAAGAGAAGATTGTGGAAAGTGAATCCACAGGTGCTTCTTGTAATTAGCTCTCCTTACCGCAAATACAAATACCGCATTTTGAGGGCTCGTACACGAAGTGACGGGCTTTCCACCAAGTTTTTTTTTTCCTTTGTCCACAATAATAAAGGGCTAGGGAATATTAAAAAATTACACTATTTGAAATCGTCTCTTATATATGGTACGAGGGGCGATCAATATATTCTCGTTATCGATATGAAGGAAAATGCGAATTCAATTTAAATTGTTTTTATTTTTCAATATAATCTCCCCTAACATCAATTTATTACATCTTGAGATAAGCTTTTTTAAACCCTCAAAAAAATAAATTTCTTCTTTCTCTGCAAAATACCGACTTGAGTTCTTCATCATTCGAAAATCTTTTTCCACTAAGACATTTTTTCAAATCCGGAAACAGGAAATAATCACTAGGGGCAAGGTCTGGACTATAGGGTGGGTGTTGGATTTCTTCGAAACCACAATCTCGCGCAGCAGCCTTGGAAACTCGCGCCGTGTGAACAGGAGCGTTGTCATGAAGAAGCAACACACCCGCTGCGAGTCTACCCCGTCTTTTCTTTTTAATTTCCTCCCGCAAACTATGCAAAGCGGAAGCATAGGATGTGGCGTTGATGGTTTCACCTTTTTTTTGTACTCAATGAGCAAGATTCCCTTTGAGTCCCAAAAACCTGTGGCCATGAGCTTCCCGGCAGACGGAGTGACTTTGAACTTCTTCGGGGGGTCTGTTCCTTTTTTATGCCACTGCATGGACTCTTGTTTGCTTTCAGGGTCATAGTGGTGGACCCATGTTTCGTCCCCAGTAACAATTCGATCCATAACACCGTCCGCGTTCTCACTACACATCTCCAAAAGCTCTCTACAGCATGCGATTCTCACTTTTTTCTGAGGCGCTGTGAGCATTCGTGGCACCCACCTTGCACTGACCTTTGAAAGGTTAAGATGGTCATGAAGAATGGTGCGAATGGCACCAATTGAAAGCTTGGTGATCTCTGCCATCATTTCCACCTTTATTCGGGCATCCTCAAGAACAAGTTTTTCGACTTCTTTGATGCTTTCTCCCGTACAAGCAGTAGCCGGGGCGCCGGAGCGGGGGTCGTCTTCAGTGCTCTCTCTGCCTCTCTTGACCACTTTTGCACAGTTGATAATGAAGGTGCGGAACCCTGGTAAACAGCCACCATCTCCTCATGAATAGTTTTTTGACTTTTTCCTTGCATAGTGAGAAATTTAATTACAGCGCGATGCTCAATTTTCACCATCATCGTGTCAGTTGCCATTATGATTCTGTTTAACTAGAGATAAAACGCGAATTAATAATCGCATTTATATGAAATTTTACATGAATGCACTAAAATAATAGTATTACTTGATAAATAAGTCAATTTATATATACAACCACAGCTTCACCCCGATATCGAGAATATATTGAACGCCCCTCGTATCTCAACATTTTGTAATGGAACATGAAAGGTTTCTTTAACAACTTTGATGAGTTAAATCTTTTAATTAAAGCGCATAAACCTGATATTATTCCTTTACAAGAGACTCACCTGCCATTCTCAACTGATACGACACCCATACTACCAAAATCTTACATAGGATATTTTAGTAACCTTCCAACCAATGTTACGGCCAAGCATGGACTCGGATTGCTTACTAAAAATAACATTCCACACAAACCTCCGATTTCGATTAAATCAAACATTCTAGCCTTAGCCTTAGAAATACACATAGATATTAAGTTAACTATAATATCCTTATACATTCCCTCTGACCAAACATTTAATAAATCCGACCTTGAAAATTTAATTCATCAAATAGACCTACCCTATATTCTCACTGGGGATGTAAATTCCTGGAGTAGACTTTGGGGTTCACCAAAAAACAATAAACGATGTTCTGTTTTAGAAGAATTTATTACTTATTCTGATCTCGCCCTTCTAAACGATAGGACTCCGACCTATTTTTCAACACATCGCACATTCACCCACATAGATCTCACCTGTTGTTCGGCACAGATTTTACCGAGGGCATCGTGGTTCATTCTTGATGATCTACACAACTGCGACCATTTTCCTATTTTCCCAAAAATATCATTAAAATCAAATTCCTGTAATCGATCTATTACCAGCTTTAAGCCCGAAAAAGCTAACTGGGTGAAGTTCACAAGCAACGTCGTACTTTTGTTACCAATCCAACCGTTTTCTTGTGTAAACAAAGAATCTGCGGTAATTCTTAAATGTATACACTAGGCTTCCAATGATTCCATTGCACGAAAGTCTTCTGTAAATCCAAGTCGGAATGTTCCTTGGTGGAATCCGGAACTCAGTAGGCTTAGAGCCGAAAAAGTCCTAACTTGGGGGAATTTTAGAAAAAATCCTACACAAGTTAAACAGCTCGGCTATAAAAAAGCAAATGCTATTGTACTTTTAGAAGATTTCTAAAAATCAGCAAACTCGAAAGATTTGCAAATTTCACAGCTCAAATGAAGCCCAATACATCAACGAGGAGAATTTGGCACAATATCAAGTCTCTAACGGGTAATGCACAGTTAAGAAATATAGTTTCTATCCTGACGTCAAGTGGTCCTGTATGTTCTCTAGATGAAATTTCTGATTTTTTTGCTAATACTTGGTCTAACTCTGCACAAGACACCAACTTTTCTTCGACTTTTGTAACAAGAAAATCGGAATCATTTTCATTATCCCCGAACCTGCAACAACTCCAGCTGCAAAACATGTAGAAAAAAACATTTCTTTGGTGGAACTCGAAAGCTGCTTACTAAGAATGAAAGGTAAAACATCTGGCGGGATAAGATCTCCTACCCAATAATTAAAAACCCCCCAAAAATAAAACTAATCGAAATTTACAACAATATATTCCGGAAAGTTATTATACCTCATTCATTCAAAGTTGGAAAACAGCTTGTATTGTCCCAATCCATAAACCAAAAAAAGAAATTGATAAGGTTGACAGTTACCGTCCGATGTCTTTACTGCCATACTTATCTAAAATCTTAGAAAAAATAATAGCCAACCGTATCCTTTAGTTCACTGAGTCCAAAAAATTGATTAGCTCAAACCAAGTCGCCTTCAAACCAAGAAGAGGTTGTATAGATGCACTTTTGCACTTAGATTATGTGATATCAAATGCTCTCTCAGCTCGAAACCACGTATCTATTTTAGCACTTGATTTTGAAAAAGCGTTCGACCGTATAGGCATTCATCTTGTATTAAAAAAACTTTCCGAATGGGGAGTAGGTCCGAACATTTTTAATTACACTAAATCGTTCTTAAGCAAAAGAAAATTTTGCGTGAAAATTGGAAATACCTTCTCAAGAGACCTACCCCTACAAAATGGAATTCCTCAAGGTTCGCTTCTTTCGGTAATTCTCTTCGCTATCGCCTTTGAAGAGTTAAGTGGTATAATATCCAAATACAAAGATTTAGATCACTGTGTATACGCTGATGACGCGTACAATTTATGTAAACACAATGACCTCAATCTAACAAAAAAAAACTTTTTCTAACTTACTAAAAGAAATAACGGAATGGTCTTCTATATCCGGTTACAAGCTTTCTATTGAAAAATGTAAAACGCTTCACGTTTGTCGCAAAACAAAATGTCAAAATTTTATATCAGTTAATAACACAGCAATTGAAAATGTATCTAATTTAACTATTCTTGGTCTTCTTCTAGACAATAGGTATAATTGGAAAAATCACTGCGTATCTCTTAAAAAAGCGCTTTCGTCAAGGCTCAATATTATTAAGTATTTGTCCCCAAAAAAAAAGTAACGCTCATATTAATACTTTATGTTATTTAACTAGAATGTTAGTGTTAAGTAAGATAGAGTACGCTTTAGTCATCTATGGTTCTTGCCGTAAATCTACAAAAAATATTATAAAACCCATCTACCACCAAGCAGCAAGAAGAAACATAGGAGCTTTCTCCACAACGCCCATTAAATACATCTTAGCTGAAGCTGGCCTACCATCCATTGAAGAAAGATATTTCGAAGTGTCACTTAAGTTGATGACCAAATTATGTTTTCAAATGGACTCAATTATCGACAAAGATGTAGCCCTAGCTCTAAAACATAAACGACAAAAGAGAATCCCCTCTACTATAAATAACACCATAACAACGGCACAAAATTTGGAAATTCCATTTAAACCATTTGCAAAATACACTCCATCTTCACTACCTTGGTACCTGAATTCGTCTTCCACCATACTGCATCTCCTCGAGTTTCGCAAAGACAATACAAGTATTGTATATAAGAAGATGTTTCAAGAAATCTTCTGTGACTTTACTTCAAAGGGCTGGAAGTTTATATATAGAGATCGCTCGAAAACCGCTGATAGCACTTCATTCGCTTCATCAACTTTAACAAACATAAATTTAGCTCTATTACACATCTACTACTTAAGATATATATATTTACGAAGAGCCGAAGAGTTGCTAGTACTCTTTAAAATTGTATTAATAATAGATTTAAATTTATAGCATAGCTTTGGTCAATGATCAAAACAAACTATTGCACTAGGCAAATTACGCACATTTCATCTCCCTTTGTTGTCCATTTGCTACGTCGTCATCCTTGTCACCTACATGTAATGTTTCAAATTATTAACTTACACGATTTTGTCTCATTTACATGTAGATAGTCAACACACTCGCACTCACACCACACACAACTCTTATGTCAAAAGAAATACGACATACTCCAACTGCAATTGGGTACAGTAAGGTACATGATCGAAGATACTTGCGGAGAAAATCGTAATCTTTGGCTTTATTTAACCTAGAGCTTAATTCAAATGTTGAAACTTAAAATAAAATGTAAACAATGAAAACGTAACGTAAAATTTGTAGTAAAAATGTATGACAGTTAAGGGTTAAAATGGAAGCAATTTCCGGATGATGAATAAAAACGCGTTTTATTTTAACCGCAATTTTTCGACCCGTATTTTAGCCCACACTTACCCTACACTTACTCAAAAGTAAAAAACCCTACACACCCCAACATTCACGCTGACAGCTGGAATGTCATTGCAATGAGCGTTGGGATGGAGGACAAGGCAGAATTTCTATGGTTTTTGACGAATTGTTACTGCCTTGGGAACATTGCAGTATTTTTTGCTTCAGTTTTTGGTCGTATTGCAATTTCACACGCTTAAGAAAGGCGTTGCATTCATTTCTGGCGCGTTTGAACTTTTTCAGGTCTCGGTTTTCCACTGTCAAGTTGGTCCTGTAGGACCGAAAAAAAAACATTTCGCTAACTCTGACTGATTCTTTACGAGTACATCTCGGTTTGATACTCTCCATCCGATAAAAGATAAAACATCTCATTTCAAAGAGAATAGTTTCTGTGTTCATATCAGCAGCGGCATCCACGTCGTTTTTGAGGAAACCAGTTAATATTCCCAAAGAAGTGGTTAAGTTCGCCCCAATTGGCTTCCTCGTATTTCCATACGGTTCTTTTAGGAATCTTTTCTCTAACTGTGTGGTGGGTATATGAGAAATGGTCCGACAGGAGTAGAGGGAAGAGCACATCAACGCAGTACGTATCAGGGTGAAAAGTTAAAAACAAGTCCAGGGTGTTGGCGGTGTGACTATCAATGTCTGGTATTCATGTGGGCTCAACACACTGCCCTTCGGGTGTTGGGCCCCCGCCCAATTATCAAGGCTTCGCCCATTAATGACATTGTCTAATAAAAAGCGGGGGCAGAGCATATTACTGGTCTTATCGTAAACATCTTCAGATAATAACACCTCTGAATGGTTGCTACGATTTGACCAGTTACAAGTTCCAATCATATCTCTTGTTGGCGGCTGGACCACCGGTATTCCATACCAGGACTTAAATCACGGTACCATGGGAGTCAGGAGCCCCAAGGATTTCGGCCCGGGCCTGACTTGTTGGAGGTAGGCCCCCTTGTGGGAGCGTCATGGTGGCTGTGGTTTAAACCCAAATCGCGGGAAGGGTTTTCCTTTGGTTGAACTCATTGTAGAGTAGCAAATAAGTACTGGCTGCTGTGACCCTAAGAACAGTAAGAGGTTTTAGGTCGGCCTCGACTCATATCAAGGGTGGAACTTATGCCTCCAACACAGTTCCGAATTGGTATCAAAGGAATGACGGAGAGCGATAGCAAGGCGTATCCTTGCTCCCTATAGATGTATGGGCATCTCGTAAACATAAGGTTTTATGACAGGTGGTTTACGTTAAAAATCATGGAACGTTCAGCCCTTCGGGTGTTCTCTGTCCTGAATGTCGAAACCACCCAGATACTACTCTTTAAAGGTCGTTAAACGTCGAGTTGCTGTCCAGTTTGGGGCTTCTATAAATAAACCAATAGTGGATAATTTGCTTACGGAGATGGAATTTTAATCACATAAAGTTGAATTTCGTATTGGATCATGAATCACATTGTGGTAGAGTTTGGTAAGTTACATCACTACGCACATAAATGGCGAGACCGCGGTAAGAGAAGAATAATGGCACTAGTTCGTAGCCAGGTAGCTTCAGATCAGAGTGATCTGAGAGGTGTGGGCGGGGATCTACCTATGTTTCACTGAGTGCCAAAACAGCTGGTCTGTACTTACAGACGTGGACGTACGCAGAAAAGTGATTACTTTTTAGCCCGCGTATATTGGCTGATTCCCTAGTCATACTATAAAACGAACACAGAAAACACAAACACCGACGCACGATATTTAGCAAGGCTGCGAAGTGAAAATTCTTACGTTGGTTTATCGAATCAAATTGCAGTAACTGTTACGCCCTTACAACTATATGGAACAGTGCACCAACAAAATTTTCACTCACAACCCGCTATCCATCAGTTGTTACATACACTCAGTCACTGCCCGTACCGTATGATAAGCACAGTAACGACAGTGACCGAGTGCAAGCAACAGTACTTCAACCAGGAGCGGGAGAGGTGGTATATCCCCACTGTGTGATATTTTTTTTGTTGTACACGCGCGCGGTGGTTTTTTTTTCTCTTTTTGTTTGTGCAGCACTAGAGAAAATTATGAACGCACTATTCATTTAGCGTTGATAGAGAGAGTTGTAGAGTTCAATGAAATGAAGGTATGGGTGACAGGGTGCAAGGGAATATCGCCCACAACTTGTTTCTTTTGTTTCGTAGAGAGCGGAGTCTACGATTATACCAAGAAGAGGATGTAGAAGATGTCTTACGTCTAGAATATGGCACATAAAGGGAGAGGGATTTGAATTTGTCTCTGTAAAAAATTAAGAGGGCAGCGACCGGAGATAGATTGGTGGCAGGTAGCCCCGCTAAGATAGGTATTGGTTTTACGAAAATTAGCTTTGTAAAAATTGTGAGAGGAGTGAATTGCGGGGGGCGGCGACTGAAGGGGAGAGTTGTAGAAAAATTAAAGGAGAAGTGGAGGATGAACATTTTCAATACTTGTAAAAGTTGGGGGCAACACAATACCGAGGAGTGCATGGGATCAGTTATGGAGATAAGATCTAATTGCCTTTGCATACATATATAGTATAGGTAGTTTTTTTTTTTTTTGACGAACGTAACACTCAAGTGGGTATGAATACATTTATAATGCCGCAGCATGTGTTAAGTTTTTTTGGAAAATGGGATAGAGAGAGAAAGAAAGATGTTTGTGCTCAGTGGTTATTTCGCTCCATGGGTGGCATCCAACATTTAATGGGGAGACTAAATTCTTAGTGGAAGCTGGCTAGGTGTTCATTTCTAGCCAACTATTCGTCTTACTTGATTTTTGTTAACTGAAAAAATGGATGATATGTCTTTCGATATGGGATTCGCACACCGAACCGAATCCGATTTGGAAGCCAGTCCACTACCACTTGAGCCACGGCTACCCACAACGCCACTGACTTGGCATTGACTTGAGTCTATTAACCGATCCAAGAAAAGGCATCATAGTAGAAATGGGATTAAAAGCGATGAAAAAGATAGGTCTTACATCAGGAAAACGCTTCCGTATCGATTTTGGAAATGGATATACGCGAAATAAGTATATATCAGATTACTAGATATTTTTTAGTCTTCACTATCCAGCTGGTGGTTTGCATTCGTCGCGTTGTATATGTACATATTTCAAATATATGTGTGATATATACAGATTTTTGTATAAGTCATGAGTGATAGTTTTGCGGAAGTTCCGGATTTGTCAAATTGACGCTTGGAGTGACATATGGTATATCCAGGAGAAAATCATGAATTTCATCCGCAAAGAGCATTTTTGTTGTGGCTGCATTGGTCCTTTTTTTTCTAAGATGAGGCCGGAGCTCGTGTTATTACCAGATAATGATTAGTGATTATTGTTCGAAATCGTGAATGACATTGAACTAGAAGTATGTGATTCCAGTTCAATGGCGTTACGTGCCCATTAAACCATTAACTCAAGTCCTCGATTTAAGGACAACATTATGTCATGAAATGAGCCAGTAAACTGTTCATCGAAATTGTACAGTTTAACCCCACCTGATTACTTCTTGTGGGGCGATGTAAGTTTGTTGATAAAGAGCAAATTATTCACGTCTTGGAAGGCAATGATCAGCGTTATTGTCGAGAAAGGGCCCCAAATTTTCAAAAGACTGAATCAAGGGTAATCCCTTGTATCAACAAGCAGATGAACAGTTAATTCAGTGCTGCTATTTTCACTTTAGAATGGAGAAGACAAATCACTGTTTCATCTTTGTAATCTAAAGAGTTATTTCCCGTTGAACTCTTATCTTGGTTTTTGTACCTTTTGGTTATTAAAATTAAACTTGTAATTTTTGTGGATAGGAACAAAGCACAGAAAATGTGTTTACGATTTTGGAGCGGACTTGCATATTTTCTACTAATATGATATATTTGTACATATACAAATTTTTATAGTCAAATTGTATAAGAATAAGCAAATACATAATCGTAGAAGGTAGCATACACTATTTTTTTATTCGCATAAATCAGTCCCTAAAATTCGAATTCTACCTTTTCTCGGGAACATTAAGGTTAAGTTCATCCAGCTGAAAATTAAGCAAAAGAAAACAATTATACAAGTTCCTAAAATTTGGATTTATTGAAACAACTTACTGACATTTCCCAGCGCTCGTACAATACTGGTAGAATTTCTATTAGATTATCCAATCATTCTTCAGGGTGATCTGATGTTTCTATTGCTTTATCACAAGCAGTTATTAAAATTCAAAATTCCGGAGTACCTATATAGTAGTAGATTTTGAATTATTACAAATAAACGAAAATATAACGACTTAACTACTTTTCCCTGAATGCAAATCAAAACATAAAAGCCAAATATGATATTCGTTATGAAGCATGATAAGATAATTGTAAGCAGTTTTTTTTCTTTTACAAATTTTACATTTTTGTGCCGTTGCCAATTTATTTCGTCAATATTTCCGATCCTATCGTAGCAATTCGGCATCAATATTCCAATGTTAGGCTTAGTCCTTCATGTTAAGTGCTTGAGTTTAATTTTATGCAATATTCCATTTAGTTGTTCGTTTAGAATTTGAAACCGAACCCACGATATTAATATTCCAAACAAAAAGTGATTAGGTGTTAGAATAAGCATTATCTGTACTTAAAAGATAAAAAATATCATCACAATAGACAAATGGAACGTGGACTTATGTCGGGCATTAAGAAAACACCTGAACACATATTATATATATATAGTTATAGTGATTTTACAAATAGGTATATGAAAAGACAGACTTTTAGAAGTTCTGATATTTTTGTTCTTGTAGAAGACTGATTTTGTCCTCGATGCATCTAATCAATCGCTTCCTTTCCACTCAATTAAAAATATTTATGACTTTAGCCGTTAGTCTTATTGCGAATAAAACAAACACAATCCTTCAAAAAAAATAATTTACGCTCTTTATTTGGTTGCTTATAGGCATCTGTATTCTACAGTGTTTGACTTACGACTGACTCCTACCTACTGGCAGAGTCTTTTCCTAGTGTGGCCACTTTACAATCATTAGTTAGTGTTGCTACTTTATATTTCTTACATTCTTATCAGTTTCTCTCCCATGGCTTCCTACAACTCGACCATCCTGACTTGTAATGGTCCCGATTTCCCCCTTTGTCCTACTACAATTACGTGATTCGTTTGCTCTCGTTTGTAACCATGGTTTGATGTTGGCTGCTTCCCATATTCCTTCATACGGGATCTGGCTTACTTGAAATCCTTCTACATCCTTCACTATGTACCGATCATTTGGCAAAATCTTTTCAATTTTATACAGACCCTTATACTTAGGGGCTATCTTCTTACTGGCACCTGGGGTGCTGATAAAGTTCTTCACAATTACATAACCCCCTTTCCCATATGCGTTATGCGTTCTGTAGTGGTCCTTTCGCGACTTATTATATTCCTGACACTTAGTCATCTTATTAGCAGCTCTCGTTCGTATTTTTTCTAAATCTCTCTCATTTTCCTCCTCGTAATGCTCATTTAAACTCTCCTTCAGAAAATCAATAACTTCGCTTTTTTGACTTACTCTGAACAGCAATTCATTCGTTGTCGATACTTCGGTGTATTGTGTTGTTTATAGCGAATTCTATCCTTGGTAGTATTCCGTCTAGAGAATTTTCGTATCCTGCGTCTGTCAGTTTTGCTATCATGGGCGCCAGACTTCTGTTTATCCTTTCCACTTGTCCGTTGGCCTGTGGGGAAGCCGTCGCAATCTTTATGTGATGTACATTCTTATCTTCCAAGAAACTTCCGAAATCCTTTGAAGTAAACGCACTTCCTCTGTCTGACACCAGCACCTTCGGTCGGCTATACGAATCAAAATAAGATCTAAGGCAGCTTATTACTTCACTTGTGTTGGTTGTCCTAACGGCAAAAAGTCTGACGTACTTAGTAAACGCGTCTACTACTAAGAACACATACTTCTTTTTCGCCCGTTTGAGTGACACTGGGCCAAAGTGATCTACATGTATCATCTGGAAGGGAACATTTCCTTTTGGTATGTTGTGCAAGTAGCCTTCGTTCTTTCCAAACTTAGGTGAAAATGCGATACACTTTAAGCAATTCGCTATGTGCGACTTGATTTTACTTTTCATCTGAGGGAACCAATATGTTTTCAGAACCGCGTCCCAGACTTTGTCGCAACTCACATGACCCATCTCGTCATGGTATACATGCAAAATCTTACTTTCCATCCCTATAGTTACATAAAACACTATTCTTTAAGCCCCTTTTCCTGTACACTAGTCCGTTAAGCATCTCATATAGACTACTCTCTTTTTCTTCCAATTGTTTCCGTACCTCGTTAATTTTCCAATCCTTGTGTTGGCAAATAGATAAATTTTGTTCAAACGTATTTTCTTCTAGCACCAGAATGTTTGAGACTCGACTGAGAGCGTCTACTAGTCGTAGTTTTGGAGCTCCAGTGCCCATCTGGCTATTCTGGGGTTTACCTCTCTTTTGTTAAGTGTCAATGTTAGTGAGTTACAGTCTATCACAATCTTGAATCTAATGTCGTGTAAATATATCCTGAATCTTTGCAGCGCATAAATAATTGCCAATGTTTCTAGTTCGAAGCTGTGATACTTCGACTCACATTCTTTCGCTCTTTTGGAAAAATACTGGCATCCCGATGACAGTAAATTGCCAGAATAGGTGCCATCAGTAGTCTTCCTTTTAGTTTTTCGAAGCATTGCATCTCTTCACTGTCAAATTTAAAAATGGTATCCTTCTTTAAAAGTTTATATAATGGCTGGGCTAACACTGAGAAAGGAACATAGTTCTAGAAGACTATGTACAGCCCTTACATTCTGTGGCACAGGGAAATTCTTTATCGATTCGATGCCCTTTTCATTTGGCCGGATACCCTCCTTGGATACGGTGTATCCTAAATACTGGACCTTAGCTTCCATAAACCAACACTTGTTCAAACGTAACTCCAACTTGTTCTTCACTAACCTATCGAAAACTTCATTCAGTATCTCTAAATTTTCTTCTACCGTCTTAGTCGCTATCATTATATCATCTATGTAGATTTTGACTTTCTTTTCTTTAATCAAATCTTCAAAAACATTTGTAATATAACGTTGGAATTCCAATGGAGCATTCTTTAGTCCAAATGGCATCCTGAGCCACTCGTACTGTCCCATTGGTGTCACAAATGATGTATATTTAATCGATTCGTCACTCATTCGTATATGGTAAAAAGCGCTCTTCAGATCTAATAATGTGTAGACTCGTTTATCTAAACACTCGTCAAGTAAGCCATCAATTAGTGGAATCGGGTGATTGCCTCTTAAGGTACAATAACTTTATTTAAGTTCCTGAAGTCCACGCAAAGTCGCAAATCGCCTGTTTTCTTTTTATATAGGCGACGCGTATTCCGATCTGCTTGGCGTGATTATTCTTTCCCGCAGCAACTCGTCTACGATAGATTGTACTTGTTCCTTTTCGATATATGAGAGTTTCTTCCGGTAGTAATAAAACGGTTTTGTATCTTTCAACCTTAGCTTCATTTCGTATTTCATCTCGGGTTCTTCGGGACGCTTACAGTACAAATATTTCTCATTGAACATTCGTTTGAAATTTTCTTTTGTCTCCCAATCTAGACTACAATTTTTTAATAGCTCTTCTTCCGTTTCTACATCTATCTTTAGTAACTCCTGAAAATGTTCTGTGCTTAGATCACTCGTTTGTTTTTCTAATGCTACGGTAGTTAATCTTAGCTTCGCCTTTCTCATGAAATCCCTACCTAGAATTAGGGGAAATATCATTGTACCATCCGGTACCACTAGTAGATCGAGTTCAACCTTTCCTTCTTCCAATAAAATTTGACAACACACTTTACCTTGTATTCTTAACGGACTTTTATTTATTCCCTGAAACTTTACATTTTCTTCAGTATTTCGGTATTTCAGTATTTTCAGTATTTTTATTGCAGTATAACAACGACATTTATAATAGACCATTCATATCTTTAAGCTATAAATGTGATACAATTAATAAGTGATTTAAGATTAAACTAAAATTACAATTATGAGTATTGGGGCTGTTGGTTGATTATAATCCTGTGTCACGTGTGCAACCAAGAATATTTTTGGTATTGGGAGAGACTGGATGTGCAGCTGTAGTGTTTCCGAAATCCAGACTGGTAAGCGCAAAGAACTTGTTCTTGTTGAAGAAAACTTGATATTTCATGGTGTATAACTTTTTTAAATATTTTTAAAAAATATGGAAATATAACGATAGGTCTATATTCATTTGATGAGTTGCCTACTGCTTTCCTTTTGGGGATTGGTATAATCTTAGCTTGCTTCCAAGCACACGGAAAAGTGGATCTTGTTATTATATTATTGAAAATATATGTTAAAGCTGGAAGTATATAGGGTAATATTAATTTGATAAAAGTTGGGTGGATGTTATCGACACCAACAGCGTTAGATTTAATTTTTAACACAGCCTATTGGATATTGTTTCCATTTGGGCGCAACATAACTTGAACTTTTGCGAATACTTTGTTTAGTTCGTTAGGATCGACCTGGTCTACCATGGACTTCAAGTTACTACCTACACCTAATTCTCGTAAGTTTGTCCAAAGTGTTTTGGTTGGAAGTTTATGATCGAAGTGCTTGGCATAATAGCGACGTTTGGCTTCTTTAATCTTCGTGTTAACTATGTTACGTAATAACCGATAGCTGTCATAGTATTCGGGAATCCGAAATCGTTTCCATTTTTTGAATTCAGCATCACACTTGTTTCTTAGCTCAAAAGTTTCAGAGGTAAACCACCTTATGTTATTACATTTGACACCTTTTCTTTTTAGAGGAACATGTTTTTCGAAGAGCTGTAAAACTACGTAATGGAGAAATTCAACTTGGGCATCGACCGATGTTTCAAAAAATACGTTATGCCAATCAAGGCAAAGGAGGTCTTGTTCAAGTTGCTCCACATTTAGATTTTTAAAGTCCCTGAATGTTTACTGGTGACTAGATTAAAAGTGGCAAAAATGAGGTCATGTTTAGAAAAAACAGGAGCGGAAACCTGGGTAAAGAACACTTCCTGACAGTCATTGGTGATAAAAATGTCCAAGAGTGTGCTGTTGGAACCAGTAAAGTGCATTGGAATGGTCGAATTTATAACATCAAGACCAAGCATTTTAATGGAATCAATAAAGATGACGATCTCATATATTTAAGAATATTACAATTAAAATCACCACACACAATAGTTCGCAAGTATAACGGCGAATAATTTTCTAATATGTCAAAGAGGGATGACAGGTCAATATTATTGTAGGGTCTGTAAACGACACCAAACAGGCATTTATTTTTTTCAATTTCTATAAAATAATACTGAAAATCACCACTGTCGGGGGGTGACTAAAACAGAGGATTTACAGTTAAACTATCACGAACATAAATAGCAATGCCACCACCGATTCTATTTTTCCTGTCAGCGCGAAAGATTTTATAACCGCTCATGGAGTATGGCTCGTCATTTACCCTCGAATCAAACCACGTCTCAGATACACACACAACGTCAACGCAGGAACCAACAAACAGATATCTAAATTCGTCAATTTTTCCCGATAAATTTTGTGAATTGATGTGGCATACCCTAAGGCCTTCTTGCTGTTCACAAAAGATTTTAAGAAGAATGCGCAGGTTATCATTTGAGCCATTGCTTACGGATAGATTTCCGCCGATATCAATAAGAGACTTAAACAACAAACACAATAGTTAATAGAATAGAACTGGAATTGTAGCTTACAAGTGAAGTTGATATTATTCATATTATTCGATGGCGGCAAATGAATCCAAGTTGTGTATAGAATTTACCAAAAAAGCTTTTTCGTTTGGTTTCACACGCACATAAACACGCCCACCTCGGGTGAATACAGATGTCAGCTGCTTTTGATGTTTTAATTGGAAAGCTTTCCGATAGATTGCATGATTGACGGCAGAAACACTTTCATTGAGGTAGATTGAAACGTCGGATTGCAAGCCAACATTATGTAAACAAAGCGACTTTTTTGTTTTCTTATATGCATAGTTTACGGATTTCAGCAATTTAATTTTATCAGCTGTTGAAGAAAATTTTATTATACGAGTAATTGCTGGGCAATCTGAATTGGTTTTGGTTTTCGTGCGAAAAATTTCCTTTGGCACTGGTGTTGGTGTGCAATCGACCGAAGTATGTAAAGCAGTGAAAATACGATGGAGATCTTCATTTTCGTTTACTGGAACACCACGCAAAATAACATCAGTAGACAACTTTTCGCGCTCCAGATCATCAATTTTTCCTTGTAGAGAACGAATATCACTTTGTAGCTGGTTACAATAAATAGACTCTGATGTTTGTTCGAGTACTTCGATGCGTACTGTGAGGACTGCAACGGATCGGTTGATATCCTCAAAGCGATTATTGAAGTCAGTGACAGCCTTTTCCAACGTTTTAAGCAGATTGTTATGAGTCTCAAGGATCGTAGATTTGAGCTGTTGGTTAAAGCAGTCTAGTTGTTTTTGAGTCTCCATGATCGTCAATTTCAGTTGAGCATTACTTTCTTCAAGCTGTTTTATAAACTCGGTTTTACTTTCTTCAATTTGCTTTGTTAAACGGAGCTCCAATTCTAAGGATTTTGCATCGCCTGGTAATGGTGAGCCGATAGGCTTGTTAGTTGAACGTAGCTCTGTTTGCCTGGCAGACTCGTTGTCTTTTATTGTTGCTGATGGGGAATTTATTGGCTTATTTCTCAACGTTAGCCTTGTTTCCCGAGCACTTTGTAAGTCAGACTGCATATTGACAATCACTAGCTAGCGTTACAACAACAATTTACAAGGAACACGTTTAGCAAATTACGGGCCAAATAATTCGAGGATTAAGGAATAATATCAATAGAATGATAACCACGACTTTTAAATATTCAAACGACAACTTTTTGGAATTTAATATATTGCGATTAGCCGCCACTTTAGAAACTATTATAGAAGATTTCTTCTGGACATCTTCTACTTCAACTGTCAAACGTCATATGGATTAATATCTCCTGTTGGAATGTATCCCTGCCTGACTATGCTGATCGAGCTGCCTGTATCTAGTAGTGAATCTAATAATATTTTATAATATAAATTTCTATGTGTAAATATACAATTAAATAATCTTACGGATTCATCTGCTTCGTCTTCTTGGTGAACGTTGTATATCGGCTTCCTGCTAGGCTTCTTCCGCTCTGGACAGTCCGCTGCTATATGTCCCATTCTGGCACAAACGTAACAAGCGCCTTTCTCTCCTTTTTCCTTCCTACACTCGTTTGCCATGTGCCCAACAGAATTGCAATTGTAGCACCTGATATGGTTCCTTGCTGTATCACTCCTTCGCTCTCGTTGGACGGCTTCCATTGTTTTATTTTTGAAAAGGCTTGGAGTAGTTGTGCCTTTGTAGAATAGCATTGGATGAGTGCCTGTAGTCGTAGCGATTCATCCGTTATGCCTTCTACCACATATTCAACTAGCTCATCTTCGTCGATTTGAAAGAAATTTGAAAGGATGATCTTGTCATTAAAGTAGTCCGTAAAACGCTCATTCGTCTGCCACTTCCTGTCTTCGAATTTCCGTCGCAATACCATTTTGTTTTCCTTTGTACTGAACAGCTCCTTCATCTGTAGCACCAATTCGTCCACTCCTTCGATCAAAAATTCGGCTTTGAGTGCATCTACTCCAATGCCTTACCTTTCATTTTTGTCAATATAAGTGTCCGCATCATGTTCTCGTCCGGTTTGTATACATCCTGAATACTTTTCAGTTGGGCTAGCCACACATCCAGATTTGTGCTGCCGTCACATTCTGGCAACATGTCTTTCACATACTCAAATGTTGCGGATCAGATGTTGTTGCACCCATTTGACTTTCGCTCGTTTGTGTGTTTGCGTTTATCTCACTCTCATTTGGTTGTGGTAGGTCATTTGTCTGCACTCCTTCGTGTGTTTGTGTGTCAGCATTCTTTTGTGTCGTTTCGCTCATTCGCACCATTCTTCGCAGCCACTCATTTTCTTTTGGCAGTAGTTCTTTGTCTCTCTTTAGTAATTCTATTTCTTTTTCATATAACCGTTTCTCCCTGGCTGAGCATGCTGCATTTACACTAGCAGCCGATCGTTCGTTGATGCATCCGTTATCTTCGGATTCCGTTGCCCGTTTACTTCTATTCACTTCCCTCTCTTGCTCGTCCACTCGTTGGTATTCTGCTTCGGCGTCCTCCTCTGTCCCCCGCTGAGTCAACCATTGCGATATTGTTGCCTCTTCTTCGATGTTACCGCTCGTTGGTGCTTCATCGCGTTGCTCTAATGGCACATCGTTTAAACGCATCACGAGCACATTTTTGGCGCCGGCTGTGGAAAGCCCAAGACCGTAGTAGCCATTTGCGCAACTCTGCGGAGAAATAATCCGACACAGCAATCGAATGCTGCATTTTGTTCTCTCCTTTTGGGTTTTTTTTTTTTCACACTCTATTGTATTCACTTTTTGCACACTCGTTTGTTTAGTTCAATTTCGTTCTTTATTTTTTCTTCTATCCACTTTGACAATCGTTATTTTGTATTATTATAATTTTTTTGTTGGATTGGATCCCACTTCTGATTTTTAGCTTTAGTCTTATCGCGAATAAAACAAACACAATCCTTTAAAAAAAATAATTTACGCTCTTTATTTGGTTGCTTATAGGCATCTGTATTCTACGGTGTTTGACTTACGACTGACTCCTACCTACCGGCAGACTCTTTATGTGGCCACTTTATATTTCTTACATTCTTATCAGTTTCTCTCCTATGGCTTGCTACGTGACAATAGCACCAAATATTATTGAAAAAGCTTACAAGTTGTTAACTGAAGCTGCAAGTGGCTTGTTTTGAAAAAGATCGGCCTCATCGTATTTTGCTGTTGTGACCAGAGTAATTATCGTAGTATAAGAATTGCAGTTGCATACTACCGATGTAAAAAGAATTAATGGAGATGGCTTTATTTGAGTGGAAAAGGAAAAAAATATAAGGAATTCCGATTGGAATAAAAGCAAGTGCTTGCAAATTTTGCAATTAACAATAAATTAAAATCACATCCTTTTGTTAAATTCAAGAGGGTTAAAGGTGTAAATAGAGAAATCTAACAAAAAAAAAAATAAATAAATAAAAATAAAGAAATTGATATTACAAAAGAAAAAAAGGAAAAGAATAGGAAAAAAAGTTGTTAAAAGTTGAAAGTACAAAACCGATTAATTCATAAAAAATAAAGGAAAAAAAGAATTGTGAGAAAAGAATCTTATTTGTGAAAACTTGTTCAAGGTTAAAAGTGTAAAACCAACTGATTTATTAAAAATAGAAGAGAAGAAGAGGAGCGAAGAATTGTCAAAAGGAAAAGGTAAGGTGCATTGTTTTATATTGAAAAGATCGTGTAAAAATAAAAAAAATTTATACGTGTACACCCCGCAAACTATTAAATAATATTATATATATAAAAAAAATACTATATAAATATAATAATTAAAAATTGATTGAATCTGTGCCGAAATCGAAGGCAGTCGCATTTGATAAATTGATATAAATTGTAAATTGGTACTAAGGTTTGTATTTTTTTAATAAAAATGGACGCAGTTGCCAAATCTGTAACGGAGTTGACCGGAGCTGTCAATGCTATTTTAAACCAGCTCAGGGAAATGGATGAGCGCTTAAAGTCACTTGAGCGAGGTACCCATTCGGAGCTTGAGACCAGTCGCGGGAACATACCGCTCTGCGGACCAAGGACAGAGGCTGACTTGAAGGAAATAAGTCGGCTCCCCGACTGCGTCAAGGAACTGCAGACTTTCGACGGAAACCCCACGCAATACGTGTCCTGGGTACATAATGTAGAGGGTATACTGAAGGACTTCAGTATAATCAGGAGCAAGCCACTGTATCGTGCAATATTACAGCACATCCGGCAAAAAATCAGGGGAAAAGCTGATTCAGCCCTTATTTCCTACAACATCTTTGACGATGATTGGGAGGAAATTAAAAGAATACTTTCGTTGCATTACGCCGACAAACGTGACATCAGAACCTTAGAGCATCAACTCAACCAGCTTTCACAGAAGGGGTCGAGATTGGACGAGTTTTACGCCACGGTGAACCACCAGTTCTCCTTAATAATTAACAAGATTAAAACAGAATCCTATTCACAGGAGACTGTCGGTGCACTGGTGGAGACTTACCGGAACCGTGCGCTGGATGTTTTCATAAGAGGCCTTAACGGCGACCTGTCTAGGATGCTCATCGTACAGAAACCCAAAACCCTTCCCGAAGCATACGCTTCGTGTCTAGAGATTCAAAATCTCAATTTCCGAAACAATTCGATTCATGTAAGCAATGCATCGAATACAATAACAGCCCCCCTTAATCAGTCTTTCAGACGGGATAATAGGCCTTCTCCTCCACAATTTAGAAACCACCCAAAACCGCATAATTCTAACTTCCCCAACCGTCCTAACTCTGTTCCAAATTCTGACGCACCCCCTAGGCCGACTGGTCCAAAACCTCATCAGAAGATGGAAGTTGATCACTCGATTCAGACTGAACAGGTGAACTATTCGAATAGACCTCAAAACAACCCCTTCAAAGGGAAGGCACACTCCGAGAACTTTTCGCGCTCACGGGACTCGTCTCAAAAGCAACAGAAGTTGTTCATCCTGCAGACGGATCAAGAAGTGTCATCAGAGAACCGTGACGAAGCGCTTGAAGGGGACCGTGAGGGACACCAAGAGCCATCGCCCGAAACCTACCACGAAGTAACTGAGGCAAACTATGAAGATGAGGTAAATTTTATGAAGGACGCTTATCCAGCGTTCCATACATAGATTACATCCTTAAGAATGGTACAATGTTAAGCTTCCTTGTGGACACGGGGGCTAACAAGAATTTTATCGGTCCACACATATCACAGGGTGCCACGCTCCTAGCCCGACCTTTTACTGTAAATTCGGCAGCCGGCAGCCTTAAGATTACTGACAAAATAACTGGTAAATTCTTTGAGGGGGTCGGAATCGACTTGCAATTAACCTTCTATGTGCTCCCAGGTCTAAAATCGTTCGATGGCATTATCGGTGACGACACCTTGAAAGAGCTAGGAGCCATCATTGATCGTAAGGAGAATATTCTTACCCTGATGAATGGAAAGCAAATTCCCCTTAAAAACAAGCTATCCTCGGAAGTTAATGCAGTACTCGACAAAAGAATTCCGAACAACATTCGACATAGACTCTCTAAATTAATAGAAAAGTACGGCGGCGTTTTTGGACCACTTAATTCTAATGAAATGATAAGAACATCCGTGAGGGCGGAGATAGGAACTACCACCGATGAACCCATTTACACCAAGAGTTACCCTTACCCACCGTGCATGAGGAAGGAAGTGGATAAAGAGATTAGGGAACTCTTAACGGAGGGAATCATCCGTCCTTCCAAGAGTCCTTACAATTCTCCGATTTGGGTTGTTCCGAAAAAACCCAAACCCACAGGGGAACTTCAGTACCGGATGGTAGTAGACTTTAAACGCTTAAACCTCGTCACCGTATCCGACGCATACCCAATCCCGGACATTACCTCCACGCTTGCCAGTCTAGGTAAGGCGAAATACTTCACCACCCTTGATCTCACCTCTGGATTTCACCAGATACCCATGAAGGAGCCCGATATACCTAAAACCGCATTTTCGACTATGAACGGAAAGTACGAATGGCTCAGGTTGCCTTTTGGCCTAAAAAATGCGCCAGCGATCTTTCAGAGAATGATCGACGACGTGCTTAAGGAGTTCATTGGGAGAATATGCTACGTGTATATCGACGATATTGTCATCTTTGGGAGTGACATGGACGATATGCTAAGGAACATAGAAACTATCCTTTCTCGATTACACGAGGTAAACTTAAAGGTAAATCTGGAAAAGACTCACTTCTTGGAAACAGAGGTCGAATTTTTGGGATACGTCATCACCCCCGATGGAATTCGAGCAGACCCCAAAAAAGTTGAGGCCATACAAAAAATATTACCCCCGGAGAATCTTAAGGATCTGAAAAGCTTTTTAGGACTGACGTCCTATTATAGAAAAATTATTCGGGACTACGCGAAGGTGGCAAAACCTCTTACGAACCTTACGAGAGGCGAAAATGCCCAAATTAAAGCAAGCCAATCAAAACGAGTCCAAATTGAATTGAATGCAGATGCGTTGCAAGCTTTTAACGAGCTCAAGGCTTTACTAACATCATCAGAGATCCTCGCTTTCCCTGACTTCGAAAGGGCATTTAACCTGACCACGGACGCTTCCAATTACGCAATTGGTGCTGTTTTGTCGCAAGATATATCGGGACAGGATAAGCCAATTGCGTACATCTCAAGATCCCTCAATAAAACCGAGGAGAATTACGCTACGAATGAAAAAGAGATGTTGGCCATAGTTTGGGCTCTGGACAATCTGCGTTCGTACGTATACGGAGCGAAAAAGATAAGAATCTTTACCGACCATCAGCCACTTACTTTTGCTCTAGGTAACAGGAACTTTAATGCCAAATTAAAGAGGTGGAAAGCCCGCATAGAGGAGTACAACTATGAGTTGGTTTACAAACCAGGCAAATCAAACATAGTAGCCGACGCTCTCTCCAGATTAAAGACGGAGGTAAATCATTTGTCCGGTTCAACACTATCTGGGACGGCACGAGACTCAAGAAGGGCGTATAAAGGTTCAAGTACTGACACAGCAAGTAACAACTCATCGACTAACACTGCTAGTGGTACAGCGGGACCCGATGCCATGACGGAAACAGCAAGCGAAAGCGAAGGTTCGACAGACACCGCCACCGAGACTGTCCACAGCGCAGCGCAAGATGGCTCAGATCTCATACCTCATGTCGAGGCCCCTCTGAATGTATTCCGAAATCAAATAATAATCAGGGCCTCTAAAGGCTTAGAGATGAGGAACCACACCCAGGCTTTTCCCGCCACTACATTTCCATGGAAAACCTGGATAAAGGTAAGCTCACCGAAATTTTGAAGAAAAAGCTTAGGCCGAACGTTATCAATGGTATTAAAATTCCAGAGGCATACTTAGGCGTGTTACAAGAGACATATCTAGAAAACTTCAGTAATTACAAAGTCCGCATAACCCAGAGGGTGGTAGAAGATGTAGCAAATGATGAAAGAGTTCTACATCTTATTACTGAGGAGCACAGAAGAGCTCATAGAAATGCGAGAGAGAATAAGGAACAGCTGCTTGAGCGATACTATTTTCCAAAAATGAACAGTCTCATTGTCAAATATACTAAGACTTGTGAAATTTGCCTTGCGAACAAATACGACAGGCATCCAACAAATCCGGAACTTCGTGCAACTCCTGTACCATCGTATCCTTGTGAGATACTTCACATGGACATAATGGAGTTACAAAACGAGAAATACATCAGTTGTATTGACAAGTTTTCCAAGTTCGCCAAGCTGTTTCATATCAAAAATAAATCCTCGCTATACCTAAGAAACAAAATAACGAAAATCATACATTACTTCACAGTTCCTAAGATACTGGTAACGGACAATGAACGTAGTATTCTGAGTCCAATAATTTTGAACTTCATCAAAATGTTGGGCATAGAACTCTATAAAACTCCTGTTCAACGCAGTGAAGTCAATGGCCAAGTAGAGCGATTACATTCGACAATCCTGGAAATATACCGATGTCTAAAGGCGGAATACAAAGATTTGAAAACGAGGGAACTCCTTAATATAGCTGTCGACAGATACAACAATACCATACATTCCGTGAATGGGAGAAAGCCGTCTGACATTTTCTTCAACAGAACTTCCAGAGTTAACTACCAGGGTTTGGTGAACTTTCGCGCCAAGGTAAACCACGAGTTGCGCGCGGAAATAGATAGGAAGTAAAAAACTAATAACAGGCGTCACAATGTAAAGAGACATTCACCAAAGAAATATAGAAAAGGTGAAGTAATCTATACAGCCTGTAAGAAAATTAAAGGTAAGAATAAACCATTATACCAAAAAGAATTTGTATCAAAAGATAATAAAGTGACAGTCCTCACGGCAAGTGGCCGCAGGATTCACAAGGCCCATATTAAGAACATTTAAAATATATACGTTATATATTTAATATATGAAAAAAAAAATTAACAAAGAGGGGGTGTATGCACACACACACACACACACACGATAAACGCACAATGCACCTGTAACCATTCCTTATATATGGTAGTAATGTAGTAATAATCACAAGTTAAATTTAGATTGATAGAGATATCAATCCAATTATAGCATTAAGATTAGCCTTATATTTTTAATATAAATTTTAATTAAAAGTGTAATACAAGTAAAAAATGTTGCAGAAACAAAAAATTTTTTGCTGTTGTCCTTATTTAAACATTTTAACTTCCACTTTTGTAGTAAGGTCGCTACGAACATGCTTAGATAACCACATGTATCGAACGAAAAACATTTGCATATCCCACAGATTAACTTCTTTAGCGGCAACCTGGGGATTCCAGATCTTCAATTATAAGGCACCTATAGTCTCTCTTAAGGAGGGCAAGGGTTGGATCGTTGACGGCAGTTTCAAGCTGGTGCATGCCATTAACCTAGAACAATTCGAACATCTGTTGGATGGGGTGTCCAATGTCACCAGCGGCAAAATTAAGGACGAAGACAGAAAGCACATGGTAGAATTCCATTTGTCACAGGTAAAGCGCCGTCTTCATTCACTCAAAGGTAAGCCAACGAGAAGGGCAAGATCAATCAATTGGTTGGGATCTGCTTGGAAATGGGTGGCTGGTAGCCCCGATGCTTCAGACTGGAGCGAAATCCTTCGAACTGAGGAATCCATAATCGAGAATAGTAACCACCAATATAAAATTAATGAGAAGCTCTTTGGTATCACGCGTGAAATTACACAGAAAATCAATCTGGTGATTGGGAGATATGAAAACGGTATTAAGGACGTGATTTCTGGAAGATTTGAGCAGGATATTTTGGACGAGATTCTGCTCATCAAAGAAGAAGTGAATGAAATCGTTCGGGCTTGCCAAATGGCTAAAAGTGGCCTGATTAATACCAATCTCCTTGATACGGAAGAGGTCAACACGGTCATCAATGAACTAGAAACTCTACCGTACGCTAATGAAATAGAAGCAATTGAGTACGGCACACCCTCAATTTTCACCAATGGCTCAATGCTGTTGTACGTTATTTCAATGCCAAAGGTAGGAATGGAAGAGTATAACTTGTTGATAACACGATCATCAGTTATAGAAGGAAAGCGGATCGATCTGAAATTCCGGAAAGTTCTGATCAACCACAGGGTCACGTATGGCATAAAGGATAGTTGTCTCTCGATAAATAACTCGACAATATGCGAGGATAAGGCCTTAGAAGTAATTCCTGAGGAAAGCTGCGTTGCTAGACTGTTGAAAGGTGGACCCACGACCTGCACTTATCAAACAAGTACCGAGGAGGTCCTGGAACTCCTTAAAGACGACACCATTTTTGTCACCAATTTTAAAGGCGATTTAATATCTAACAATATTTCAAGGCCTCTTACAGGTACATATATAATCCAGATACATAACGAGACGATCGAACTGAATGGAAGGACATTTTCAAGTTCTACGGCTACAACACTACAAGCCCTTCCTCCGGCGTTGATGAACATCACAAACCGCAGCCATATTATCGACTTGGGATACGTCCATGAACTCAGCGTTCAGAACATAGAACGCATAGGTAACTTATCCCAACAATTTAAAATCTCTATTTTTACAGAAGTTTCAATCCTCATTGGTGTGGCATTTGTCGTACTTACCATCTGGCGAAAGATACATGCAAAGCCCAGTTTCCCAACAATCTCATCCCCTAACTTACCACAACCAATGGCCTGACCTCAAGGTCATCAAAGGATCTACGAGGCGTAGATTTTCGAAGGGGGAGGAGTTATCACAATCCGATATGCGACGCCTAATAACTTATTCCAACAGGTGCAAACAGGTTTCCAGCTGATTCAGCAAATAATTAGTCTGTTGAGTTTCCCACGGAAACGAATGCACGAGCAGGCTATTCGACACCGGATCAAGTGCACTCGAATTGGGTAAAGTGCACAGTCAGGAGGAATGCATGGGAACCTTTGCATAGCGAAGAGCTTTGGAGTTAAGCTGATGAGGATTGTGAAATCAGTTCTGATCTGGACTGCATTGCGTGTAAACTAATCGAATTCGGAATTTCTAATAAAATTATAACGAGTATCAAAAACGGTTTTTTCATTGTAAGTCGAACAGTTGGGTCAGCCCTTTGGCTGACGTTCGCGTTTTTTTTGTTGTCCATGTAAAGGACAACTTTAACTTGGGCCTTGAAGTAACATAATTTTAATTGTGTGCTAGAATATTGTACGGGCAGAATCAAACATATTGATGCATTAAGCTATCGACTAATATCATGATAGTAAAATCAAATTGTCTTGAAGATAATATATTAAAAATGTGCGAAATCAGAGGAAAGTAGCAAAAGCATTCCTGGTTCGAAATGATTAATGGGAAAATGTATAGAAATAAAAATTATAATACCGTTGCATCTTATGATCCGAAGGATATGGGAGAACATATCCTGTAAAAATAACATGGTGGAATTGGACATTATGAGTTTGATATAATGACAGAAATAACTACTGGCTACCAAAAATTAAAGAAAAAGTTGAGAAGTTGAGAGAAAATATATTTTTGTAGTAATCGATGAATTTACAAAGTTTGTATTGTATGATTTTATCTGGCTAAAACTACGAATTCTGGAGAAGTAATTAAAGTGTTGTCTGATTATCTTAGGTCGTATAGTCGACCCAGTTGTGTTATGTCGAAAAGTTACACCTAGCGAATCCAAGGGCTCTCAAAGAATAGTCTGCAACACGCAAAACTGGCTACAAAGTCCCCGTAGCAAATGCAGCGAGTAAATAGAAGAACAAACATAGGTATAGTATTGTGGAACACACGCTTAACAATACAATTCATGGGTTAGCTAAAGAAGATTCAAGTATCTTGATTTTTGCACAACAAAAGTAAAGCACAAAGGATTGTATATTAATAAATCAGAGAGCGGCGGTGAGACAAAAAAAAGTTTGGACAAATAAAAGTCAGTATGTTGACTAGACATGGCGAGATCCGACGAAGAAGCCGATTACATTATGGTGTAGAACATTGAGTCACACCTTGGTGTGCCCAAGAAGGTAATTCCAATGTTCAACTGATTATATAAATTCGTGAAAGTGTTACGAAACGATCAATATCTGCATCGGGGGATTTCAACTACATCGCGTACAATATCAAGGTGTATGATGCATGTATCGGAAGCGTTCTTCTGGTGTAAGTCTATTCATAGTTGTTTATCAAATAATACTGAACATGAATGTTAAAGAACTGTTAAAAATGGCTAAAGGCTAAAGTCATTCCTATCGGATAACCTTTTAAATATAACATAGATATGTATACATAAGAGTATATACATATATGTTTATGTATGTATTATACCCGAATGTTAAACTTCTGTGGTTTTCCTTATCCCCTTTCTAAAATGTTGTTAAAAAACTTTAGTTTTGAAATCATACTCAATGAACTTGAAAGGCGTTGACAAAAATAAACTTTTCCAAATACCACCAATCATGTAAATGGATAAAAGTTCAATAACAAATTACGGTTAAAGTTTTTCAAGCACATGACCAACAATTAAAACCATTTAAAATTTATACTCGAGTTCATTTAAACTCTTTTCACTGGTTTTGAGTATAAAACGCAATGCACAAACTCTCACAGAAAAATTTTAAACATGAATCTCAAATTTTTGTCGAACGCTTATCCAATTGAAAAATCTTTTTTTATAATATCACGGTTTTGTCTCGGTTGGATGGGACAATATCCGCAAAAAACGACATCAATTTTTCGTACTTTGAACTCCATAATTCATATTATTATTCTTTTTACGGGAGTAGTCGCGCAGTTCTGGTATGGGTTCTATTTTCTGAAAGTAGACATCCAGAACGGCGTAGACGCTATTTGTCCAGCAATATCTTGTGCGGTGTCGTTTATGAAAATGATTTTCATAATTTGGTATGGAAAAGATTTATCTTTTGTTGCAAAACATCTACAAAAACTTATTTTTGCTGGTTGGCAAGTATCACAACTAAAAGCAATTTACTTACTTAATTAAGTTAATTTCAGAAAAGGACGAAGAGAAGAAAGAAATTGCAAGGAGTTTTTCCGCAACAGCAACAAAATTAGCATTTATGGTAATGTCGTCAGGTGTAAGCGCTAACATCATTTACTCCTTAAGACCACTGATAACAAATTTTTATAGAGTAATGATTGGTAAAGATTATCTCTTTGATGAAACTCCACTGAGAGTAATGTACGTATTAATAAAATAAACGTACGTAACGTTTACTTTACTGAAAATCATTTATTCTTAATTAGGTTGCCAACGAAAGCCCTGAGATTGCCTTGGTATCCCTTTTCATATACTTACGTTTTCTACGTTGGCCATGTGACAGTTTTCGCTTTCTCTGGTGTGGATAGCTTTTTTATTTCATTCTGCCTTTATTTATCTGCATTATTAAAGATGTTGCAAAAAGATATCAAGTCAACATTAGACCAATATACAAGTAAGCCTATAGTTAAGCTAAGAAAGTCTGATATTTGAACAGAAACTAAAATTCAAATCCGAATTAGATAACACTTGTCCATCAAAGGAGCAAAACCAAAAATGCTGTGACCAATTAGCAAAGATTGTTGACCGTCATAATGATGTTATTGATCTTGTGAACAATTTCGCAAGACTTTTTACTTTGATTATACTTGTCCACTTTGTGACTTCGGCTGTAGTGATTGGAGCAAGCATAATTGAATGTCTGTTGGTAAGTTAATATTTAATATTAATTATGTGTATGTACTCGTCAATATGAACCATACGAATAAATAATACTTGCTATAAAAACTCATTCACCAAAAAAAGAAAAATTTACGGATTAATTAACTACGCCTACTGAAGTTGGGAGATCAGTTTTTATATCAATGTCTTAATGTCAAAGGTAATTTCTATTGCTTAGAAAGCTGGTGAATATAAAGTTTTTGCTGAGTTATATTTGACCAGCTCATAAAAACAGGTGGAAAAAAGTTAAGTTTGGAAATGCAAGGTTAAGTCTAAATATGTCGTAAAAGTTGCGAGTCCTAAGATCACGCAAGACTCTTCTGATTATTTAATTTTACTCCACTATTTTTTTTTAATTCATTTAATTTTATTTCGAAGAAAAAAGATGATTTGTATCGGTAACCGATTTGATATTGTAGGTAACATATTATTTGCAATTCAGAAATATTTGCTATTTCTTGAATGACTCAGATGATTCGGGAGCGATTTTATTTTTCTTTATTTTTGTGAAGTCTATCTTATGTTTTATGCCAAGTGCCTTTGATTAGAATAGCAAAAACTTCGATTTATCCCTTTGTGAGAATTAGCGTAAATATATTTCATTTTGTTTGTGTTTTTTTTTGGACAACTAAAAAAGTTATCAACGGATCTTAATATTGTAATATGATGGCAATACCATCTGACAAAATTTCAAATCGATTTTTTTTTTTTAAGAACTTAACACTTAAGTGGGTATCACTATATTTAAAATGCCTGAGCACGTGTTAAGTTTTTCGGAAAATCGGATAGAGAGAGAAGAACAACTTATTGGCTTAGTGGTTACTTCGCTCCTTGGGTGGAATCCAACATTTTAATGTTGAGACTAAATTATTAATGTAATTGGACTTGTTGTTATATTCTAGGCAATCGCTCATCGAACTGAATTTAGTTGCCTGTAAAAAAGAATATCTTTCGGGGGCGCCTTGTATTGAACCTCGAACCGTCCGATTTGGAAGCCAATATGTTACCACATTCGCCACAGCCACCCACATTATTTTTGGTCAGGAAGTTTATAATTTCAAGGTTATAATACTCTACGTACGTATATATTTTTAAAATATCTTAAGAAATACAAAACTAAAGCTCATTGAGAAATTTGTTGTCTTACACGCATATTTTATCTTGCGAAAATTTTGAAACTTATTAAAAAGCTATGGTTTGATTATTACAAATCTGCTCACACTTTAATACGATGTATATTATTGAGGCTTTTTAAATAGTCAAACTGAAAACTAAATCTGCTGTTTAGATATTGTAAATTAGTAATTCACAATAAAGGCCCAGAACGTTTCCAATTTCACCGGAAAACTAAGAATTACTTAGTGTTTCAAGTTTCATGCTTCAGTGACTCTAGTCATATACAATAATCTTTTAAATGTATTTAAATTTCTTATTATTATTACTTGCTATATCCTACGTATGTACTTTATACATTTGAAGACTACCGAAGGAAAAAGCGGATACACATTTAAATATCAATGCAGTGCGACTTGAATGGAATTATAGTAGTATGAGAGCACGGTATCAGAGTATGAACATACCATATACTATATGTATGAATTTACTTTTTGCTTTAGAAAAGAGATAACGTATCACAAACGGAAACGCTTGGAATATGAAAGCTTTAAGTTCCGAAGAAGTGGTGAAATGATAAGGGATTGTTATTTAAATTTACAAGCATATGGTTAGAAGATATTTTATTGCAAAAGAAACAAAATAAAAATAGGTTCGCCTTTTCAATCAAATTCCAGAAAGTTATGCAAATAAAACATGTAATTCAAAATGAAGCTTTGAATATTGTGAAATAGATAATTTTAGAAAAGAACATCGTGCGAAGGAATGTTAATTCATCGGTTGAAAATTAGGCGGACACGAATACGCCTAGTACGAATACGCAGGCTGCCATGGAGCAACATGTTTCAGAGCTCAAAATTCAACATACGAAAATATACTTATGCGGCTGACATTGTTGAATCATTTCAAAAGTCCTTTATTCATTAAAGATGGGCGGCACTTGATTACATACTGCAAGGGTGGAACGAAAGTAATACATATAATCTTGGCTAAAAGTATGAGGCACCCTTGAAAAATCGTCATATCCTCATAAAGAGGTAAAATAGCAAAAATAGAAGTATGCAGTTACGATAAAAACTACGTTGTTAATATTTAGTGTTGCCACCTGCCGCTATTCTAAACTTATTTAATTCCAATCTTTTTTCGAGTTGGCATCATCCATTCTGGGTTGCATTCTTCGGCAGTTCTAAAACTGCGGTGGGTGTGGGTGGGTAGGTGAAAAGAAACAATTTTAACACCACTCCACTTAGTCCCAGTTCTATTCGCGAATTATTTTAATTTTCGGATAAAATTCCCGGAAGTACTCATTGCATTTCGATGTACCTTAGTACATACAATACATCAAGAGTAAAAATCCAAAGCGGTTTTGGCGCAAACTAAAGCAAAGGATTAAAAGAACACTTAAAGCTTGAAAATCTCCAAAAAAAGAATTCAAATATCTTTATAACTATAAAACTTCTATGCAGAAATGATACTGCGAATTGAGATAAAAAGAATTACAATCCACTAAAAAGTTTTGAAGTTATCTTATAAAATAATCGATTTTTGAAAAATGTGCTTACAATTTTAGGATAACAATGTTTATTTAAAAAAAGGAAAAAATAGTATCAATTCTTTTTACCGTATTTCGAAACTTCTAGGTCTTTCCAACGGTACCAAGCATTCAATATTTTTAGCAATATATTACTTAATACAAACGGTTCATTTCCCTAGAAATGTCATTCATCCACTGTGGGAGCAAGCACAGAGTCACAGTTGTACACACAAGTTTCTCCGTTACAATTAAACCCGCCGACAACCCTTTGGTAGTTTGATTCATGAGTGTATTTTGCAGGTGTAGGCGCCTGTCTGACAGTTTTTGGCATACTGTTAGAGGAACGACGACGTCGCTTCAGCGGCAAACCTTGCAGAAAGGGAATTGAAATCTATTTTGCCCGCTAATTAGCTCAAAACGCAATGGCGAAAACGGTAAGGTATGTTGATAAGAAAGGCAAAGAGAGCGGTAGTTAGGTCACGTGCAGCTGACAGAGGCTATGTGTTTCCACTAATAATATATTCTTATGGAAATCAATGAAATTTGCAATGGGTGATCAGAGTATTTTACATTACTACCTAAGACCCCCTATGTTTTCGTGCATGATGACAACGAAATATCATACTAGACGTTACAAATTTTAGCCGGACTAGATCACATACTTCCTGGAATATAGTCGCAAATCCCAAATTTTGGTTCTCAATGGCTCCCCATTTTGTTATATAAAACATATAGAGGGTTATATAAATAATGTTCCTATGCACAATTTTTTTTATTTTTTTTAGGGCAACCGTTCCCATTTATTTTTCAAGTAAAACTCCGAATTTACTATTGATAGCACTTATACTGGTATCGTAATTTTAAGTTCAGCATACCATCGCAGACGATGCGTCAGCAATTTGATTTCCAACAAATTACACGCTGCATTTGCGGATGACTTGACCATGGGAAAGTGCATGTCGTGTGTACAAGTGCTGAGTCAGTCAATTATTTGTTCCACCAGATGTCGTGTGTCGGTGATCTGGTAATTCATTATATTCGTCGTTAACTCCTCCCTCCTTAAATTCGAGTGTCATCACTCGAAAATACGTATAGAAGTGGTATTGGAGTTTGTCTTGAAGGCTTGGGTTGACGATGAGTTTTCGATTGACATTCCATTGTTTTTGTTGGTGATGCTTCTCTTTCTTTTGGCAGATTTTTTGTGGTGACTCTCTTGCATGCTATTATCTCTTTGATTTTAAATGTTAAGATAATCAGCATTATAAACGTAATGAGGCTGTAGTTTGCATTTGATTGATTGATCCGTCAAATTGGTTTAGCACCAGGGTTCCAGGCTGAAATTCGTTTATAATTGGGATATTGTTGATTGTTAACTATGTCGCAACTTCATGGTTTATTTCTTAAAAGATTCGGTATACAATTGTTTTCCTTCAGACTAACAATCTCATTCTATGTGTGTTTTACATGTTGTTTTAATAGCATAAAAGTTATTATTACAATTAAATACGTTTTCATATTCTAATTTAATAGCATTCTTATTTAATCTAACGGGCTTAATTAGAATTTCCTCACAAATTATATTTTCTACTGTTGGAATATCTCTAATGTTGATATGTTTGTTGTTATAAGAAAATTCGAGGACCTCCTCTATATTTACAAATGGAATATTATTATCTTCAAATTTATTTCTTATATTATCAATTTCTGAGTTGGATAGAATAAACGAATTAACAATACTAGATTTCGCCCAAAGTAAGGCATATTGGATATTCACAATTTCTTCTTTAATAATATCAAGTTTGAATTTAATACTCATGATATATTCATTTTGAAAAATTTTATTTGCATTTAATAATCTAATTCTTCATTTACAATATTTTTTGGATTATTTATTCTGTCTTCATATAAATACTTTGTTTATTATAACATGCCTATTATTATTATTGAGAAGATTATGAATTTATAATTTCACTACGTGGAAATCATTGTGGTCTGGACTTCCTGCCAGCCATTTCCATGCGGTACCCAACATATTTAAGAATCTACGGTGTCTGATTTTTGGTTTAATTTCGTTGACGTTATAAATGATTTTGGAAATTTGGCTGGTTAGGATGGGAAAATTGGGGTTCGTCTAATTTATGTAACCTTTGACTTGTGGCTGAATATAGTTTACGGTGTCTTCCTAGGCTTTTGTCCAATTACAAGAATAAGTCTTAGTATTCCTATTTCGATTTTTGCTATTCCAGTGTTTAGTGATAATATCTTAGAGTTAAAATAATCCAATATCTGGATCAATCAAAAAATGATTGCATAAATGTCGAAGTGTACGATGTGACCTGGGTATTGGGGTGTCGGGGTTGCTTGTAATTCCGGCTTATTAGGATGGCGATCGTACTTTTGTTCTCTACAGATCTGCATTGCTTTACGATATCCTGGATTTTAGACTTCATTTTGGGAAAATATGATTTTTGAAGTTGAATTTTATTTTCATTACTACTGCAGTGTACTCTTTTGTGTTCCTTAAGAATCTCTTCTTTTTTTTCATTATTGTCTACTACATCTTTCACTTGAGACTGTGTGTATCTGGTTTTACATGATCGAAAATCGTGTGGATAGAATTCCTGGATTTTTCCCATAATGGTTTCTGATGTAAATATTTCATTAATAACACGTGGATTTAGATATTGGCTAGTAAAGAAATTAAGTTTTTATCCGTATACTTTTTTCGGAAAATTATATGTCTATGGTAAGAAGGGAAAGGAATTTTAAATTCATAGCTATCTTCATTTCCACTGAGTAACATGACTTGATTTTTAAACACATTGATAGGACTTTCGACGGAAGGGTTTAAGACATGACTTGAGGTCTCGTCACTATGTTGCGCTACAGTCATTGAATTAAGTTGCACGTCACTCGGAGGACGTGGAAGTGCATTTGCCACTAGGTTACTCTTACCTGGTTTGTATGTAATGGTCTGTATAGATTTTCGCATGAGCTTGACCATAGAGGTAGTTCTTGAGCGAATTGAGTGCCCAAATTATTATCAAGATTTCTTTCTCGTTTGTGGCGTAGTGCTCCTCGGCTTTGAGCAAGGTTCTAGAGATGATTGGTATTGGTCGTCCGTCTTGTGACAAAACTGCGCCAATAGCGAAGTTTGATGCATCGCTCGTTAGTTCGAATTCCTTATTAAAATTTGGATACGCAAGCATGATGTCTCATGATATAAGTGACTTTTTAATTTTGCTGAATGACTCTATAGCGGATTTAAAATTTACTAAGTTTTTACTTGAAAGGTTCTTAGGGATTCGGCCTTCTTCGCCTTTTAAGCAATTTATCACTGGTAGCGCAATTTTTGCATTGTCTTTTATAAAGCGACCGTAGTATCCAGAGAGACCAAGGAAAGATCGAAGATCTTCTAATGTTTTTGGTCGTGGGAAGGTTACAAGTGCCGAGCTGACCATTGACTAGTGTACACGCACAAGTGCACTGTGCCTGGAGAAAAAAAAATCGCGCGCGAGTGTAAAAAAAAACAAAGTTCATTGTGCGGGCAAAAAAACAACAACAACAACGCGCAGCGAAACCGAAATCCACAGTGCGGGCATCACAACCTTCCTGCCCCTGGTCGTCAGTACTGTTGCTTGCACTCGGTCTCTGCCGTTGCTGTATTACATTGTCATATAGCGCGTGCAGTGACTGAGTAACAACCGATGGATAGCGGGCTGTAGGTATGAATTTTGTTGGTGTGCTGTTTCGTATTGTTGTAAGGCCATAACACCTACAACAATTTGATTCGGTAAACCAACTCTGAATTTGTACTTCACATCTGCGCCTAGTAACGTTGGTGTTTGTGCTCTTTGTGTTTGTCTTTCTTTATAATGACTCGGAAATTCAGAGTGGATATTGCCAATATACGCGGGCTTAAAAGTAATCACTTTTCTGCGTACGTCCACGTCTGCAAATACAGACCAGCTGTTTTGGCACTTAATGAAACACAGGCAGATCTCCGCCCACACCCCTCAGATCACTCTGATCTGAAGCTACCTGGCTACGAACTAGTGCCATTATTATTCTCTCACCGCGGTCTCGCCATTTACGTGCGTAGTGATGTAGCTTACCAAACTCCACCACAATGTAGTATCTGCTCCAATCCGGAATTCAATTTCATGTGGTTAAAATTCCATCTCCGTAAGGAAATTATCCACTACTGCATTATTTACAGAAGCCCCAAACTGAACAGCAACTCGAGTTTAAATGACTCCATTCAAAGAATTCTATCCCTGTATCCTCATACTGAAATCGTTATTACGGGCGATTTCATTATACACAATTCTGGGTGGCTTCGACATTCTGGACAGACAACACCTGAAGGACGGTGTGTTGAGATCTTCGCTGCGGAAAATAACTTAACCCAGCTTGTAAATGAGCCCACACGAATACCTGACGTTGACAGTCATACCGCCAACACCCTGGACTTGTTTCTAACTTCTCACTCTGATAAGTACACCGTTGATGTGCTCTCCCCTCTAGGCTCGTCGGACCATTGTGTCATATCAGCTAATTTCTCGTACACGACCGCACACTTAGAGAAAAGATTCCTAAAAGAACCGTATGGCAATACGAGAAAGCCAACTGCCACGGTCTTAACAGCTTCTTTAGGAATTTTAACTGGTCGTTATGTTTCCTCGATAACGACGTGGATGCCGTTGCTGATATGATCACAGACACCACTCTCTTTGGAATGAGAAATTTTATCCCTCATCGGATGAAGAGTATCAAACCAAAAGAAAAGGAATGGTATGACTCGAGCTGTAAAGAGGCTGTAAGGGTTAGAGAAATGTTTTTTCGGTCCTTAAAGACCAACCCGACAGAGGAAAACCGAAAAAAGTTCAAACGAGCCAGAAATGACTGCAGCGTCTTTCTCAAGCGTGTAATTTTCGATAAGATCAAAAACTGAGGCAAAAAGTACTACAATGTCCCAAAGTAGTAAAAACTTTTGGTCGTTCGTCAAAAATATAGAAATTCTGCGTCATCCTTCATCCCAACGCCCGTTTACAATGACATTCCAGCTGTCAGCTCTTCAGACAAGTCCAATCTGCTTGCTGCACACTTTGCGGCCAGCTCAACACTCCCATATTGTGCTTTGCCTCCGCCTACACTCGAGTGCGTCGAATCTTCAATGGGACAAATCCACTTTCGAATTCATGTAGTAGCAAGAGTTGTTAAAGATCTTAACATCCACAAATCCGCTGGTCCAGATGATATATCTCCCCTCATTCTGAACAGGTGTTCTTCCTCGCTGGCAAAAACATTGCGTAAACTTTTTCATCAATCGTACTCTTTAGGACTCTTTCCGGGCAGATGGAAAACAGCATTTGTGCAGTCCGTCCCTAAGAAAGGTGAATCTTCCTCTCTCTCTTCCTACAGACCCATTGCACTTACGTCCCTTCTTTCCAAGGTCATGGAAACGCTGATAAACCGTCAGCTCGTGAAATATCTCGAAACACGAAAACTTCTCAATGACCGGCAATATGGTTTTCGTAGCAACAGAGCCACTGGTGATTTGATGGCATGTCTCACCGAAAAGTGGAACCAAAGCGTACATCAATCTGACGAAAGCAAGATAGTTGCACTTGATATTTCTAAGGCATTTGACAGAGTTTGGCATCAGGCTCTTTTGTCGAAAATGCGTTTTTTAGGATCGACGACTCTCTTCTTCAATGGATTAGAAATTACCTTTCGGAACGTTCAATTCAAGTTGTCTTGGATGGTTTCAAGTCTGATATCCACAAAATAAATGCTGGTGTGCCCCAGGGCTCCGTCCTGTCTTCGACACTCTTTTTAATTTTCATCAATGATCTCTTGTCTGCTACCTCTAATCCAATATACTCCTATGCTGACGAGAGTACTCTCTGCGCTGCTCCAAAACACAATGCTGTCTGCTGTCGTTAAAGTGAAATTTAAGCACCCAGCCATTATCCATGGATGGCACTTGCATCGCCCAAACCGATAAACTTTCCATTCTCGGTATGTGTGTCAATGACAACTTACGTTGAAATGACCACATATTCGGTGTCGTTAAAAATGCTGCGAAATGTCTAAGTTTCTTCAAGCGACGTAAGAAATACTTTACCCCCTCTGATCTGGTCACAATATATAAGGCATTTATCCGCCCGAAATTGGAGTGAAATGCCCACATCTGCTCGGGTGCGTCTAAAACATCTCTTCACCTGCTAGATAGGATCCAAAACCGTGCGATAAAACTCATAGGTGATACTAATATTACTCAAACAGTGGACACCCTCGAACACCGACGTAATGTCTCGTGTCTCACCACCAGCGCTCCATAGAAATCGTCAGTAGCATTCCGCCCCTTCAAACTTTTAACCGTAACACCCGTCTCGCTATGAATGCTCATCAGTATACCCTCAAGCCCACTTTTGGACGTACTCTAAAATATCGTGATTCGTTCCTAAGCCGTACAACTCGCTTATGGAATGCCCTGCCTAGCTCTTTATTTCCTCGTCATTATAACCTTCAAACATTTAAAACCAACGTTCACCGGTAGCTCTCTTTTTATCCTCCCTGATTGTGTGCAAACATTTTAAGGGTACTAAAAACATAATCCCTTGAGCGCGCGCAAATTATAAACAAAAAAAAAAAACAATTACGAGTACATACTAGATGGAGTGAAAAGTGACATCCTTGACCGCCAGAATGCGGTGCTCCTGCAAAAAAGGTTATGGTGCCTTGAAGTCCGTTCATATTTAGGCAGACATGCCAAATTTCAGTGCGTCTTTAGTTTTGTTTTGACAGCTGAGGCAAAACGGCGAAGGAAACAAAAGAAAAGTTGGAACTCCACTACCGTCAAGTCCGCAGCGGCAGGCCCTCCGATGCGATTATAGAGGACAATGTCAAAAAAATACATGAAATGCTGTTCGCTGACCGGAAAGTGAAGGTGCGCCAGCTAGCAGATACAACAAAGATTAGTACTGAGCGCACGCGCCATATGTTGGGCAATATTCTGCATTTGAAAAAGTTATCCTGCCGCTGAGTGCCGCGAATGACCAAAAACACGAAGGCGAGAGCACTTCGAAAGACTGTTTGGACTTGCTGATGCGGAATCGGGCGGACTTTTGGCGCCGATTGGTAACTGAATTTGGATCCCTCGGACTATTATCTCTTCCCAAACCTCAAAAGATGGCTCATCAATAAAAAATTCAGCTCACGCGAGGAAATTATCGACGGAAAATTACTTTTCGGACGGGATCAAGAAGTTGGAAAATCGCTGGAATAAGTGTATCAAACTAAAAGAGGACTATATTGAATAATATAAAAAAAACATTTAAAAAAAAACATTTTTAATTCCCACGGAGGTCACTTTTCACTCCATCTAGTACTTTAACCATTTCTGCATTTGACTTTATTCCGTTTCTAGAAATGACAAATCCTAGGGATTCTACCTCTGGTTTGAAAACAGAATATTTATCTAACTGGATTTTCATGTTAGCTTCATTTAGAGTACGAAAAATTGTGTGTATATATTCAGCGTGTTCTGACTCATTCTGACTGAAAATTATAACGTCATCGATGTATGCATAACAAATTTGTCCAATATGCTCGTAGAGTATATCATCGAGAAATCATCGACGGTGCATTCTTAAAACCAAATGGGAGTCCTGTAAACTCATATTTTCCTTTGTTAATGGAGAATGCAGTCTTATCTGATGAAATGCTCTTTTGAGGTTGCACACAGTAAAACAACCTAATTGCGAAAGGATTTCGTTAATATATCGGGTATCGGGTATCGATCTGCGATTCTGATAGAATTTAACTGCCTGTAGTCTATAACCATCCTGTATTATTTGTTTCCGTTAGAATCGGGGTTCTTAGCAACAACCCAAACAGGCGAGTTGTATGGTGATCTTGATGGACGAATCATGCCAGTAGCTTTCTCATTTGTTTATCTACTTCTTCTCTAAGGGATTCAGGATAAGGATAACTTTTGGAATAGACAGATGAATCTGAATTGGTTCAAAATTCACGGGGGTGGTCGTGGTGTAGTGGTACTAACTATCGCTTCTCACTCGGAGGGTCAAGGTTCGAATCCCAGCCATGGCAAGTTTTCATCTGTGTAATTGGAACTCAGTCAGAAAAATCTGCGTGTGAAGGCATAACACTGACATGTAGATTTGGCTGTTGTAGGGTTTTCAAGCACAAAACAACCGTTAGAATTCACAATCGGAATCATTCCGAGTGAAGAAAATCTCTCCGTCCTATTCGGACTCCCACCCCTGGAGAGTCAATATCGAAACCAAACACACCTGAGTTTCAAACCACCACATCACAAACTTTCCTTTCTCCTCCTTCTATCTTTCCGACCTCGCCATGGCAACGGTATAAGGGTATTCATAACCCCTTAGGCGCGCGTAAATTATAAAAAAAATAAAAAAAACAAAAAATTGAAGTATAAGTCAACCTTTCAATAGGTTCTGAAAATAGGGAGCGTAAATCTATAGAATTTATAGTACGCTTCTGTTGATTGGTGGTTAAATTTTGCGATTAATATTGTAAATTTACTGAGTGTGATTTTAATTTTGAATTTATTCTGACTAATCATGAAGCTCTCTCATGACAGCGGATAATTGCTTGAGGCTGTTATACCATGAAAGGATCTTAAATTAGGGAGAAGGTATCATTTTAGATTGACATCTTTTTGGTAAAAGAGGTTTAAAATTTTGTGTGATGGAATATTTTTACATCTTTGCTATATTTTCCGGTTCCGGTTGGATATAGTTTCTACTGAAGCCTGTGTCGATAAGAAAGTTTAAAAAGTTCCACTCCTCGCTTTACGCTGGTAATACAGAAATGAGGAGTCAGTCAGCCTAAAAAATGTATATCGCTATGCCCGAATTCCGGATATCCTAGTTGAAGTCCATCTTGTTGAGAATTTTGTTGATTCGTATGTTCCATATGATTGTGATCATGCATTGCTTCTTCTACATTCTCCTGTTGGTAGAGGTCGTTAGGTGCACCATAACCGCTTAATGTCAAATGACGGTCGCTGCTCATTGATAATTTGTGTACTTATGGTGTCTATATAGAAGTTTCTCTGCAATTTTGTTAGAATCGGAGCTTAAGTTGATGAAATTGTACGACGTTTTTCAGCATGTTTGTATGGGGCTGGCCTATTTTGATAATTAATGGCGTCACTCCTTATAGTCGAATTTTTCATAGGTTCAGGCTTTGTCGACGGCTTTGTTGCAAAAGGCCTTGGCGGGGGAAGGTTTTGATTTTGTTAATAACTCTGATTCTGGAGCTATGTTTGATTCATTTGATACTCTAAAGTTACAAGATCGCGTTGATCGGTGTAGTCGGGCCCCCGCCCAATTATCAAGGCTTCGCCCATCAATGACGTTGTCTAATAAAAAGCGGGGGTAGATTATTCTATAACTGGTCTTATCAAAAACATCCTCAGATTTATAGAATGAATGGATGCTACGATTTGACCAGTTACAAGTTGCCGGTCATAGGTCTTGTTGGCGGCTGGACCACCGGTAGTCCATACCAGACTTAAATCACGGTACCATGGGAGTCAGGAGCCCCCCGGATTTCGGTCCGGGCCTGACTTGTTAGAGGTAGGCCCCCTTGTGAGAGCGTCATGGTGGCTGTGGTTTAAACCCAAATCGCGGGTACGGATATTCCTTTGGTTTAGCCCATTGTAGAGTTGCAAATAAAGTACTGGGTGCTGTGACCCTAAGAACAGCAAGAGGTTTTAGGTCGGCCTCGACTCATACCAAGGGTGGAACTTGTACCTCCAACACACGTTCTGCTTGTTGAAAATAAATAAAATACATTTACAAACGTACATACATATACACAAACATGAAATTTAACTTAAGATATACTGCATTGTTTGCATATAAGTACATAATGAATTCGCCAAAATAAACAGTTTTTTGTTAATATACTATATGTACACATATAATTATGTCACATGATTGACTTCATTCACAAAAGAATTTGTTAATTTTCATTAGTTCTTCTTAACATCTCGCGCGATTAACATCGTTTGCCAATCCTACTCGTTATTAATTAATTGTAAATTTATTATATTGAATTAAACTACTTATTTCTAAATCAATTATCGGTGTTTTATTCGGCAATCCGGGATCTGTTTGTGATTTTGGTAACATTTTACACATTGGTGCCGAAACCCGGGATAAAACACAAAGAACGATTTAAGCAACGTAGCAGTTTATTTAACGTTTAACGAACTTGATTATGGATTTGGCAAGCCGCGCAACGTATCGTGGACAAGTAACGAAAATCGTTAAAAGTGCAAGCGAGTTTCTTAAATTAAACGACGGGAAAGTCATTGGAAACGCTGATGCAAGCACCCTCGACTCTATCGAAGAGGAATTAAGTGTGTTTTTAGATCGCTTGTCTGCAGCGCATGAGAGTTTGCGAAAGGCGAACGCAGATGTACTACCTTCAATCAGATCTGAAGAATTCGAGAAGGAATCGGATACCATTGCAGATTACAACGATAGGGCTATAACAACGATCACACGCCTTAAAATGCGTCTAACAAAGGTAAGGGATTTACAAAAAACGCTTTCAGCTGCGAACGTAATATCGAATGATACCTCCGCAAATCACGTGCCGATCCATGATGTCATAAACTCTCCAATAAATATACCAACGGCCGTTAGACTTCAAAAGCTTCATCCTAAGAAATTCTCTGGAGATTACAAAGAGTGGATACCGTTCTGGGAACAGTACCGCACACTCGTGCATGACAATTCAGCTCTCTCAAAAGTTGACAAATTTAATTATTTGGAAGCAGCGTTAATTGGAAAAGCAGCCAATACTCTTATGGGTCTTACTCCAAGTGAACTGAATTATGATTCAGCAATTGCCTTACTTAAGGATGAGTACGGAAATACAGACAAAATAATCGATCATACGATGCAGAGTTTGTTATCCATACAGCCAATACATTCAAAGGTTGATTCCACTGGTTTACGAGAACTCTATAATTCAGTGCTAGCTTCCACGAGATCATTAGAAGCGCATGGGATTTCTTCATCCAACTACTTCGTCATGCTAAAAAGTGTCCTCCTCAGATGCATACCCAACGAGTTGAGAGTAGATTTCCACCGCTACTATGACGATATTTCTGATGACCTACCCCGGACAGTTGCTGAAGATAATAATATAAGTTTATCAACAAAAACGGAGTCTTCGTCTACAATCGGTGTCAGTGACAAACAAGTTAGATGTCTGTTAAAATTCTTAAAGAGAGAAGTGGAATCTCTAGAGAAGGCAAATGAAGCGAAACAACCATTGAACAGAATTCACTCATCACACGTCATAAAGCCCAAACCGAAAACAGCTGTTGGATTATTTGCAGCGGAGGGAGAAGAATTAAGTTGTTTCTTTTGTAAAGCGACTGGTCATACTTCCGAAGATTGCAAAAGTTCCAAAACCATCATGGAAAAAAAGAAAATGCTTAAGGAAGACGGGAGATGTTATCGGTGTTTGAGAAAAGGTCACTATTCCAAGGTATGCAAGAAACGTTTTAAACTAGTGTGCAAAATTTGTAATAGACGTCATGCAACCTCAATGTGTGACCCTCAGTTCAACGTGAGAAATAGTTTGACATGTCCATCAAACACAAGCACAGTACCTCCGTTAAAGTGTTCTCCAAAACCAGTGTCAAACAGTCAGCAATCAATTAATTTGTACACATCACACTACAGTGCTCAAAATTTTAAACAAAACAACGAAGTTTATTTGCAAACGGCATTTGCATTTGCCTCAAACGCAAAACTCAGCCATTCACTGTATGTGCGAATTGTTATCGATGGAGGTAGCCAAATGTCTTTTGTGAAGTCGAGTGTCGTACGCCAGCTCAAATTACCTATTGTTGGTGTTCATCATATAAGCATCATTCCATTCGGAAGTAAAGAGCCAAAGCCAAGCACGATGTGTAACAAAGTTCGTTTAAAGTTAAGAAGTCAGTATGACCACAAGCAGATAGTTGTTGATATGATAGAAGTTCCAGAGATCTGCATAGATGTTCTTCCAACGCCAGGTAAAAATATTGACGAATTTAATGAGTTTTTATTGGCAGATATCCCGCTTGATGATGTCAAACCTGTGTCAGGAATAAGCGTGTTAATTGGAGCAGATAATTATTGGAAGTTTGCTACTGGAGAATACAAACGAATTACAGCTGATCTTGCCGCCATCCATACAATCTTGGGTTGGACTTTGCAAGGTCGATCTCCAGTTGCGGCCGATTGCAGTACGGTGGTAAATTTCGCATGCACAACTTCTCTCCATGTAAGTGCATGTGCATGTGAGGATATGCAACAGTTCTGGCGGCTTGAAACGTTGGGAATAACAAATGAAGAAACAGTAAGTACAGCTCCAATTACAAGTGTTCACAGGGTTGGCGATCGCTTTGAGGCTTCTTTACCTTGGAAAAATACTGGTAGCATGCTGCATGACAACCGAACTGGATCATTTTATCGAATGCATGCATTAGTACGTAAGTTAAGGGCAAATGGTAAGCTTAAGGAATATGAGGCTGCTATGTCAGAAATGTTGGACAGTGGAGTGGCTGAGCTAGCCGAAGAGTGCAGCAGTGAAAATCGTGTTTACTATATGCCTCATAGACCAGTATTTAGAGATGACAAAGATACAACCAAGCTTCGTATTGTTTTCAATGCTTCTGCGCACGCAAATAACCACCTTTCACTCAACGATCATCTTGAAGTCGGTACAAATTTATTGCCAGATATTTTGATCATCCTCTTAAATTTTCGCTGTGGAAAGTTCGCCTTAACAGCAGACATAGAGAAAGCTTTTCTCCAAATTCTCTTGAGTTCAGCTGATCGTGATTCCCATAGGTTCTTTTGGTTTAAGGAACTTATCAGCTCCAACGAAATTCGAACGAATTTTATTGTTCAGCCCTATCGCATGACGAGGGTGACATTTGGTGTTACTTGCAGTCCCAACTTGTTAGGGGCTGTCATACAAAAAATTTTGGATGAAGAAGAACATCGCCATCCTGAAGTTGTTGCGATTCTTCGTAAAGGCTTCTACGTCGACGATTTTGTCGCTAGTGTCAATTCTGAAGAGACTGCGAGTTATATTGTCAACACAGCAGTTGAAATTATGAAGTCTGGCTCCATGAACTTACGCAAATGGAACACTAATAGCGTATCTATTCGCAATCAACTTTTGTCTAAGTATTCGCCCCCTGAAAATCAGAAGATCCTGGGAATGCGTTGGTATGTGGACTCAGATGAGCTAGCTGTCGATTTAGCTGCGGTAAAGACACTAGTAAAATCCGAAGGGCTTATTGGAACAAAACGCAACGTTTTAAGAATCATGTCGAAAATCTACGATCCATTCGGTTTATTGGGTCCTTGGGTCGTCCGTTGGAAGGTTCTTTTTCAATCACTATGGCGACGACAGCTTAGCTGGGATGAACGACTGCCACAGGAACTCGAAAAAATCTGGCTCGATTGCTGTCAAGAAGTAGAAGTGCTTAAGCAGCTAATGATTCCTCGCTGTGTTTTTAAGGAAGTTGGCTCAACGCAGGTGCATATTTACGCAGACGCCAGTCAGAGTGCCTTTGGGGCAGTGGCCTATTTGAGAACTTGTGATGATGAAGGAAAAGTTTGCGTACGTTTTCTCTGTGCAAAGAACAGAGTCGCACCTATTAAGAACAGTGACACCAACGAATTGACTCTTCCTAAATTGGAACTCACGGCAGCCCTGGTAGCAGCTAGATTACTGGACTATCTTCGTACCAACTTACAAATAAAATTTTGTGAAGAGTTTCTATGGACGGACTCAAAAATTGCCATGTTTTGGATATTAGGAACGCAGAAGAAATGGAGACCCTATGTTGAAAATCGCGTCCGAGAAATCCGAAGGCTATCAAAGATTTCTTCTTGGAGACATTGTCCTGGTTCTCAGAATCCTGCCGACCTAGTAACACGAGGGATAAACGCATCATCGCTGCTGAGCTCTGAATTGTGGTTGTCTGGACCTAGTTGGCTACAACAAGAGGCAAATTATTGGCCAGCAATAAGCGAAGAAAATACAACGTCACTCTCAACATTTTCATTGCTGGTCGAGGAGGAAAAGGGGGATATTAAACCTGCGAATGTTCATCATACTCTAATGGACTGTACCAAATTTAGCAGTTGGAGACGTCTTTTACGGGTGACAGCATATTGTTTTCGAGTCATTAACAAATTTAAAAGTCTACATCGTGATGAAATCATCCTTCCTAATAATTCACCCTTTGTCACTGCCAACGAGATTGATCAGGCTGAAATATACTGGATCAAAGAAGCACAACAACAATACTTTCCCTTGGAAATTGCTGCCCTCCAGCAGAAAAACGGTATACCTTTAAATTCAAAATTGTTAATTTTAAATCCTTTTCTAGATCCAAGTCATAAGTTCCTGCGTGTCGGTGGGCGATTACACTTGCTACAGTCGACAATTGAGGCTCATCCAATAATACTTCCGAAGATGTCTCATATAACAAAGTTAATAGTGGTTGAGACGCACGAACAACTAATTCATGCAGGGGTATCGGCTGTAATGACACGTTTACGAGCTACCTACTGGATCGGTAAATGTCGGCAGCTAGTTCGATCTGTTGTAAAAAACTGTACAGTATGCAGAGTTCTACGATCAAAGCCTGCAAGTCAGCCGTTTGCGCCTTTACCTAGAGAGCGCATTGTATTTTCGATGCCATTTAATGTCACTGGTCTTGATTTTGCAGGACCTCTTTATACATATGAATCTGACCAAAAGAAAAAAGTGTATATTATGTTGTTTACGTGTGCGGCTATAAGAGCAGTGCATTTGGAGCTAACGCCTGACCTTTCTACCGAGAGTTGCATACTCGCCCTTCGTCGCTTCATAGCTCGTAGAGGAGTACCCAGAGTAATTTGGTCAGATAATGCTGCTAATTTTAAAAAGACTTCGAAGGAACTATCGAGTCTTGCAAACGAAAAATTTGAAGGATTTTTGTCGAATCATCGCATTTCCTGGAGGTTTATCGTAGAGAGGGCTCCTTGGTGGGGTGGATTTTGGGAGCGGCTGATTGGTGTAGTCAAGTCCTCTCTTAGAGCAGCTATCGGCCGAGCAACGTTGAGCTCCGACCAGTTGTACACCTTACTGACAGAAGTCGAAAACGTCGTGAATAGCAGGCCACTCACCTACGTCGCAGATGATCCGTTGGACCTTTCGCCTTTGACCCCCTCTCAGCTGTTGCGCGGACCAGAACATTCTCCCCAGATGAAGGATATAACAGAGGAGAAGGAGCGCACATCGGATGACCTACGTAAGAAGTGGAAAGAACGCTTGATGTTTATATCTTGTTTCAAACGCAGATGGTACAGCGAATATCTGCAACAATTAAGATCATTTCATTCTATCAACAAGACAAAGTCAATAAACTTGTCAATGGGCGATGTTGTGATAATGGAAGATCGCACTTTGCCCAAAACTCTTTGGCGCCTGGGGGTCATCGTTAACGTTTTCCCAGGAAGAGATGGTAAGGTTCGCGCATGTGAAGTTCGCTTATCAAATGGATCGGTTTTCCGAAGACCTGTGCAGCTGTTGTATCCATTAGAAATTTCACGAAGTTTGAAATCTTCCGGGCCGGAGGATGTTGAAAATAAATAAAATACATTTACAAACGTACATACATATACACAAACATGAAATTTAACTTAAGATATACTGCATTGTTTGCATATAAGTACATAATGAATTCGCCAAAATAAACAGTTTTTTGTTAATATACTATATGTACACATATAATTATGTCACATGATTGACTTCATTCACAAAAGAATTTGTTAATTTTCATTAGTTCTTCTTAACATCTCGCGCGATTAACATCGTTTGCCAATCCTACTCGTTATTAATTAATTGTAAATTTATTATATTGAATTAAACTACTTATTTCTAAATCAATTATCGGTGTTTTATTCGGCAATCCGGGATCTGTTTGTGATTTTGGTAACATTTTACACACTGCTTGGGTATTATATATAAGCGAGTATTATAAGCGATGACAAGGCGTATCCTGGCTCCCTATGGATGTATGGGCATCTCGTAAACATAAGGTCTTAAATTACAGGTGGTTTACGTTAAAAATCCTGGAACGTTCTGATCGGTGTAGTGAAGTAATAAGCATCTGGAAATTGCTTTCCAGTCCAACTGGGTATTATAGGATTCCGATATTATATCGGCCTTGCCTATAATTTTATTTCGGATGATGTTTATAATGCCGAAGTACTTTAGTGAACCTTAAATCGGTTCAAAGACCCGACGTATTCTTTCACCGCTCTTTTTCTATAAATTTACCATTTACAATTTACCATTCTGTGTCCTTCACTACGAATTAATTCATTTAAAAGACTCATTACTTATAAGAGTAATTAATTTTGCGAATGGAATTGTAGGACGGGGTAGAACTTGGGGTGGACCTTCAGGTTGGTTTTGCGGGCTATTAGATTCTGACATGTATAACACCGGATGACGCAATAAATTATTTTGGTTGGACATTGGGAATAGCTAAAACGAAGCTTATATAGAATTTAAAATTAAAAATTGACAGAATGCAAACTAAATATGTAGTTATCCCTTATCTTAAAATTCATGTTTTCGGAATATTATTTTTATATTATATATGTATGTATTTAGAATATTAGTCTTCTTTGTTTTAAGTTTATAAATTGACTGTCGTAAAATGCTTGCTTTCTTTAAAATATTATTTCTTAATCTATTTAATCGAAATACTTCCTTCTTTGTTTTTAACTTTTATCATTGACTTGTTATCAAAATATTATTTCTTTCACAGTTCATATAAAATATTTTCTTTGCTTTTTGTCACTACCTCCTGTTTCTCTGCTTTCTTCTTAATGCTGAGGGGACTTATTTTCTCCAAGGGGAGTATTCTTTAACTTTGGTAATGCGTTTTTCATCGGTAATATTAATTGTGTTAATACTGGCGTTAGCACAACATTTTAGTTTTCCGCGCTACTTTATGGCACAGTTTTATAACTTGTGATAGTATCTACTGTAACTGACGTTTAAGATTTTTCGCGCTACTTATTTATCTGAACACTGCTTTTATTATTACCGGATAAATTTTTTAGCTCGGGTGCCAATTATATTTCCTTGCACTGAGGCAAAGAAAAAAAATAAGTTTTACATGTTTTTCGGGACAACCGTTCCCATTTATTGTTAAAGTAAAACTCCGAATTTACAATTGATAACACTTATATGTATACCTTAATTTTAAGTTCAGCAAACAATCGCAGACGTCAGGAATTTGATTCCTAAGAAATTAGCCGCTGCATTTGCCGGTGACTTGACTCTGGGAAAGTGCCGAGTCGGTCAATTATTTGTTCCACCGGATGTCATGTGTCGGTGATCTGGTCTTTCAATATACACGTCGTTGACTTATATTACCGATATAATTTGGACGTAACAATATAGTCAAACTTGATGGCAGTCAATGCGGGTAGAAATTAATAATTTATTTAAAATATACTACACTAGGTTTAACTCACAACTAAGTCAGAGCAGTACAGAGACAGTATAGAGAAATCGTATTCCTTATGAAATTTAGAGCTACTTTTATATTTTAGTTTGTTCTCTTTAAGATTTCTTCAGCACCAAAAAAAGCAACTGCCGGGCTTACGATTAGGAGCCGCTGGCAAAAATCAAAATTATAGCATACATGCACTTAAAGGCTCGTTGACTACAAGAAAAAGAAGAATTCTAAGCCTTGTGGTATTTATAAACTAAAGCATAATGGCCGATGGCCTATAAAGCACACCAAACCGTGAGTTTTAATAGTTGTAAGGGCGTCTCGACAAAGGCTTCTGGGTTTTCTACACTTAAAATTCGGCAATTTTGTTTGTTTAAATTTAACCAAAAATGGGCCTCATCCGAGAACAAAATTTTGGTTTGAAAATGCGAGTCAAGCTGAATCATGTTTTCGGCCCATTCACCGAACCTACGGCGCGTATAGTGGTCACGCGATTTCAACTGGATCTTATAAGCTTTTAAGAAGAGATCTTTCCGTAAAATCTTCCACAGAGTGGATGGGCATAGCTCCAATTGCTGTGCACGATGGCGAATCGGCTCATTCGGATTCTCCTAAACAGTGCGTTCTACAACGGCAATAACTTTTTCTGTTTGCACTGTTTGTCGTCTTTGGTGCAAGATAGCGTAATTGGCACTTAAAAATGATGGAAAGTATAAAGCTCTCCCTGGCACGGGCAGTCGGAAACAAAAGGTGATCAGATCATATTCAAGAGAGGAAAGCTTTTACCCTTTTTTTTCAGATAGTGTGCATATCGCCAACCGAGACATATGGGGAAGTCAGCAGACACTTCAGCCTACATGTGTACGATGAGTGATCGGGGTAGGAATGAATAAATGGAAATAGCACACGAAATTCTTTAATTTGCTGGCTTATGGTTCGTGTATCTTTATATTGTGATACACTTTCATTCATGATATTCTTGAGTAAGGAAACATGGAAACATTTTTATCGATGTTTTTGGATTTTATTTTTTATTACATTTGTACCTATTTTTAATTTTTTTTATATTATCTTATTTTTTGCATTATTACTTATTGTATTAAGTTTGGGGTTTGTATTATTTTTATAAACATACATACATATGTATGTATGTTTATACGTACATACATTTTTTATTATTGTATTAATTTTGCGTTTTATTCCTTTATCGTTTATTGTTTGCTGTTTTTTTTCTTAATATTAATTCTATTTTTATCATTATTTGAATTTTTACTATTACTGTTTTTTGTTTCCAAAATGAATAGAACAAATCGCCAATCGGGAGTACAGTCTTGCATTGCTGATTGGAAATGCTCAAAAAGAAATAATCCTGGTGCAAGATTATTTCGATTTCCCCTTCTGCCAGAAGGACAGATTTGGCTGGCGGCATGCAATATTAAAGAACCAAAAGAAAATATTTTAATTTGTGATCGCCATTTTGATCCTAATGGCTTGGGTACAAGAATCTTAAAATCTGGAGCTATTCCCACACTTTTTCTTGGCAATTTCTCTGATGAGGATTGCTTAGATGATGAATTATCTACTTTAGAACTCCCCGTAAAAAGAAGGTACTTACAAAGCAGTGGTTGCTTAGAAGCTAAATGTTCTAATTGTGAAAAGTATGTTAAATTGACGGACTATTATCGGAAAAACTTTATGTTCATACAAAAACGAAGTTTTAGACTAAAAACCACGGTGAAACATTTGAAGAAAGAAATTAAGAAAAAAAGGGAATCAGGTGAGACTAGTAGAAAAAACTCTGATATAATAAATATTGAATCTTGCAATATCAGCAAGATACAAAAATTTTTTGTAGATTGCTGTTAAGCAGCCGTCCAAAAATATTTACCGAAAAAGAAAGGTGGCTCGTACAACATATATTTTATATATTTCAATCGGCATATTTATTTTAGATAGGAGAAATATTATATTAATTTTTGATGAAATCGCAACATGCAGGGAACTACGATACAATCCACAATTGGATTTAGTAGATGGTTTTGAAAACTTGGGTTTTGCCAGAAATAAACAAATTGGAAAACAAGTTTGTGTTTTTATGATCAGGGGATTGATCAATAATTTCAAATACGTGCTAAATTATTTTGTATCCAAAAGTGGGTTATTTGGAGAGACTTTAATGAGAATAGTTAAAGAAAATATAAATAGTTTTTCCGAAATTGGCATAAATGTCCAAGCTATTAGTTGCGATCAAGGTTCGTCAAACAGGAAATGCTTTGCGTTACTAAGAGTTTCCGCGATTCTCCCATATTTGACTTTGGGAGAAAGTAAAATATATTGTTTGTATGACTTTCCACATTTGATTAAGTAACTTAGAAATGGGTTATTAAAATCCAACTTAAATACTTCTGATGGTGTTGTTAAGTTTAAAATTATTGAGGAGCTATGTGAACAGTCAACACAATTAGCCAAATAGTTTCGAAAAAATGAGAGTAAAACTGACTACTCAAGTTTTTAGTCGAACTGTTGAAGCAACAATAAAAACGGTCACGGAAACTTGTGGTTTTAAGCAAAGCTCCGCGGATATTGCACTTGCAACAGCCAATTTTATCTATTAAGTGGACCATATTTTCGATTTTATCAATAGTGCATCATTAATGGGAGATAATTTGTATAGGTCAGCTATTCAGATCAACAATGTACCAAATAATTTCATTAAAAGTTTCGTAAAATACGTCGAAGGATGGTCTTTTATTAACAAGTCAAAAACAGTTTACCTCATAGATGGAATGAAGCAATCCCTTAATGGTTTATTACTTCTGGCTGAAGAAATCCTAAAGCCAATTTTTTTTTAATAACTAAGCGGCTCAATCAAAATCCTTTAGAAAATTTGTTTTCCATTGTTCGAGTGTACGTGGTGCGAAAACGATTGTTTTCGTTTGGTGTAAAATGGACGAAGCGCACGATAAGTTTGGCGAACCGAATCATAGTTTTTAAAATAAGTTTGCACAATTTGCAAGCGTTGTCCTGCCGTTAATCTATTCGTCGTATAATGTCAAAATGTACTAAACACAAATTAACTTTTAACTGTCAAATTGACCATCTTGATTTGATATTTGATAATTATTTTAAACTCTTACTTATAGTTTCCCGGTCTTCGTGTGTTAGTTTATGCATCATACACTGCAGCTGTCTCCTGCGAACTTTTTATTTACTGCTATGGTGGCACCTCAGTTTCGGGAAATGTAAGTACATATCTTAATGCTATATATTGTAAATTTATTTTGTTAGAAAAATCTACTGCATTTTATACACAAATTTTTAACATTTTATACACAAATCAAATATTTTGATTTCCGGTAAGTAATTACGGAATTTGATGACCAATAAAAGTACATATGCATGCTTGATTTGCATGAACAATCTCCAAAAAGATGTTTAAAGGGTATTTTTAGAAGAAGATATAGCCACTTACTTGCCTAGTGAGATAAGGCCGACGCACAGTAGAGTATTTGAATCGAAAACCCCACCAAAACTATTTTTCGTTCCTTATGACATTATTTTGAAGTAAAAATGGTAATTATAGAATAAAATAATACATTTTATTCATTTAACAATATTTTATTGAAAATCTAAGACAAAAAATATTTTTGGAAAAGAAATTGACTTTTTTTAGGGAAATGTTTTCATAGTTGAAATAATTAGTCGGATGATTCTTCATCAAATGAATCTCCATCGTTTTCTACAATACTTTACTTTCATCTATTTCATCTAGAGACATACTATTTCCAAAATACTTTGATTTTGTCGCATTCAAATCCTCAGGAAGAAGCATTTCTAAAGTGTCTTTCATGAACAATCTTATTTTTTTGGTGGGTGATTCAGCCTATATAACCTGAAAATCAAAAATAATTGTGTAATATCATGTATTTCATATCATTATTTATAAGATAGAAAAACCTGACCTGAAGTGTTTGTTCCTGGCTTCCGCTGCTTCCTCGGATAACTGGACAATTGGCATTAAGGCATTTTCTATAATAATAGAGCCGTGTATTAAAATTCTATGCATTGTCGGTGTCATAGGATGAAACAAGTATAACTCCACATAACACATGGGCTGAAAAGTCCGTGCTAAGAGAGGGCACCACTTGAATTGAATCCATACCATTTTCAGTTAGTACCAACCTTCAAAAGATACGTGTGTAAATTTGACAGCTGTCGGGCGATTAGTTCTCGATTTATAGCGTTGTAAGTGAAGCAACTTTTGTTATTGTGAAAAAAATGGATTCAAATGTTAGAGTTTTGCTGTATAAATGATGTATATACCAAATTTGATAGATTCTATTTTGAATTCACAGAAAAGTGTTTCCAAAATTACTTTCAACCGAAATATCAAATGAAAATCAATGTTGTTGGATTTTGCCAGATTTTGTTTTTATAACAAGCGCGCGCTCAAGGGGTTTTTGTACTCTTAAAATGTTTATACACAGCGCGGGCGAAGGAAATTTAGGAAGGAAGAAAGACCGATGTACCGATGTACTTTTTTTTAAATGTTTGTAATGATTTTTGCACCACAAACAAGTCGCAGAGGTACTAGTGAACCTTATAATATACGAGGGTTGTCTGAAAAGTTTCCGACCAAATAATGCTCACCGATGCTCCCATCTCTCTAACCCGTCCAAATAATACTTGGCATTTTCTCTGCAAAATAATTGTGCACGAAGGTGATTGCCTCCTCATTTGACGAAAATCTCTGTCCTTCGAGCGCAGTTTTTAGATGAGGGAACAAAAAGAAGTCGCTTGGGGCTAGATCTGGTGAATAAGGTGGCCGTGGTGTAGTGGTACTAGCAATCGCTTCTCACTCGGAGGGTCAAGGTTCGAATCCTAGCCACGACAAGCTTTCATTTGTATAATTGGAACTCAGTCAGAAAAATCTGCGTGTGAAGGCATAACACTGACATGTAGATTTGGCTGTTGTAGGGTTTTCAAACACAAAAACAACCGTTAAAATTCACAACCTCACCATTCCAAGTGAAGAAAATCTCTCCGTCCTATTCGGACTCCCACCCCTGGAGAGTCAATATCGAAACCAAACACACCTGAGTTTCAAACCACTACATCACAAACTTTCCTTTCTCCTCCTTCTACCTTTCCGCCCGCGCTCTGGCAACAGTGTAAGGGTATACATAACCCCTTAGGCGCGCGTAAATTATAAAAAAAAAAAAAGGTGGATGGTCAAGCAGTTCAAACCGTAATTCATGGATTTTCGACATGGCAACCCCTGCGGTGTGAGACGGCCCGTTGTCTTGGTAAAACAGACTTTTCTTTTTCTGCAAATGTGGCCGCTTTTCCGCAATTTCTGCCTTCAGCTTGGCAAGTAATGATGCGTAATATGCTCCTATAATGGTTTTTCCATTTTGAACATAATCGATTAAGATAACTCCTTTACTATCCCAAAAAACAGTCGCCATCACTTTCCCAGCCGCAAAAACAGTTTTTGCTTTTTTGGAGCCGAGCAGTCCACTGTTTTGGCTGAATTTCGGGCGTATAATGGTGCATCCCAGTTTCATCTACAGCAATTAATCGGAGCCAAAACTCGAATTTATTGCGCCAACAGAGCGTTGGAACTGTTTATTCGTACACGTTTTTGGTCTAACGTAAGCCACGCCTAAATCTTGATTTAAACACGTTCTTTGGACATTTTCATAATCTCTACTATCTCTCTCACTTTAATTCGGCGGTCGTCTAACACCATTTGGTGAACTTTAGCAGTGTTATTGTCAGTGGTTGCAGTTCTTGGGCGTCGCGAACGTTCATCACCTCCCAAGCTCTTACGGCCACGTTTAAATTCAGCTGCCCAAAATTTCACTAAGGTAAATGAAGGTGTAGAATCCCCATAAACAGAGTCCAACTCATTTTTGATTTGCGTAGGCGTATTGTCTTTCAAAAACAAAAATTTAATAACAGCTCGCAACTCAATTTTTTCCATTTTCACAAAAAAGACTTACATCGACTCACGCAAACGACTGTCAACTAAAAACTGAGCATCCAAAATGACTTAAACTTCGGTAAGTAACTGTCAAAAGATGCACAACTAGCATTCACTAGCTTTTATTGACGAGTGCTCCTATATTTACGTTGCGGTCAGAAACCCTCGTATAAGCGTCCGAGTCCGTAATATTTTCAAATTTTTGATTGTATTGTTTTTTTTTTGGGATCCATCACAACCCACAATATATGTTGTATATACTTCTAATGAACTAATGAATTTCTATGACTTCTACTAAATATATTAGTAATCGAGATAGTTTGATCTAGCAAATCCTGAAGGATTATCTGGGCCAAGGATGCAGTTACATTGTATAACCCCGGGCAGGATAGCAATCTTTTTTAGCTTTTTAGAGTATACTATAACAGGGAAATAAGCATTTGCCACTTGTTTCTATAATTTCATATTGCTTTCGCGATAAATCAACTTCAACAAATGTGGAAAGTGCCCTCAATGTTAACATTTTCTCTCTTTTCTCTTTAAGGCTATTACAATAAGCTTTTCTGCACTTCTGAGCTTTTCTGTACTTCCCGGGGATTGAAAGATTTCATTCAAAACTTTTGAAGCTACTGCCTTGCCAGATTTACTCAGTTTCATCTGAGTGGCAAACTCTAGTTCCTGAGTTTGACGGTTCTTGCGAATATTTAGCGTTTTATTTTCTTACTCCAAATGCTCGACTCTTCAAAACATTTAGCAGGTCGGCCTGCCCTGGCATTTGTGTTTCATAGTTCAAAACACGCTTGAACACACGATTCATAATTTTGCAAAAATTAAACATTTTTCCAGCCCGCTTCGGTCCATTTTCGCTTCAAACCAGAGCAGAATTTTTCCATATTATGAACTGATCACAGTTTATTTCAACTATTGTATTAACATAGTCATCACTTATTGAAATGCATTGGCCGTGATATTACTCGCTAACGGAAAATGCAATGTGTGCAACTGTTACCTTTCGACTGATATTATTACAACCCACGATCTTCGACTAACAAATAAGTGGTGGTGCATTGTTCTATCAACATTTAAGGTCCGTATCTTAAGCTTTTCCTTGCTATTTTTGACTTTGAACTGTTTTAAATACTCCACTGTGCGGCGTCCGGTAATTTTCATATTTGAAAACTTTATTCATATCTTTAACTGCAACGCTACGATTCAGGTGGTGTGACACCTGTTCCTGAACTGACCCTCCTACCATCTCAGAGAGGAACAATTAAGGCTGAATTCAGCCGTGTAATATCGTTGGCTATAGCGGAAATGTCCTTACTGTCAATGTAGTTTGCTGAAATTTCGGCATGTGCAGCTAAAGCTTTGATGTGGTTACGCTCGTTTTGTCTTACTCGTTAAACCGTTTGACGTGATCACTTTGACCTCTGACATCGTGCACATCCATTACGTTTTTGACAGTGTTGAGGTACCTTCCTTGGCGTTGAATCCACCTGTGATTACGATGGTACTGTTTGCCTCTAGGCTGTAGTCTGTTAGGTTAAGTTAAAACAGGGGTGTGATAGACATGCTATCACACAAACACTTGGCACCAAAAATGGGCCCATTGTGATCCTTGTGGAACCAGTTGAATTTATAGTCAAAGGGCAAAAACCTAAACAATCTACCTGGAGAAACATCCAGTCGGTACTTACTTGATAGTAGAAATAGTACTCTCATTTTCAGTTAAGGGTTCCGCCGGTGTACATAAACGTAAAGAAATTGTAAAAATAGATGTAAAAGTCTGCAATATCCATTCACCTCACGATTTGAAGTGAGGTTATTTCATGCTGTTGGTAGAGGCGCGTTGTTGTAGTATGGGCTCACGAACACCTGCGTCTTGTTATACATATCTGGGTAGGAAGTGCTTACAATAAAAAATTTAGTTAGATGTAATTATATATGCAGCCGTGAGGCGACTCTCTATTTTCCTGTACTAAAAATAACGTATTTTTACCAAAAAATATCTTCACTTCACAACTCAAAATATCTTATCTACCAGATCCGACATGTTTCTATACACAATTCCGCGCTTAAATTATAATCAATTTTTTATAATTCAAATTTTGATTTTGATTTTGATTTGGTGGAATTGAAGAATACCTACTTAAAAAGCTAGAGTGATGGCTGAGTCTTCTCTGGTGAAAGGTGCTGGGTAACTGCATTTTTCATAAGGAATTCTCATATAATATCATATATATTTGGAAGCATAAATAATTAGAGATTCATATTTTTTGTGTTAAAATGCCAAGTTTATAATATGCAAGTATTGTTGAAAAGTTTAATTATTTAGGAAATTTGTCACAACGATTTTTATGGTTAAGGCAAAATACCATATGAAGCTATTTTATATTTTTATTTATTCCTTTTAGTTAAATTGAATTCCATGTATGCTTGTTAAAATGTTTTCAGAGTAGCGAATTAGGAATGACAGTATACTTTTCTGATTGGTATAACTGCAACACTGAAGTAAAGAAAATGATTTTAATGATACTTATTCGTTCTCAAAAACCTCTCACAATGAATGTTCCTTTTTTCTCACCATCAATGGAGACCTTCATGTCGGTAAGTTCTTGTATTGACATACACAAACATATCCCTTTACTTAACAATTTATCGAATTTAATATAGATCATCCGTACAGCGGGTTCAATAATAGCGGTTGTAAAATCTGTTTTGTAAATGATTTCGGAGTTCGAAAAATACAATGCATAACAAAAGTATAAATAAACGAAATGTTTTTCGATTGAAATTTATGGAATATTGTTTTTTTTATTCAAAAATAAGGATTCCTTTTGAAAAATTTGTAAGCTAACTAGAACAAAGATGAGATTTCTCCATTCAGTCAAAAGGGTGAACATGGACATCATATTTGAGAACTGATAACGTACTTTACTAAATTGGATTTCAAGTAGAGCAACGTTTTGCCAGTCAATACGCAAAATGTCAGTATTAAATAGCTTACACTAAGTATAAATAGTATACATATTACACACAGCAAAAGTCCTGTGTTACTTGTGTATCTTGGAGCAGATAAATATAAATCTATATAATCTGATTTCAAATCTGTACCGCCATTTCATTTTAATTTAAAAAAGACGATAGTGTTTTAGGTTGATCTTTTCTCCTATGCAATTGAGTTAACAAACAAAAAGAAACATCACTTTCATACATAAATCTGAATGTAAGTTCTATTAAATTTTAATATTCCAGCGAATTTATTTCATACATTTTTTCAGGTATGGCTACGTGACTAGCATTTGAATTTGTTTCATTCAATATGTCTCGCAGGAGATTACAAGATTGTTGCAAAAAGGGCTCCAGAATCGGTGTTTTTACAAAGTATAGTATGACATTTTGCATCTTGATTCAGTGCATCTAATTCTGAATTTCTCCCTTATTTCATAGAAAATGTGGTGATAGTTTCACGCTTCTGCTATCTGGCATATCATATTTATGGTAAGAATCCGTGCTATCTTGTTTCATGAACATATACAGCGTCCTTCTGCAGGTAAGACTTTATCAGTCGTAGTAGATAATATTGTGGCAGCCATTGACATACAAATTTATATAAATCATATCCTCGCCTTCTATTCATCTATCGTCTGTTTGATGCATCCTTCATATCCATTATTATGGAGCTAGAGTTTATCCCCTCCCTTACCGGAAAATGAAAGCTGTTCGAAAAGGTGGTTTCAAATTAATCACTCTAGAAGAGCTCCTATCTTCATATGTTAACATGGATTTATGAGAAGCAAATCATCTAACATAAATTTAGTTCAAGTGGTTTGTGGAGAATTTTTTATAGGCGGAAAATTTGACTTTAGGAGATTTTTTCCATTGCCAGCGGAAAGCTAACATTTTTTATGTTAGCCCAGGCTCGGCTATGGTGGTCGATAAATTAACCAACTACGCAATGTCACCAACTGTGCTTATTATAGTTAAAACGTATTCATCAGAACAATCCAACTACATATCTATATGTAAACAGTGCATGCGAAGAAATATGCGTGTGAGATTGTTTGATAAATACCTGAAGCACGAATCACCAATTCAATAACTCCAATTTGTTTAATTTTGTCAGTAAAACATTAACATTTAGCCGAAAATGTCGAATCGTTCCGACCGATTTATTGAGACACTCATGGCTATAGTCCTTATTTATTCACGTATATTCGGAATTTGCAACTACAGTTACAATTTTGAGACAAATCGCCTTACCTACCCACGAGCATTAGTAATCTATACTATTATGATGAATGCGGTTCTAATAGTTCTCCTACCTATATCATTATGTACTTCACTTGAACGCACTTCTTGGATTCAAAAAGTCGTTTCAATAACAAGCGCCGCTGCGATATGTTTTAGTTTAGTTGCCCAATGGATACGCCCAGCTAAAATCCGAGTTCTTTTCAAACAATTAACTGAAATTCGCATAAAGGAGGGTTCGCATCTTCATAGAAGTCCTAGAGCAATCAACAAAATGATAACACTCTTTTTAACCAAAATTTTACTTTCAATAGTTTTTGTTTTAGGTACATTTCCCACATTGTACATCCGAACAGAAAAATCGTCGGCGTTGCAAGTGATAATACCGATATATTTCCTGATAGTGGAAAATTTGATAATAATAGTTGAAAATCAGTTTTACATAGGCCTACTTTATACCGGATATATTTTTGAGATTCTAAACGATCGTATTCGAATGGTGGTTCAGGAGATTATTGCAGTAGGAGACAGGCAATCCAAACGAAGGAATATGGGTGTATTAATGCAAAAGTGTTGTGATTTGTGTGATGAACTCGAAGTTATTGGAAAAATTCACAATGATGTCCGTGGCCTATCGATAACAATCAAAGATCTTTATGAGTTCCAAATTTTGGCCATACTCCTGACCGTGTTTGCCACACAAATTTCGCTTTGTTTTTATGCAATCATGTATCTAACAAAGAATAAAATGAAAATGCCCATGGAGGAATTTATCCTCCGTAGCTCAGGACTTGCTTTAAGCGTTGGTAATCTTTGGCTATTAATATATGTGTGCGGAGCTGTAGTTTATCAATGTAATTTGGCTGGAGAAATTTTAAAACCGTTAAATTCTGTCCCAAAACTAGATCACAGGCTGGAAATTGGTGTAAGAAATTTATACGTGCTAATTCAAATGTGATTATATCCAATTAATATTTTTTTCAGATCGAATTGCTATCATTTCATCTCATGCGGGAGAAATTGCGGCTTAGCATTTGCGGACTATTCAATATTGATTGGAACACGGGATACAATCTCATGAAAGCATGTGCCATAAACTTAATCCTAATGGTGCAGTTGGACTACAACAATATACGATAAATATTCTCTAAACGAGTCAAACAAACAAATTGACAATTTTTAATCCTATTTATGAAATAAATAAATCAAAAATCGTTTTCATGGTAACGAACAGTTCTCTTCAGCTTGACAAGTAATGATGCGTAGTATGCTCCTGTAATGGTTTTTCTTTTTTGAAGATAATCGATTAAGATAACTCCTTTACTATCGCAAAAAACAGTCGCCATTTTTTTTTATCCGAGCAGTTTTTGTTTCGGGCGTATAATGGTGTATCCCAGTTTCATCTACAGCAATTAATCGGCGCCAAAACTCGGACTTATTGCGCCTAAACTGCGCCAACAGAGCGTTGGAAATATTCATGCGAACACGTTTTTGGTCTAACGTAAGCAAACGCGGCACCCAACGCGCGGACAGCTTTCTCATCCCTAAATCCTGATTTAATATATAACAAACACGTTCTTTAGACATTGTCATAACCTCTACTATCTCTCTCAATTTAATTCGGCAGTCGTCTAACACCGTTTGGTGTTACGATAACTTTAGCAATGTTATCGTATCGTCAGTGGTTGAAGTTTTTGGACGTCTCAAACGTTCATCATCTCCCAAGCTCTTACGGTCACGTTTAAATTCAGCTGTCCAAAATTTCACTGTAGTAAATGATGGTGCAGAGTCCCGGAGAGTCCAACTCATGTTTGATTTGCGTAGGCGTATTGCGTTTCAAAAACGAGAATTTAATAATAGCTCGATACTCAATTTTTTCAATTTTCACAAAAAACACTCACATCGACTGTCAACTATAAACTGCGCATCCAAAATGACTGAAACTTCGTTAAATAACAGTCAAAAGATGCACAACTAGCATTCACTAGCTTATATTGACGAGTACCGCTAGTATGTACCCCGAGTCTTATGTTTATATAACTCTGGTTCAAGAAAGAAAGCGATACTGGATCTTTTCTTCTTTAAAAGGACATTCTTTATAGGTTGTCCTATTCCGTGGAAGCTGTAAAATATTAGGAAAGGCTTGCTACTTTTGATGAGGAAAGAAGAACATAAAACACACCCATAACTGGTTTCAATCGAAGAGAGCATTGAATGTTTGATATGTTTTGTAAGATTTAAAAACCACAGTTAAATTTACTACGATAAATTAGCTATTGGTTAGATTAAAATAGTTGGAAGACAAATTTCTCTTTTCTGGATCCCTACTTCCCTTCAAACTCCTACTGACAAGACAGATACCGATTCCCAAAAATAGGGTTTTTTTTTAAAGAACACTTATAATGCCTCAGCATATGTTAAGGTTTTTGGAAAATGGAATAGAGAGAGAAAGAAATATGTTTGGGCTTAGTGGTTATTTCTCGCTCCATGAGTGACATCCAATATTTAATGGGGCGACTAAATTCTTAGTAGAAGTTGGCTTGATGTTGACTTCTAGTCAAGTAAGATGAGTACTTGATTTTTGTTAACTGGAAAAAAACGATCCTTTGGGACTGCTAGGCCCTTATACGGTGAGAATAGAACTAATTTTTCAGAACATTTGAAAGACTGGTCTTGAATCGGATAAAATCTTTGAGCGAAAAACTGTTAAGCGATGTTGGCAAGAGGAAGTACCGATTCTGTGCGAGATTAATTTAAAGCGATACCTGTCACTATTCAGTGAGTCAAATCACGAATTGCAAAATTTTTGCAGATGCAAGCCCAAAAGCCTATGGAGGGGCTGCATATGTACGACAAGTTTTATCTTATGGAACTTTACATGTTAATCGTATATGTGTGTTCAAAAAAATGAGTAAGTCCGACGGAAAGGGAAAGAAACAGAGCGTACTAACTCTGCCCACACTAGAGCTAACAGCGGTGTTAATAGCAGCAAGACTGAAGGACTTCTTAGTCTAGTCCCTAGATTTGAAGATGAATTCTGTAAATCTATGGACCGACTTGACGATTACGCTTAACTGGATATGTTGTCAAGTTAGGAACAGAAGGCTTTATGTTAAGCCAAGGGTAAGCGAAATCAACAAGTTGACGAATATCTATGACTGGAGACAATGTGAGGGTAAAAACAATCCAGCGGACTTACTTACAAGAGGTGTAAAGGCAACAACATTATTGGAATCAAATTTGTGGAAACGTCGACCATCGTGGTTGGCAGATTCTCTAGATTGATCTTGAAAATTTCAGCGGCATTGAAAAAACTTTTGCGTGTAACAGCGTTCGTGCTTCGATTTTTTTATAGCTTTAAAGAACTGTTTGATCAATAAGGAACAAAGGAAAATGAAATCAGCAGCGGAAGTCGAAGAACTCACACACAGTGAGCTAGGTAGCTAGGTAGGTAAATAAGATATAGGCCTACTGGCCCATTGTGATGCCATGTGGATCTATGATCCTCTTACTAATGGAAAGTTTGAGCTTACGCTGAAGCGTAGGAGATTGTTTACGTCTACAACGTTTAGGTCGTTGTAAAAGAAAGCTTTTAAGTGAAGTTTTCATCTCTGGGAGAGAGCTGGACCTGTACAGAGTAGGTGGAGAATTTTCCGCTCTTCCTCCTCGTCCATGCAGCTTCTACAGAAAACGTTTGTAAAAGCGCCAAGCATTCTTGCGTGCTTGCCTATAAGGCAGTGTCCAGTGATGCCACCTATGATGGCACTGAGATGTTCGCTATTTAGAAGGATCAGACTCTTAGAGCGATTCGGATCTAGCTTTGGCCAGATCTGTTTAGTCGTTAGACATGTTGGTCCAGCAGTCCAGCAGCAGTGGCGAGTTCATCGGCCCTACAGTTCCGGCAACCAGCAAAGGTGAAGGTTGAACTGCTCTGCCATCTCCATAAGGGATGGCGGTTTTAGAATTTAATGAGACTGAGTCCAGGGTCTTGATAGTGCCCTGACAATCCTGATTTTCTTCAGACGGAGCTTCTTTAATCGCCAAAATTTCCACCTGGAACACCCTAGAGCGATTTGGAAGACGGAAAGAGGGGCTTAGATTTAGCTTATCTGAGGAAACACCGCCACCAACCCCGCTATCGGTCTTAGATCCATCTGTGTAGAAATGGATTGACTTGACCTCCATGAAAGCATCTTGCTCCCAGAAGGTTCTAGAGGGGAAGCTTACGTGGAAGTCTTTGTCAAACCAAAGTTCAGGTATGGTGTAATCGATGTTCTCAGTGAGGATCTGTGAGAATTCCTAATGTATTAAGAATGTTAGCGTACCAAATGAATTATTTGTCCACTGTGTAGTCGCTTTAAGGCGAATAGCTAGGGTCGGAGCTACTTGTCTGCTGAAAATATCGAGTGGTGTCAAATGAAACGGAATATCTAATGCCGCAGAGAGAGTTGATCGTAAGGCTCCGCTAATGCATAGACATGCTGTTCTTTGGACTCTGTTTAGTTTACTGCAGTTGACTGCATTGTCTAAGGCGTCCACCAGACGAGGTGAGTATCGGTCTTATTACCAAGATGTATAGCCAGTGGGTTATGTGAGGTTGAAGACCCCATTTATTCCCAATGGCTTTCTTGCAAGAGAATAAAACCACTGTAACTTTATTGACTCTTTCTTGAATGTTAGGTTTACAGTTTAGTTGCTTGTCAAAAATGAGACCCGAATATTTTGCTGTATCGGAAAAGACAAAACTGGTACCGTTTATTGAGGGAGGGTCTATAATTGGAATTTTGTATTTCCTGGAAATGAGGACAAGATCAGTTTTATGGGGGCTTACTCCCAATCCTCAGCGATCTGCCTAACAGGTTAGTCTGTTGAGATTTAATTAAATGAGTTCTTTAATGGTATTAAGATACTTACCTGAGACGGCTATGGCAATGTCTTCCACATAGGCAATCACCCTGCTCCCATCCGCATCCAGGTATATAAGCAGTTCATTAACAAATAAGTTCCAGAGAAGGGGAGAGAGGACACCGATGTGTTGACGTTGCTTAAGGCACCCTCTATGTCCAGGAAAGCTACCATTGTGTACTCTCTATATTGTAGTGATCGTTCGATGTGGCTAGTCAGTGAGTGCAGAGCCGTTTCCACCGACTTTCCTTTTCAATAGGCATGTTGACCCGTTGACAGAAGTCTTGGATCCATTTTAGCTCGTTTATCAGTCAGTCATTCTAGAGTTTTTAGAAGGAAAGATGATAGACTTATAGGTCTGTGGTCTTTTGGGACAACATGGATCATTTCTACACAGCTCCTCATAATATTTTCTAGCGTATGCAGAATAATATCAGAGAACCGCTGTAGCTCGGCGGGTATTATACCGTCTGGACAAGCAGACTTGTGTGGTTTGAAGCTATGCAGCGCCCAGAACAGTGTCTCTCTTGTGATCAGACCATGAATTTTGGTCCCGGTTGTAGTAGTCCTGTTTGGGTTGCGACTGACCGCGAATTGGAAGCTACCTGAAAAGTGGGTGTCCAGTAGCAGGTTGAGTGATTCATCGCTTCAGATTGTCCAAGAGCCATTGGATTTTTTTCAAACAGCTAGGCATCATAGGACCTGTTGGGATGATTTTTCTTAGCCGCGATGAATCAGAGGTTTCTGGGATTTTGTCACAGAATGGCCTCCAGAATTGTCGCTTTGGCTTCCTCAATTCTTTTTTGTATAATTTAAGGGATTCTTTGTATTTGTCCCAGTCAGTCACTTTTCTTGTGCTTTTTGCGAAGTTGAAATGTTTTTTTTCTTCTAAGCAGTCCCAGTGCGGCTTTTTCTTGCCTCTAGGTTGAATAAGAGGGCAGGAAGCGGCCAGGGTGAATTCCTTGACTTTCATGGCGAACTCGTTGGTGTCACTCGGGGTACTTGAGAGTTCAGAGGATATTGTGCCTGACAGTGTTCTTCTGTATTTTGACCAGTCAAATTTCCGATAATTCCGGAATGGTGGTTGGCTGGGAGGAGCATCACTCAGGCTAATTGGATGTATCTGTGGTCTGAAAAATAGTGTTCAGACGATACCATCCAGTTCGTTAGCATTTGAGTAATGCTCTCGGAGACAAGAGTGTCGGTGTCTAGTTATAAAAGTGGGCTTGTTGCCAATGTTGCAGATAATTAGGTTAGTACTTATAATACAATCAAAAAGTAACTCACCTCTGTTGTTTTTTTTGTACTGTCCCATACCGAGTAATGTGCGTTAGCGTCACATGATGAGGCCAGTTTTCTACCTTACAGCTTCCAGTACCACCCTTTCTAGGTTATCACCAAGGAGAGAGCCTAGATGATCGTGGCCAAGATATGCCGATGCCAGCCAGTAAGAGATTTTGGCAGTCTCTAGTTTGGCAAGTCCGGGTCGCTGAGATTAGGATGTAAAAATGCATTAAGGCTACGTTTCCCTAATATACAAGTTCTAATCTTACCTTTGTCTCTTATATAGAGCGAAGCGGATACAGGATAATGTCTTTTGCACTTTGGAGAGACGCAGAATGAGTACGGCCGAATCCTTTTTTGAGTGATGGAGATTAATCTGGTGAATTCGTATCATTGCTGCAGTTTACCAGAGTAGCCTTCACCACGGTGCTGTTGAAGTCCTCCGATTCTGAAGATGTGCTCAAGATCTCATCTTCTTCCTCTGATTGTGTAGGACCTCATTTTGCTTCGTCATTGGTTTCCATTTCCGACAGGATGTCAGAAGAGAAAATCGACGGCTTAATTGTCACCTTGGATAGATTGGAGTCGTCACTATCCATTTCTGGAAAGGATATCGACGCTCCAAGATCTAAGGTTGTACTTGGTATCTCCGTTAAAGGAGGAGGAGGTTGCTCATCAGCATCCAGCTCATCCTTTTTATAGACCCTTAAGTGTTTTGACCCGTAGCCGAACCGAAGCCGGATTCCTCATTGATCACGATCAACGCGCATCTATAAGAACCCTTTAGTCCATACAGTTTCGCGACTTTCCAGTCGGGTTGCTGAGCCTGATGATCCTCAGAGTGCTTTCTGGGGAGGAGGGTTCGGCTGCGATCCAGGTGCGAGTTCGAAGTCTGCTAGGGATGTCGCCTTAGACACGGCCTCGCGTTTTGCACCTGGCCACATATGACTTTGGTGAAAAGATCAAGAGATCTTTGATTGGCACATGCGATAACCTTGACATGCCCTTGGTATCCGCCAACGTCGCTTGTGATGGGAGCTGGTCCGGGGTATTAACGCATGATGGCCAGGAAGTTGCTCGAAAGCATTAGCTTGACTAACTGCCACCGTTCAGGTGTTATTGATCCATCGGTGTCGTTCCTGTCGACTACCACGATCATTATTGCGTCCTTCAGGGCCAACGTCGCTTGTGATGGGAGCTGGTCCGGGGTATTAACGCATGATGGCCAGGAAGTTGCTCGAAAGCATTAGCTTGACTAACTGCCACCGTTCAGGTGTTATTGATCCATCGGTGTCGTTCCTGTCGACTACCACGATCATTATTGCGTCCTTCAGGGCCAACGTCGCTTGTGATGGGAGCTGGTCCGGGGTATTAACGCATGATGGCCATGAAGTTGCTCGAAAGCATTAGCTTGACTAACTGCCACCGTTCAGGTGTTATTGATCCATCGGTGTCGTTCCTGTCGACTACCACGATCATTATTGCGTCCTTCAGGGCTTCGCTGAATGACCTCAGAGATGTGCTTTTGGATGGCCCTGGGGTTTTGGTGTTGTAAGTTTTGGGCTTCTTGGGAACCGGCACGTTTTCTACCAAACATCTCCGGCGCTTGGAAGAGTCTTTTGGTTTGTTTTTTTTTTTTAAAAGAACTTAACGTTCCAGTGGGTATAAATACACTTATAATGCCTCAGCATGTGTTAAGTTTTTTTGGAAAATAGCATAGAGAGAGAAAGAATGATGTTTGGGCTCTTAGTGGAAGTTGGCTTGATGTTGATTTCTAGTCAACTACTTGACTTAATTGATTTTCGTTAACTGAAAAAATGGATGATATTTCTTTCGGGCGAGGCAGGGATTCGAACACCAAACCTTCCGATTTGGAAGCCAGTCCACTACCACTTGAGCCACGCCCACGGTGTTTTGGGAGTGGTGGAAGCAGTTGGTAATCCGTCTTTTAGGATGTTGTTAGCCCCCTCAATCTTGCTCTTTATATTCGCATTCTCTCAACCTCCGGAATGGATCTGAAAGTTTGGATGATGCGTAAAGCATTTCGGCGTCTTACGTAGAGCGTCTTTGATGGAGCTTTCTGATGCGACTGAGCCCCAGGAGGGGGGGGGGGGGCTGGTAGTTTTAGGAGCCTGCCACAAACTTGCTGCTGCTAGGAGTGGAGGAAGCGACAGGACCATGGCTTGCCCTAGTCTTAACACTCCTTGAAGATTTATTTTTAGGCTCGTTGCGCTTGCTATTAGAGGATGGTGCAGCATGGCCTTCCACAGTTTTACCTCCGCTCGATAATGCAGGAGCCTTCCCAGTTGTCGGTGCAGTCACCGTTCTACCGCCCGTTTGTAAAAGAGTACCGCCCTCGGGTTTTGTTCTTTTTTTTGAGATTTTTGAGAAAGGATGGTCCATCAGTACAGAGATCCGCTGTCTACAGATAAGGCTAGCTAATCCGGAGGTCGCCAGGTATCCGGATATTCCGTACGCGACTGAGCTATTTTTGGAGGTGCTGGGCCCTCAGCCAGATTGATCTTCCGTGCGGGTCGTATGACACCAGCCCAGTGGAGAAGAGACTAGTTGCAAAGGGGGGTGGGGGAGCATCCTTTAGTTTCAGGACTCGTTTGGAGAATTTTTTGAAATTCATTGACCATACTCAGCCTCTAAAACTCGACAAGTTCGATGCTCACGGTAGAAGGACAGCGAGGTAAGGGAAGCAGAAAACTGCTGGGTTAAATACATAGTGATACTTCTACTGCAAAAAATTCAAATATCTAACCAAGAATAAAAGGTTTGCATCAGATGGTATTTTGAGGCTTAGTGGACGCTTACCCAGACCTGTATACGGTAATCTTTCCTATTACACTACCAAAACAATTTCATTTCCGTCAATTGTGTATTATTGAGGCTCATCAAGCAACGCTACATGGTGTTGTCAATGCGGTACTCACACAAGTTCGGAAAAAATATTGGATTATACAAGCAAGGCAATTAATTAAAAATATCCTGCAACATTGCGTTATATATAAACGACTTCACGGCAAACCTGCATCTGAACCGTACACAGGATTGTAAATGCGCCGAGTAGATTTCAGGAATAGATTTTCTTGGTCCGCTTTATGTAGGGACGAACGACGTAATTGGTAATAGAAAGGTTTACTAGTACATTATGCTGTTCACCTGTGCAGCAATTCGAGCAATACATTTAGAGCTTGTGAGAGAAATGACGGTAAAAAGCTGCATTGAGGCTTTGTGATGATTTGTTGCCAGATGGAGAGTACCAGCTAATATCATATCAGATACTGACAAAATTAAGAAAATTAAAAGGTTTAACAGCTAGGGGCACATAAAGGTATCACTTGGAAGTACGAGTATATACCAGAGCGAGCAGCGTGTTGGGATAGCTGTCAGAAGCGTACAAAATTTTTTGAAGGCAGCGATTGGGAAAGCGCTGACATTCGAAGATTTAGCCACTTTGATATCGGAAGTGGAAAGCGTAATAAACTCTAGGCCATTAACGTATATTACAAACGATCATACCGATTTGAAGCCTCTCACCCCACCACACTTCTTAAATAATAATAGTTATATTTTAATTCCAGCTGATTTTCATAACGACGCCTCTTCATTTTCAAAATCGTTGCAATTAAGACAGGGGCTATTGAAGCCATATATGAAGCGTTGGAGGGAGGAGTGCCTTAATCAACTTCAGTGGGATACACAACAATTCAATCGGACCATCCCGCGGCATGAAAGTTCTTGATGTATTGTAGTACTGCTGCATGAAGATAATAAACCTCGATTGCTATGGAGACTCGCTGGGGTACAAAAGGCATATCCCGGGCGATATGGGCGAGTAAGAGCATGCAAGATTCGTCATCAAAACCAGCAAGTGCTAAAGTCTATCCAGCTTCCTTTAACTCTCGAGATTAGGTCTAACATCGCCGAGGCCGAGGATGTAGAAAATTAAGTAAAGAAGACAACTAAAACTCTTACACTATCTCTTAAAACTAACACATTCACTCATTGTAAATACTCATACATTGTAGACACTATCATTTGTATATACATGTTACGATATACATATATAGAGAACAATAATTGTATAAGTTTAAGTTTATCGCCGAGACTGTCACAGTTCCGGGGAACAATCTAGGTTTTTATAGTATTTTTAACATACTGCAGCTATTTTAAATAGTTGGTCTAGGTGCTGTTTTGATCAGGTGGCTCAATATTTCTATGTCTTCGTTGTATTTTGATCTTATGTAGCTCCATATTTGCTCTTTGTTAGTATGTTACTAAAACTATTAAGTGCAAGACAAAAGCACGGAGGTGATATACCTTGAAATATACAACACTTGATTTTGCTATCTGATGTTCGGATCTGTTCAGATTTTGATCGTATTTCAATATTCGTTCTACAGTGTTCCATGCTGTGTTTTAGAAAATGTGTAATACTTGGATGGGTCTTATAAATTTCCATTACTTCGTTCAGCCAAGTATGTGGAACACTATTAAAAGCCTTCTGATAGTCGATGAAACAGGTGTGCAGGCTCTTACTACGGCTCGAATATAATAATCTGGTCGATAGTAATCTGTTCAACCTTTCGCATTTGTTCTTCGCATAGTATATTGTTGCGCGTTACGTGATCGTATATGATAAGGTTGAGACAGGCAATCATAATTTTGTACATAGTTGGTAGGCATGTAATGGAAAATTTTCAGGATCTTGTACGCCATTCATTCAATATCATAGTTAGTTTTTCGTACAAAGCTGGCAGCTTTTTGAACCACAAATTTGGGATGTTATCAACCCTGGTGATTTCCAATTATAGGTTTTGGATATAATTTACTTAACTTGTTGTAAACCAATGATTTGGAATATCTTCCAGAGAATGATTACTTAGCATTTCATGTTTGATCCATTCAGCATTTTTGTTGTGTGTTGCTTGGTTTGACCATAATGATGACCAGTAATTCTCAGTGCCTTCCTTGGTTAGTAATTTGCCTTCACCAGGATCCGTTTTGGTTCTGAGCATGCTCAAGGGATTTGTGTACCCTTAAAATGTATGCACACAGCACGGGCGTGGTTGACGTACTGAATAACTTATTAGTATTATCATTATTATTATTATTATTATTGGGGGGCTAAAGGTTGCGTAGTTACATGCCGTTTCCAGCTAGAGTGAACTGCGTGTACCTAATGTCCAACTCTCACCACACGATTCGGTGCCCACCGGAAACCCGAGCAACCCACAGTGAGATACAGTAACCAACCTGTGTGGATCGTGGGTCGGGGCCAACGAGAGTGGGGGGCCCCATTGGAATGGATATCTGCTGAGGGTTATGACACTATTGAAAACGTGGACAACGAAACCGGTACATGAAATGGATGAAATATTTGAAATAGATTGCCGAGAGCTGGTGGACGCAGTATTCTGTCACCGCAGTAACCAAAAGTGTCATTTTGGTGAAATGGCTTTCAGGCTAATGCTGCGTCTGCCCCTGTCCCATTAAAACTGTTGCTAGGCTTTGAGTACGTTCTGAACACGTCGCCGTTAAGTTGGTGGTACAAGTCCAGTTGAGTATGACTCCTGGTGTTTACGCTTATATCCCGGCTCTGAACATAGGCTCCCATAAGGACCCATGTCAACCCATGCGTGGCCTTCCTCTAAGTAGGGATAGTAGGCAAATCGTTCGGTCTCCTTAATAAAATGTAAATCTATCCTGCACAAAATGACACAAGCCTTACACAGACAGAAAAATATAAGCATGAAGCTCGCGTACAAAGGACCAATAAGATCCCTCAAACAGTGGATGAAAGTACGCCAGTTGCACGCCACTACAAGAGAGTAGCTGCAAGCAACCGCCAACACCAGAGAACAACCTAGAGCCCTAGTAACGGTGTCAGCAAATACAGCAGGCACAATCTTGAAAAACCAACGAATTAAAATCGAATAGATCTACTGCAGAATAGGGAAACTGCGAATTATACTACGCTGCTTTAAATGTTTTGGTATGGGGCACACGCAACGCAACTGCAAAGGCCCAGATAGAAGAGAAGAAGGCTTGTGCATACGATGTGTAAACACAGGCCACAAAATAAAAAAAATTAGCAAACACACCCAAATGCTGCATATGCACAACAGAAGGCAAATTTCTGACGGACCATATCCCCGGAACGGCGAGATGCCTGGCTTCCATTAGAACAAATCAATTAAGATGCAAATTTTGCAAGCAAACACTTGAAGGACTGCCGATGCATTATTACCCCAGGTTATGCTCGAACATGAAGCAGATATAGTAATCGGCAAAGGTGACGGGTTCGTATGGATCAGCAGTAATGCCTATACGATAATGAGCTGCTACCTCACACCAGACTTTCAAGTAAAACTGAATAATATCGAAGATTCAGCCCGATTTCGGAGGAAATATAATCGTTTCCGGCGGCTTTAACGCAAAGGCAACTAACTGGGTCTGGTAGTCGCAAACAGCGGAAAATCGTCCACATATAGAAGACCCGGATGCGAGGGGACCATACCCGATATTACCCTGGTCTCGGAGAAGATAGCTAACAAGATAAGCCAGTGGAAAGTCCTTGAGGACTACACAGGCAGCGATCACCAATACCTAACATATTGGGTGCAACAAGTGCAAACTTTGAAGCCGGATATAGGAAAAGAGGCACACACAAATGGAATACGACAAAAGTTAGACCTGCGGTACTTTTAGCACGAATTGATGTCATCTCGCTTAGACGACAAGAAACAAGCAGCGTTAACAGTAAGGTAGAACAGACGATATCCTACATCGTACAGGCTTGTGATGCATCAATGCACAGAACTCCCAGAGTAGAACGCAGGAAAGCTGCTTATTGCTGGACGCAGGAAATTTGTGAGCTTAGACAAGACTGCTACCAACTACGGCCGAAGCCGAAGAACTCAGACAATCAAGAAAGAGATTAGAGAAAGCTATATTAGAAAGCAAGAAAGCGAAATGGGAGGAATTGCGGTTAAATATTAACAGCGACCCATGGGGTCTCGGATATAAATTTGTCATGCAGAAACTCGGCTCAAGAACACAAGCGCCTAATCTGCCAGAAGAAAAGATGCAAAGAAATGTAAATGAACTATTTCCAACTCATGAAATCAGGAAATCTGTCAACACTATACCATCAGAAAATCAGCACCCACCATTATTCTCGGAAGATGAATTGATAAAAGCCATCCACAGCATGAAAAATCGGAAAGCACCAGGTCCGGACGGAATACCTTCCGGAGTTCTTAAAATAATTGCAAACGAACGCCCTCAGTTACTCCTGGAAATGTACAACGCCTGCTTGACAAGGGGATTTTTCCCAGAAATGTGGAAGGTGCAGAGACTAATGCTAATAAGCAAAGGTAAAGGAGATCCCGGAGCACCGTCTTCATATCGACCTTTATGTCTATTGGACACACTTGGAAAATTGTTTGAGAAATTGATAAAACCGCGGCTAGCACAAGCTATAGAAGAAGCCGGCGGCTTATCGAATGGGCGGGATGGCTTTCGACCAGGAAGATCGACATTAGGAGCCTTAGAAGAATTAGTGAAAACAGTGCAGTTGGCCCAGAACGGTAATCATTACTCTAGATGAATAGTCCTGCTAGTCACTTTAGATGTGAAAAATGCTTTTAACGGCTTATCGCACCGTCTCCGAAGCCGCGTTAATGGTTATCAGTGGAACCATGCCAATTGATCTGCTGGTAGTTGAACGAAAAAAGAAATGGCAACAAAGGGGCCCAGGAGAAAATCAGCTGTCGACACAGGAAACCCGGGAGGAAATCATGAAAACTTGGCAACAAAGGTGGCAAAACGTACAAAATGCCACGCAAAAAAGGTAGAAATAAAGCAACAAACCGGCTCATTGACTATCCAAAATATTGTTCCAAAAATTATATCAAACGATGATAACTAGTATATAATTACACACTATGTCGAAGAAATACTTCGCCAAAAAAAGATTGATCTTGATAACTCTCACTTGAGATGAGAGATTTAGATTTAAAAGACACTCAAGTGGGTATGAATACACTTATAATGCCTCAGCATGTGTTAAGTTTTTTGGAAAATGGGATAGAGAGAGAAAGAAAGATGTTTGGACTCAGTGCTTGTTTCGCCCCATGGGTGGAATCCAACATTTAATGGGGAGACTTCGTAGTGAAAGTTGGCTTGGTGTTGATTTCTAGTCAACTATTCGTCTTACTTGATTTTCGTTAACTGAAAAAATGGATGATATGTCTTTCGGGAGAGGCTGGGATTCGAACACCGAACCTTCTGATTTGGAAGCTAGTCCACTACCACTTGAGCCACGGCAATGGGAACCCCTAAGCTTGAACAATTATGGGGGATGTGCGGCAGACGGCGGAGTACAAAACAAGAAACCCATCACTCTGAAGTAATGCGGATACGGTCCCAGGGTGAAACGGCTGTTTCCCAGGGACCATTTGATGAACAAAGCGCAACAAAAACAAAAAAAACTTATTATAGTATTTTGATAATTATAGTAATTATGATATTCAATAGCACATAAAGTCCATTTTATCTTTCAGTATGGATTTTGAAATGTCATTTCAGTGTAATGTCTCAAGAAAATTTGTCATTCCTGCTGCGCCTGATTCCCAAGCCGCCTTCTTCCGCGAAATCATTTCCCTTGTCCGCCACTACTATATGCTGGTCCGCCAACTGCCGCAGTATTTCTTTTTCATTCCGATCCCAATTCTGTGCCGGATCTCGTTTTGTGCAAAGAAAAAACAAATGTTGTCATAAAAGAAAATTAACTTTTTTTTAATTAAACACTTTTTCTGCTTCCATTATTGAGAAACTGCTATCCAAATTCAAATTTAAAATTCAAAACTTGTTTTCTATTTCCTTTGATATTTCTGTCAAATTCATTTCAATTTTGTAAAAGTGTACCCCTTAAACTGTGTTTGATATCCCAAACTCTAAATTTGTAGGCTTGTTTGACTAAACCTCATCGCGGGTACATTCTAAAATTAATACTAGTTGTAGGTTGGTTAAAAAGTGTTTATGATTAAACACAAAGTTAGGAGCTGGTTTTAAAGTTAACGTGATGTTAGTTAGTGCTTAATAAACCTACCTAATACATGGTGACTATAATATTATTATTACTATTATTATTATAGTTATTATTATTATTATTATTATTATTATTATTATTATTATTATTATTATTATTATTATTATTATTATTATTATTATTATTATTATTATTATTATTATTATTATTATTATTATTATTATTATTATTATTATTATTATTATTATTATTATTATTATTATAAATAATTATTATTATTATTATTACTGTATTGCCATAATAAAACCCTCTGTTTCGGAGAAGAGTTTGCCCTGTGTGAGCCATAGGTTTGAGCTCTTTTGATCTATATGGTCAATGTGGTGGTCATGTGGTTGCAATCCGTGAATTGGTTTTGATTTCCACATAGTAATTTGTTGATCAACATTTTTGACATTGGTTGGTTGAGGTAAAGTATCTGAACTGAGATGTAGTGGTGTGAATTCATCATCAACAAGTGTAATGGCTCGGAGGAAGGGAGAGTGATTGGCTCGGATATAGTGACGAAGATTCGTTATCTGGTCATAATGCGGCTGGTTAAGGTCTTTAATGCCAAGTCCACCAAATATGCGTGGAAACGATGTTCGTTCGACTGCGCTTTGTGGATGATGGCTTCGGTATCTTATCATCGTTGTGCGAATCATCATTTCCAGCCTCGTGATGTCAATAGAAGACCATTTAATAACCCCGAAGGTATAAGTTAGTAAAGGTATACTAGATGGAGTGAAAAGTGACTTCCTTGATCGCCAGAATTGGCTGCTACTGGAAAAAAGGTTATGGTGCCTGAAGTCCGTTCATATTTAGGCAGACATGCCAAATTTCAGTACGATACTGTCTTTAGTTTTGTTTTGACAGCTGAACGAAAACGTTTTTCGTTCTCTCATAAAACATTATTTTTTGAGAGGCAAAACGGCGAAGGAAACAAAAGAAAAGTTGGATAAATATTATGGGGCTAAGGCTTCGTCAGATTACACCGTCAAATATTGGTTTCGAGAGTTTCATGGTATCCGCAACTACACTACCGATCAAGTCCGCAGCGACAAGCCCTCCGATGCGGTTACAGAGGACAATGACAAAAAAATACATGAAATGGTGTTGGCTGACCGGAAAGTGAAGGTGCGCGAGCTAGCAGATACCACAAAGATTAGTACTGAGAGCACATGCCATATTTTGGGCAATATTCTGCATATGGAAAAGTTATCCTGCCGCTGGGTGCCGCGAATGCTCACTCCTGACCAAAAACACGAAGGCGAGAGCACTTCGAAAGAGTGTTTGGACTTGCTGATTCGGAATCTGGCGGACTTTTGGCGTCGATTATTAACTGTTGATGAAACTTGGATCCACTATTACACACCAGACAACAGAATGAGTGCCCGGCAATTGACTGAAGCCGGCACGAGTGCTCCAAAGCGGCCCAGTGAGGCTCGATGGGTCGGAAAGGTTATGGAAGAAACATCCCAATAACAATAATGTAAATTCTGTTTACAAACAATTATGCAAACATATTTTAAAACAAGTTTCTTTGTGCAAAAATAATTACTATATGAACAAATTTCATGAGGTTAAAGGTGAATCTAGAAAAAAATGGAACTAATAAGAGGCATATTAAATAAATCTGTTCAGAAAGACTGAATTTATAGTTTGAAAGAAGATAATATTTTTATATCCGACAACAAGATCTTATCAGAAAAATTCAATAGTTTCTTTTCTTCTGTAGGTGCAAAGATAGTCTCTGATAGTTCTGTTTTATGCTGTGATTGTAACTGTTTAGTTGATGAAGTGTCATGTTCTCAAAGTTTCTTCTTTAATCCCATATCGTCATTTGAACTAAATAAAATTATCTTGTCTCCATAATATGGTCAATACAAGTTTCAAATAACTTTATAAAAAAAATAGCTTTTAATATCTGTGATATTTTATGTTTCATTTTTAATAAAAGCGTTGCATGTGGTATTTTTCCTGATTGTTTAAAAGTCGCTGAAGTTATTCCATTGTTCAGGAAAGGAGATAATAACTTAATTAATAACTACAGGCCTATTTCCTTACTTTCAATATTCTCGAAAGTTTTTGAAAAAGCATTAAAGATAAGAATGGTCAAGTTTTTCGAAAAAAATAAATTCTTTAGTGATTGCCAATTTGGTTTTCGATCAGGTCGTTCCACCGAGAGTGCATTATTAAATTTTTGTTTTGATATCTACAACAGCTTCAATAATGAATACCATACTGCTGCACTCTTTGTGGACATAACAAAAGCATTCGATATGGTGGATCATACTATACTCTTAGATAAGCTGTTCAAATGTGGTTTTAGGGGTAAATTTCATAACTGGCTTCATTCATATCTATCGAATAGATCTCAAAGAGTGAAAATTGATGAGGTATTAAGTTCTCATAGAACTGTATCTATAGGTGTTCCACAGGGTTGCATGCTAGGTCCATTATTGTTTTTAATCTTTATTAATTCTCTCTTTGGGCAAAACTATCATAGTAAACTTACAGCTTTTGCTGATGATATGGCATGTGCTTTTGCTAGTACTTCTGTTTTGAATCTTTTCGCAGATATCAATCATGACCTTGAAGTTTTTAGTCATTGGTTCAAAATCCACAAAATGGTCAGAAGTGACAAAACCAAGATTACGTTTTTTAGTCCGATTGGCAAAAAAGTAGACTATGGATCTTTCTCTTTTCACTGTGGGAACTGCCCGAGTTTTAAACATAGTGCGGCTATTTGCAGCTCAAATAACAATACTCAGACTATTTTCGATCAACTTTCGTGTTCGAACAAATGTTTTTGTATTGATCAGGTAAGAGAATTTAAGTACCTTGGTGTTACTCTGGATAGGATGATGAATTTGTCTGCCCACCCGAATGCACTCAAAAAAATATCTTCTGTCTACTAGGCAATTCTATTTTTTAAAATCCTATAGGATCTTCTAAAGAGCATTTATTATGGCTTAATACATTCAAAGCTCGAATATGGCTTAGTTGTTTGGGGTGGCACTCATTACAACAAAATCTTCCCTCTTCTTGTGTCTCAAAAACTTGTTATTAGACTTATCTGCAGCAAAAATCGAATTGAAAAATTTATTTTGTTTTAAAGTTTTAAAAATATTTTTTGAGAGATCGGGTTATTCATTAAACAGGATCAATTCTAATTACCGACTTAGAGTAAATGAACCAAATCTTGTGCTAGTTCCTTAATACAATCTGAAAATATTTTTTAAATTTTTTTCTTCAATTGCTCCAAGACTTTTTAATAAATTACCCTATAGCATACGATGTAGTCGAAATGAATCTATTTTCCTCAAGAAAGTTAAATCTTGGCTGTTAGAGTTCAATTATAAAGATATTCTTGACCTGCTTCGTGTTTTGTTTTAGTAACATTCTTAATTTACATTTGTGTCATAAAGTTTTTAATGACCCCACTCATTCTGTTTATTGATTTTTTTTTTTTTTATAAATTTTTTGTTTTTTCTGCCTGTTTTCGCCTCTAGTTCCTTATGAACTATAGACTACAGATTCTTTTCTTTTTATTGATATTGATTGATTGTTATATGTACATATAAATAGTTAGTTTGTGTTTGACAGCTATTTTTATCAGACTACTCACTAATTTGAGGAGAAAATGGAAAAAAGTGAATTTCGTGTGCTTATAAGCATTATTTCTTGCGAAAAAAAACCATTACCGAGACCAAGGCTAAGCTTGATAAATACTATGGGGACTCTGCACCATCGATTTCAATGGTAAAAAAGTGGTTTACTGAATTTCGTTGTGGCCGTACAAGCACTGAAGATGCCGAACGTCCTGGACGCCCAGTTAAGGTCTCTACACCCGAAACAATCGAAAAAATTCACGATATGGTGTTGGCCGACCGAAGATTGAAAGTGCGAGAGATTGTGGAAGCCGTAGGGATCTCGCATGGCTCAGTGGTTTAAATTTTGAATGATCACTTGGGCATGAGAAAGCTTTCCGCAAGATGGGTGCCGCGTTTGCTCACAGTCGACCACAAACGCAATCGTGTAACAACTTCACAGGAAGGTTTGGCGTTGTTTAATCGCAATATGGAGGAGTTTTTGCGCCGTTTTGTAACCGTGGACGAAACATGGATCCATCACAACACACCAGAGAACAAACAACAGTCAAAACAGTGGGTTTCTAAGGGTGAATCGGCGCCAAAGAAGGCCAAGGTGGGTTTGTCAGCCAATAAAGTTATGGCGACTGTTTTTTGGGATGCACGCGGGATAATCCACATTGACTACCTTCAAAAGGGAAGAACAATCAATGGGGAATATTATGTCAACTTATTGGACCGATTCAATGACGATTTGAAAAAAAAACGACCTCATTTGGCCAAGAAAAAAGTTCTTTTCCACCAAGACAATGCAAGGGTGCACACATGTGCAGTTGCCATGGCAAAAATCCATGAATTGGGCTATGAATTGCTCCCTCATCCACCCTATTCTCCAGATTTGGCTCCGAGCGACTACTTCTCGACAGGACCTACAAATCATTTTTTTTTGGAAGGGATAAAAAAATTGGAGAAGCGTTGGACAAAGTGTATAGAGCTCAAGGGAGACTACGTTGAAAAATAAAATTATTTTTTTATCAAAAAATCTGTGTTTTAATCCAAAAGTAACGGACTTATTGATCCGCCCTCGTAAATAAATAGATAAATAAATAATAAATAAAAAAAGCTAGGAGCTGTTGACATTTACTCGTACTGTCTAATATTTCAGTGATCTGATCGGTGGAAACTATACGAAGCTGTCGTGGGCTAATGATTCGTTTTATATTCCTGCATAGTCTGATGGATCTAGATCCACTTTTAAAGGCGGTTAGTCTTCCTATATCTTTTCTTAGCTTATCTACTTTAGTTTGAAGTCTCTTTTTCTATTTAGGAACAAAGGTACGGTCACAGTTGTTCACACTCTGACGATTTGGAATGATATTTTTTCTAAGGGCTCTAACCGCAGTGATGGCGGTTATCGGTCCTCGTATAAATAATGAGGGAGTATATCACAGTTTATGATATTCAGAACCTCATCAAGTTTCTTGGTTTCATATATCCTTGTAATTCGTGGTCTAGTAAGTGGATCCAGTCCCTCAAATTCAATCAAATACAAACTAAAGAAATCCCAGAGATTTCGTGACTCCGATGTTTGGTTCCATGATGACAACGTAGTTGCTGTTGTTCAATGTTTGTGGGTCTGATTGCTGAGTGGTTGGTGTACTTTCTAACTCTGGAAGTGTTTCGATTTGTTGGATATCCGGATATGACGTTTCACTGAAAGTTACTGTTGCATTCGTTGTTGGGTCTGCAGTTGGTTGTTCAGTTAGTTGGATTGCTACTTCAGATGCGATTTTCTGCTGTCGGTCTCATTCAATATATTCATTAGCAATGATAGCATCTTTTCTGCGGGCTAAATTATTTTCATTAATTCTGCCCTGAAAGTTTCCATGGAGACCCGTAAAAAGATTGTACATAGCCCTTCTGTAGACGGCTGTGTAGTAGCAACGCAAGACATGTTCATTCATTTCGTTTGTCCATTGAACGCGTTGTCTATGGCGGCCTGCTCTGGTGAGCCCAAGATCATCTTGGGCACCACTTGTCGCACATTGTTGACGTGTTGATTGTGGTACCACTGGCGACTCATCTCTTTGCAGAGCCACGCCAGCGCCGGCAGTCGTGGCTTCTACCGACGTTTGAGTAAATATCGTTACTCGCTTTATATAGGGTCCGCCAAAAATGTTTTTTTTTTTGAAAATGCTATAAAAAAAAAACTACTGAATATTTTCTCAAATTTCTTTTTTTATTTGAAAGTACAATCCTTCCGGTTAATAATGAAAAATAATTTCATTCAAATCGCTGCCTCGGCTGGCCATGCAGTAGCCTACACGATCGGTCCAATTTTTAAGCACATTATCGATTGTGTGCAGCTGTATTTCACCAATGGCTTCACGAATATTGTCCTTTCAAGCGTCAATTGTCTCTGGCTTGTCGGCGTAACACTTATCTTTTAAGGCACCCCACAAATAATAGTCCAACGGTGTCAAATCGCAGCTCCGGTGTGGCCAAACGACATCAGCTCTGCCGCTGATAATGCGATCTTCAAAAACAGGGCGCAAAACATCGAGTGTAGCTTCGGCTGTGTTGAAACCAAATATTGCCAATATCCTTCTCTTCAATTTTTGTGAACAAAAATTCGTTCAACATGGCCCGATAACGATCGCCATTGACTGTAACGGCCATTCCTTGCACATTTTCGAAGAAAAATGGCCCAATTATGCCTCTGGACCAAAATCCGCACCAAACAGTGACTCGTTTTGGGTGTATCGGCTTTTCAATGTATGCGTGCGGGTTTTCTGTGCCCCAAATGCGACAATTTTGCTTGTTTACAAAGATGATTTTTTTGGCAAAATCGGCATCTTCTCTAAGTTGATCGCAGGCCCACTTAGCGAAGCGTATACACAACCATATTCGATCAGCGGAAGGATAAAACTAATTATCATGTCAAATCAGACATGAGCAAAATCGGCATCTTCTCTAAGTTGATCGCAGGCCCACTTAGCGAAGCGTATACACAACCATATTCGATCAGCGGAAGGATAAAACTAATTATCATGTCAAATCAGACATGAGCAAAGTGTTATTATTATTATTATTATTATTATTATTATTATTATTATTATTATTATTATTATTATTATTATTATTATTATTATTATTATTATTATTATTATTATTATTATTATTATTATTATTATTATTATTATTATTATTATTATTATTATTATTATTATTATTATTATTATTATTATTATTATTATTATTATTATTATTATTATTATTATTATTATTATTATTATTATTATTATTATTATTATTATTATTATTATTATTATTATTATTATTATTATTATTATTATTATTATTATTATTATTATTATTATTATTATTATTATTATTATTATTATTATTATTATTATTATTATTATTATTATTATTATTATTATTATTATTATTATTATTATTATTATTATTATTATTATTATTATTATTATTATTATTATTATTATTATTATTATTATTATTATTATTATTATTATTATTATTATTATTATTATTATTATTATTATTATTATTATTATTATTATTATTATTATTATTATTATTATTATTATTATTATTATTATTATTATTATTATTATTATTATTATTATTATTATTATTATTATTATTATTATTATTATTATTATTATTATTATTATTATTATTATTATTATTATTATTATTATTATTATTATTATTATTATTATTATTATTATTATTATTATTATTATTATTATTATTATTATTATTATTATTATTATTATTATTATTATTATTATTATTATTATTATTATTATTATTATTATTATTATTATTATTATTATTATTATTATTATTATTATTATTATTATTATTATTATTATTATTATTATTATTATTATTATTATTATTATTATTATTATTATTATTATTATTATTATTATTATTATTATTATTATTATTATTATTATTATTATTATTATTATTATTATTATTATTATTATTATTATTATTATTATTATTATTATTATTATTATTATTATTATTATTATTATTATTATTATTATTATTATTATTATTATTATTATTATTATTATTATTATTATTATTATTATTATTATTATTATTATTATTATTATTATTATTATTATTATTATTATTATTATTATTATTATTATTATTATTATTATTATTATTATTATTATTATTATTATTATTATTATTATTATTATTATTATTATTATTATTATTATTATTATTATTATTATTATTATTATTATTATTATTATTATTATTATTATTATTATTATTATTATTATTATTATTATTATTATTATTATTATTATTATTATTATTATTATTGTTATTATTATTATTATTATTATTATTATTATTATTATTATTATTATTATTATTATTATTATTATTATTATTATTATTATTATTATTATTATTATTATTATTATTATTATTATTATTATTATTATTATTATTATTATTATTATTATTATTATTATTATTATTATTATTATTATTATTATTATTATTATTATTATTATTATTATTATTATTATTATTATTATTATTATTATTATTATTATTATTATTATTATTATTATTATTATTATTATTATTATTATTATTATTATTATTATTATTATTATTATTATTATTATTATTATTATTATTATTATTATTATTATTATTATTATTATTATTATTAGTATTATTATTATTATTATTATTATTATTATTATTAGTATGGGGGCAAAAGGCCCACGTGGCTACATGCCGTTTCCAGCTAGCATGAGCGGGAGACCTCATTGGAATAGATACCTGATGAGGGTTATGAAACTGATGACGACTTGGAATACGAAACCGGTACACGATCTCGATGAAACATTTTGAATAGATTGCCGAGAGCTGGTGGATGCAGTATTCTGTTACCTTAATAACCAAAAGTGACATCTTGGAGAAACGGCTTTCAGGCTTATGCTGCATCCGCCCCCGTCCCATTAAAACTGTGGCTAGGCTTTGAGTACGTTCCGAGTCCGTCGTCGTTAAGTTGGTGGTACAGGTTCAGTTGAGAATAACTCCAGGTTTTGCGCTTAGATCCCGGCTCTGAACATACGAGGGGCGTTCAATATATTCTCGGTATCGATATGAAGGAAAATGCGAATTCAATTTAAATTGTTTTTATTTTTCAATATGATCTCCCCTAACATCAATGCATTTGTTACATCTTGAGATAAGCTTTTTTAAACCCTCAAAATAATAAATTTCCTCTTTCTCTGCAAAATACCGACTTGAGTTCTTCATCATCCGAAAATCTTTTTCCACGAAGACATTTTTTCAAATCCGGAAACAGGAAATAATCACTAGGGGCAAGGTCTGGACTATAGGGTGGGTGTTGGATTTCTTCGAAACCACAATCTCGCGCAGCAGCCTTGGAAACTCGCGCCGTGTGAACAGGAGCGTTGTCATGAAGAAGCAACACACCCGCTGCGAGTTTACCCCGTCTTTTCTTTTTAATTTCCTCCCGCAAATTATGCAAAGTGGAAGCGTAGGATGTGGCGTTGATGGTTTCACCTTTTGTTTTGTACTCAATGAGCAAGATTCCCTTTGAGTCCCAAAAAACTGTGGCCATGAGCTTTCGGGCAGACGGAATGACTTTGAACTTCTTCGGGGGGTCTGTTCCTTTTTTATGCCACTGCATGGACTCTTGTTTGCTTTCAGGGTCATAGTGGTGGACCCATGTTTCGTCCCCAGTAACAATTCGATCCATAACACCGTCCGCGTTCTCACTACACATCTCCAAAAGCTCTCTACAGCATGCGATTCTCACTTTTTATCTGAGGCGCTGTGAGCATTCGTGGCACCCACCTTGCACTGACCTTTGAAAGGTTAAGATGGTCATGAAGAATGGTGTGAATGGTACCAATTGAAAGCTTGGTGATCTCTGTCATCATTTTCACCTTTATTCGGGCATCATCAAGAACAAGTTTTTCGACTTCTTTGATGCTTTCTCCCGTACAAGCAGTAGCCGGGGCGCCGGAGCGGGGGTCGTCTTCAATGCTCTCTCTGCCTCTCTTGAACTCACTTGACCACTTTTGCACAGTTGATAATGAAGGTGCGGAACCCTGGTAAACAGCCACCATCTCTTCATGAATAGTTTCTTGACTTTTTCCTTGCTTAGTGAGAAATTTAATTACAGCGCGATGCTCAATTTTCACCATCATCGCCTCAGTTGCCATTATGATTCTGTTTAGCTAGAGATAAAACGCGAATTAATAATCACATTTATATGAAATTTTACATGAATGCACTAAAATAATAGTATTACTTGATAAATAAGTCAATTTATATATGCAACCACAGCTTCACCCCGATACCGAGAATATCTTGAACGCCCCTCGTAGACTCTCATAGGGACCTATGTCAACCCTTGCGTGGCCTCCCTGCTTGCATAGATAACCACGGGGATTATTAGAAGCGACTGTACAACGGTACGAGGATAGCGGCTCAAAGCGGGGACCCAATAGAAAAAAAAAATGATCAAAACACCACCAAAACATAAACAAACACCAAACAAACAACAACAAAAGCAAACACAGAGCTCTGTAGAATACGCTGAAATCTTCAGAGGAAGCAGAAAGGTCAGCCGATCGCCGAGCGAACCGCCAAAAGTGTTAGCGAACGCTCTTAAACCCGCTCTTGCCGAAGATCCCACCTTTGAAGTACCCAAGAAGTGCGATCAAGACAAGGAAATCATGCACGCGCCTGGAACTCCTACAAAGGTAGACACCTCCCCACGGCAGCAGTTTATAGATAAGATGAGAACTGCAGAGCATGAGACCCTAAACAAATGTAAAGCAGTAATACAAAAAATGAAGGTGGCCATGGCAAGGCAAAAAAACGTTAGCATGGACGTAAAAAATGGCATCTCCGAGCTTGACGAACTTTTTGACGTAATAGAGGATTATAGGCGGAACTGGATCACGTCAGAAAAACAGATTAGGCGCGAAAAGCCACCACTGGGTAACACAAAGCACAAACTAAACGTAGTAACAGTTGATACACCAACAACTCCGAAAAACAAAAGGGTGGCAACTAGCCCTGCAGAAAAGATGGCGGAAAAGAAACAAGAAACGTGGTATACAGTCACGCGTAAAAAACCTCGAACACAAGAAGCATAGGCAAATGAGAATCTCTCGAAAATGGTTCAACGACGAGAACCAAATGAGAAACCGCCGCGTAACAAGAGAGAGCATACAGAAGCGGTCTTGGTAAGACCAGGAAATGGCCACAGTTACGCAGATGTGCTCAAAAACCTCCGACAAAAGGTCAAGCCTGAGGCAGCCGAAGTGGTGATCCGCTCAATACGGAAAACAAAGGCAGGAGCTATTCTATTAGAAATTAAAAAAGGAGGCAAAAAGGCTGAATTCTGCAATGCCATCAAGAGCACACTCAAAGATACGGGAACAGTTACAGAACTGAAACAAAAGGCCACCATTGAAATCCGAGACCTAGACGCACTCTCGGACAAGGATGAAGTAGCAACGGCCGTAAAGGCGGCTCTCCAAGATAACGATGCAGACCTTAGTGTCACCATAACACGAACCGATAGCAGAGAACAACGGCGGGCATACGTTACGTTGAGCATCGAAGGAGCATCGTTTATACACAAATCACAACGCCTGCGGATAGGATGGACCATGTGCAGAGTGAGGCAACTAGAAGATATCAAACGTTGCTACAGGTGCTTCGGCGCTGGTCACCTACAATATGACTGCAAGGGACCAGACAGAAAAGGACAAGGAATATGCATACGATGCGGAGAAAGCGGACACAAAAAGAAGGAATGTGAAAAGCCCGCAAAATGCTGCCTATGTCTGCATGAGGGACATGCCTCGGTCGATCACCTGCCGGGCTCCCGCAGATGTAAAGCTTATATTAAATGAAATTCCTTCAAGCTAACCTGCACAGGAGTAGAACGGCCGATGCTCTCCTTTCCCAGCTTGTCCTCGAACATCAGATTGACTTCGTCATCATCAGCGAGCAGTACACGAAAAGAGACAGTGGTACATGGCTAGAAGACACAACGGCAACAGCAGCAGTCTGGGTACCAAGCACAGCGAGTACAACACTAACCTACAGTGGCTCAGGAACTGGTTACACTTATGCACACACTAAAGGCGTTACAGTCGTTAGCTGCTACCTAACGCCGAGCGAAAACGTCCAGGATTTCCAAGATAAGCTGGATGCAATTGAAAACAAAATACTCCAGCTCGAAGGCGAAACGGAGGGGCGAGGCAGCCAACGAAAACCAAGAGTATAAACGAGCAAAAAAGGAGTTAAAAACTGCCATCTGCAAAAGCAAGAGGAAGAAATGGGAAGAGCTCTGCCAGGATATCAACCGCAATCCATGGGGCCTGGGATATAAAGTGGCTATGAGAAAACTTGAAAATAAGTTACCAGCCCAAGAACTAGACGTTGAAACAATGGAACATATAGTCACGACGCTTTTCCCAACTCACGAAGTGAGGACTGTCGAACGCGATAGCACAGGACCAGAGGAAGTTATAGAACCTTTCACGGAGACAGAAATCAGAGCAGCAGCTAGGTTGCTCAGGAACAGAAAAGCTCCCGGTCTAGATGGCATTCCAGCGGAGGTTCTGAAGGAGATAGCTGAAAAACGTCCCCATTTTTTACTCAGGATGTACAACTCATGCCTCAGTGGAGGAGTCTTCCCAGAAACTTGGAAGAGGCAGCGGCAGCGCCTGGTTCTTATAAGCAAAGGAAAAGGAAACCCGGAAAGCCCATCAGCATACCGACCGCTCTGCATGCTCGACACAGCGGGGAAGTTACTGGAAAGATTGATTAAGCCTCGTCTAAACTCCGCCATAGAGGCATCCGGAGGACTAAGCCCAAAGCAGCATGGTTTTAGACCAGGTAAATCTACGGCTGGCGCTATAGAAGAAGTAATCAGAGCAGCACAAGCAACGCAACGAGGTAACCACCACTCTAGACCTTTTGTTCTTCTTGCGACCCTAGATGTCAAAAATGCCTTTAATAGCCTCAGATGGAAGGATATAGTCGAAGCTCTGGAACGCAGGCCCCAAATGCCTACGTACCTGAAGAAAATAATAAATAGCTACCTGAGCAACCGGGTACTGGAATATAAGACTAAATCGGGGACAAGAACAAGACAAATCACGGCAGGAGCAGCGCAGGGATCTATATTGGGCCCTGATCTGTGGAATATAACCTATGACGAGATATTACACATAGAGATGCCAGACGATGTCTTCCTAGTAGGATACGCAGATGATATAGCCGCAGTCATCACAGCACGAACCACGGAAGCAGTGCAACGCAAGCTCACCCAAGTAATGCTAAGAATTCAAGCATGGCTAAACTCATATGGACTACATCTTGCAACACAGAAAACTGAGCTATTACTCTTTACACGAAGACAGACGCCCACAGAACTGGAGATGCGAATAAATGAAGAAGCAATAATGACGCAAAAATCCATAAAATATTTAGGCATCAGGCTAGACAGCAAAATTACATTCGGGACGCAACTGCAATACGCAGCGATGAAAGCGGGAAAAGCCACAGCCTACCTCAGCAGACTAATGGCAAATGTCGGGGGCCCGATGGCCAGCGAAAGAAAATTATTGATGGCAACAAACAACGCTATCCTCATTTACGGAAGCGAAGTGTGGGCAGAAACTTTAAATGTCGAAAAACGAAGAAAGCAGCTTCTAGCAGTACAGCGGACAGCGGCTTTGCGCATAGCTTCGGCATATCGCACTGTATCTGACGCAGCAATACGGGTAATAGCGGGAGTGGTACCAATTGACCTTCTTGCTAAAGAACGGCACAAAATATGGCAAATGAGGACAAACGGCGGATACACGGCGCTAGCAGCAGCAGCGATAAGGCGACAAACCATATGTACATGGCAAGATACATGGACAAATGATGACCGTGGCAGATGGACGGCCCGAATGATACCGGTGTTAGAACCTTGGCTTAATCGGCGTGCAGGCGAAACCAACTACTATTTGATGCAAATGCTCTCAGGACATGGCTACTTCCGAAGATACCTTCATCGCATACATAAATGCGGGCAACCAAGCTGCTTATATGGAGATGCCGAAAGTGATGATGCGGAACACACTTTCTTCTATTGCAGAAAATGGAGTCCTATGCGGGAAGAAATAGAGCTACACATGGGACAAATTACCCCCGAAAATATAATACGGAAGATGAGCTCAAGTGAAGAAAACTGGCAAATAATCCAAAAATATGTTGAAAAAATTCTTAAGTCCAAACAAAGAGACCTCGAAGCCGCAAGGTAATGCCTCAAATAGCAAAGATAGCAAAGAGAGAATAACCCAAGCGTGGCCTGGACGCAGGCATTTCACGTAGATGTCAAAGGGCGCTACACGAAGGACCCCACCCTGAAGTAATGGCAAAAGTTTCGGTACCAGACCTCCTCACACGCAAACAAAAAAAATTATTATTATTATTATCATTATTATTATTATTATTATTATTATTATTATTATTATTATTATTATTATTATTATTATTATTATTATTATTATTATTATTATTATTATTATTATTATAATTATTATTATTATTATTATTATTATTATTATTATTATTATTATTATTATTATTATTATTATTATTATTATTATTATTATTATTATTATTATTATTATTATTATTATTATTATTATTATTATTATTATTATTATTATTATTATTATTATTATTATTATTATTATTATTATTATTATTATTATTATTATTATTATTATTATTATTATTATTATTATTATTATTATTATTATTATTATTATTATTATTATTATTATTATTATTATTATTATTATTATTATTATTATTATTATTATTATTATTATTATTATTATTATTATTATTATTATTATTATTATTATTATTATAATAATGCTCGTCTCTCCTCAGCAGCAAACAAAAACCCGCGAGAAAAAGACCAGGAAACTACACCGGTGCTGACAGAGTCCGTGATAGCCTACACCTCACCACGGCAAGAGTATATTGAGAAGATGAGGACCGCGGAGCAAGAGTCCTTAACCAAGTGTAAAGACGTGCTTCGAAAAATGAAACTGGCTATGACAAGGCAAAGGAATGTCAGCATGGACGTAAAATCGGGTGTCTCGGAACTAGAGGAACTGCTGGAGGTAATGGAAAGCTACAGGCGAAATTGGCTGAACACGGAGAAACAAACAACACGACCAAATACAACCTCTTGGAGCAAGAAGTGTCAGCCGGTTGTGGTAATAGAAGACACTCCAAGAACCGCAAAGAAGAAAAGAGTAGCAGCGAGCCCAGCAGAAACTGAATCGCTTAGACAATCCAACGAGAACGGAAGAGAAAAGTGGCATATAGTTACAAGGAAAAAAGCTCGAACACACGAAGAACAGAGGGACTCGAAAGAGGAGAAAACTCCCCAAAAACAAAAAACAGACGAGCAAAAAGGAAAGGAAACTACACCAAGGAATAGACAGAAAAAGAAAAAACAAGCCAAGCTCCGACCCGAAGCAATTCTTATTAAGCCGAGAGGCGAAGAAACATATGCAGGGATCCTAAAGGAAATACGCACCAGCGCAAACCCAGATGACTCTGGAACTGTCATAAGAGCAGTGCGTAAAACGAAAGGAGGAGACGTCCTCGTTGAGCTCGACGCCAAGACAAAGGACAAGGTAGCCTTTGGAAGGTCGCTGGAAAATATCTTAGGCGAAAAGGCGGTTGTTCGTAATCTGGAACCAAAAATAACACTCGAAATAAGGGATATGGACGAACTTACCACTGTAGAAGAGGTCCACCAAGCCATAAAGAACAGAGTTAGTGACCCCACATTAGACATCCGAGCTTTTGTCACTAAACAGAGTCGAAGTGGCCAACAAATTGCCATAGTAGAAGTAAACACTCGAATAGCCGAAGAACTAATGAAATCCCCCAGGATTAAAATAGGATGGATTCACTGCAGAATCCGCAGAAGGGTTGTAGTCCCATGCTGCTACAGATGCTTCGGGTATGGACACCTGCAAACTTCCTGCGCAGAAGTGGATCGAAAGAGCCTGGGACTCTGTATTAAATGCGGAGAACAGGGACACAAAAAACAAGACTGCACGAAAAGCGCAAAGTGCTGCTTATGCACTGCGCTTAAGAATCCATCACTAGGACTGGATCACGTGCCAGGGTCAGGCAAATGTCAGGTGTTTAGAGAGGCACTTGAAAGAGCAAAGAAAAGAAACGCCAAATGAGCAGAATACTCCAAGGAAATCTCCACAGAAGTCGAATGGCGGATGAGCTCCTAATCAAACTCATAACTGAGCTGAAAGCAGACATAGTTATCATCAGCGAACAGTATAAGAATAAAAGATGCCCAAACTGGATCACAGACACACTGGGAACCGCCGCTGTCTGGATCCCGAACGCGACAAAAATTACTGTTAAAGACCAAGGTAGTGAAAGAGGCTTCGCCTGGATGAAATGCGCGGAACTCACACTAATAAGCTGCTATTTCACCCCAAACGAAGGCATAAGCGAGTTCCGAGAAAAACTGGATAGATTAGAAGACTTTATACAAGAGACAGAGGGGGAAGTGCTGGTCGCCGGTGACTTCAATGCTAGAGCACAGGAATGGGGTATGCCAAATACAAACTCACGCGGAAGGTACATACTCGAAATGGCCGCAAGAAGAAGTATTAATGTAGTCAATATAGGCAACACGTCTACATTTAGGAGACCTGGATACGAAGAGACAATCCCTGACATAACCTTTGCCTCAGAACAAACTTCAGCCAAGATAAAAAAATTGGAGAGTTATAGAAGACTTCACAGGCAGCGATCATCAATACATCGCTTACGAAATATGCAGCCAAGAACGCGCCATCAACCCGAACCGAAGCCGAAAAACACGATGGAATGCCAATAGACTCAATGAAGAGCTACTCAGATCTGCACTCGAGGGGACCGTAAATACGACCGCAGAAATGGCGGGGAATGCAGAAACAAACACAGTAGCTACGATGCAGCTTATACGCCAAGCATGCAACGCATCGATGCCACGCGTCCATCTCGGGTACCAAAACAGAAAACCGGTGTACTGGTGGACCGACGAGATCGCGGCTCTCCGAAGAAAATGCCTACACCTGAGGCGCAGAGTCACCAGGGGGAGAAGAAGAAATGCGGAACTCAATGCAAACACTGTAACAGAGTTCAGTAATGCAAGGACCGAGCTCAAGAGAGCAATAAAACAGAGTAAAAAGCACAAGTGGGAAGCCCTTCGCCGAGATGTGAACAACGATCCCTGGGGACTAGGCTATAAGATCGTAATGCGAAAGCTGGGAAGACGGATGACAAGCCCGGACCTCAGCGAAGAAAAAATGAGGAACATAGTGGAAACTTTATTCCCAACTCACCCCACCAGACCCCCTGACATCCCCATAACTCCACTAGAAGAAGTCCCACTATTCACTGAAGAAGAGCTGACTCTGGCGGCGAAAACCCTGCAGATCCGAAAAGCCCCCGGCCCTGACGGAATACCAGCAGAGATTCTTAAAAAGATAGCACAAATATCCCCACAACTGCTATTGAATATGTACAACAAATGCCTGCAAGAAGCGGTTTTCCCCAGAAGATGGAAAATGCAACGACTGGTACTAATCAGCAAGGGGAAAGGCAACCTAGACACCCCATCAGGCTACAGGCCCCTATGCATGCTGGATATCGCAGGGAAACTTCTGGAAAAACTGCTGAAGACGCGGATAACAGCAGCCATACAAACAGCAGGAGGTTTAGCCGAAAGACAGCACGGCTTTCGAAAGGGCCACTCTACTATCGGAGCAGTTAGAGAAGTGATAAAGTCCACCCAAATGGCCCAACAAGGAAATCACCACTCAAGAAAGATTGTGCTACTAGCAACTCTGGATGTCCGAAATGCTTTTAACTCAACCAGATGGACGGACATAATATACGCGCTCGAACACGACTTTAGCATACCCGAGTACCTCTTGAGGATGGTGAAAGACTACATAAAAGACAGAGAGCTAATCTACGACACCAAAGAAGGCGCGCGGAGAAAGCAAATCACCGCTGGAGCAGCGCAGGGTTCAATTCTGGGACCCGACCTCTGGAACATCGCTTATGATAACATCCTTCGCATGGAGATGCCAGAAGACACGTTTCTAGTAGGCTACGCGGACGACATTGCCGCAGTGATAACAGCAAGGGATATTCATAATGCACAAATGAAATTAAACCAGGTGATGAGAAGAGTCCTACCCTGGATGCAAGAACATGGCCTAAGGCTAGCTGCAGAAAAGACGGAGATAGTCCTGCTAACCAAAAAGAGAATCCCGACCAGAGTTGATTTTCAGGTAGGGCAAGAGACGATCACCAGCAAGGAAGCGGTCAAGTACCTGGGGGTAGTCCTTAATACGAAACTCACCTTCTGGCAACAAATAAAGGGCGCATCAGAACGGGCTGCAAAAGTAACGACAGCACTAAGCCGACTAATGGCTAACATAGGAGGCCCGACGGCTAGCAAAAGAAAACTTCTGATGACGGTAACAAACTCTATTCTCCTGTATGGGTGCGAAATATGGGCTGAAGCCCTTCGCCAGGAGAAATACAGAAAACAGATGGCAGCAGTCCAAAGACGCGGTGCCTTACGCATCGCGAGCTCATATAGAACTGTACCAGAAGCAGCTATATTGGTAGTCGCGGGAACAACCCCCATCGATCTCCTCGCAACAGAGAGAAAATACATATATGAAAGGAAATCCGAAATTGGAACGGAAGCAGCTGTTCTTGAGGCGAAAGAACATACGAAACAACAATGGCAGGAGAGATGGAACTCAGAACGGAGGGGCCGTTGGACTGCTACACTAATCAAAAGCGCTGACAAATGGGCACAACGAAAATACGGCGAAATAAATTACTATGTCACCCAGTTTCTAACCGGACATGGTTACTTCAGTAGCTACCTAAAGAAGATCGGGAAAGCCAGAAGCGCTTTTTGCCAGTACGGAGACTCTGAAAACGATGACGCGAAACACACGTTCTTCGAGTGCACCAGATGGTTAACAGAAAGAAGCGAGCTGGAACAACTGCTCGGCCCTATCACTCCAGACAACATCGTCGAAAAGATGTCGGCGAGTGCACGGAACTGGGATAGAGTGTGTGAATACACAGAAAAAATATTAAAAACCAAAAAAAGAGAGACAGACCTAGACGCGTCTCGACAATAACGAAGATAGCCTAACCGGCAAGAGAGCTAAACCCGCAAAAGAGAACAACACAAAATGAAAAAGCCGGTCCCCAGGAGGGGAAAGAAAACGACACCACTCTGAAGTAATACGAAAGTGGTTTCCGGAGTGGATGGTGTCAAGATAAAAGGGGTTAAGGTGGTTTTTAGTGGGTGTGAGTCGCACAGTACTTGAAGTAGAGCGGGACTACTTCTCGTCGTTATTAGCTTTTCCACCATCCCCTAGGCCAAAAAAAAAAAAAAAAAAAAATTATTATTATTATTATTATTATTATTATTATTATTATTATTATTATTATTATTATTATTATTATTATGGGGGGCAAAAGGCCCACGTGGCTACATGCCGTTTCCAGCTAGCATGAGCTGCGGGTTCCTAATGTCCGACTCTCACCTCCACGATCCGGTGCCCCCTGGACACCCGAGCAACCCATTGTGAGACGCAGTAACCAACCTGTGTGGATCGTGGGTCGGGGCCAACGAGAGCGGGAGACCTCATTGGAATAGATACCTGATGAGGGTTATGAAACTGATGACGACCTGGAATACGAAACCGGTACACGATCTCGATGAAACATTTGGAATAGATTGCCGAGAGCTGGTGGATGCAGTATTCTGTTACCTTAATAACCAAAAGTGACATCTTGGAGAAACGGCTTTCAGGCTAATGCTGCATCCGCCCCCGTCCCATTAAAACTGTGGCTAGGCTTTGAGTACGTTCCGAGTCCGTCGCCGTTAAGTTGGTGGTACAAGTTCAGTTGAGAATAACTCCTGGCTTTGCGCTTAGATCCCGGCTCTGAACATAGACTCTCATAAGGACCTATGTCAACCCTTGCGCGGCCTCCCTGCTTGCATAGATAACCACGGGGATTATTAGAAGCGACTGTACAACGGTACGAGGATAGCGGCTCAAAGCGGGGACCCAATAGAAAAAAAAATGATCAAAACACCACCAAAACATAAACAAACAGCAAACAAACAACAACAAAAGCAAACACAGAGCTCTGTAGAATACGCTGAAATCTTCAGAGGAAGCAGAAAGGTCAGCCGATCACCAGTAGCAGCAGCTACGACTACAGGCGTAGCAAATCCGAGCGAACCACCAAAAGAGATAGCGAACGCTCTTAAACCCGCTCTTGCCGAAGATCCCACCTTTGAAGTACCCAAGAAGTGCGATCAAGACAAGGAAATCATGCACGCGCCTGGAACTCCTACAAAGGTAGACACCTCCCCACGGCAGCAGTTTATAGATAAGATGAGAACTGCAGAGCATGAGACCCTAAACAAATGTAAAGCAGTAATACAAAAAATGAAGGTGGCCATGGCAAGGCAAAAAAACGTTAGCATGGACGTAAAAAATGGCATCTCCGAGCTTGACGAACTTTTTGACGTAATAGAGGATTATAGGCGGAACTGGATCACGTCAGAAAAACAGATTAGGCGCGAAAAGCCACCACTGGGTAACACAAAGCACAAACTAAACGTAGTAACAGTTGATACACCAACAACTCCGAAAAACAAAAGGGTGGCAACTAGCCCTGCAGAAAAGATGGCGGAAAAGAAACAAGAAACGTGGTATACAGTCACGCGTAAAAAACCTCGAACACAAGAAGCATAGGCAAATGAGAATCTCTCGAAAATGGTTCAACGACGAGAACCAAATGAGAAACCGCCGCGTAACAAGAGAGAGCATACAGAAGCGGTCTTGGTAAGACCAGGAAATGGCCACAGTTACGCAGATGTGCTCAAAAACCTCCGACAAAAGGTCAAGCCTGAGGCAGCCGAAGTGGTGATCCGCTCAATACGGAAAACAAAGGCAGGAGCTATTCTATTAGAAATTAAAAAAGGAGGCAAAAAGGCTGAATTCTGCAATGCCATCAAGAGCACACTCAAAGATACGGGAACAGTTACAGAACTGAAACAAAAGGCCACCATTGAAATCCGAGACCTAGACGCACTCTCGGACAAGGATGAAGTAGCAACGGCCGTAAAGGCGGCTCTCCAAGATAACGATGCAGACCTTAGTGTCACCATAACACGAACCGATAGCAGAGAACAACGGCGGGCATACGTTACGTTGAGCATCGAAGGAGCATCGTTTATACACAAATCACAACGCCTGCGGATAGGATGGACCATGTGCAGAGTGAGGCAACTAGAAGATATCAAACGTTGCTACAGGTGCTTCGGCGCTGGTCACCTACAATATGACTGCAAGGGACCAGACAGAAAAGGACAAGGAATATGCATACGATGCGGAGAAAGCGGACACAAAAAGAAGGAATGTGAAAAGCCCGCAAAATGCTGCCTATGTCTGCATGAGGGACATGCCTCGGTCGATCACCTGCCGGGCTCCCGCAGATGTAAAGCTTATATTAAATGAAATTCCTTCAAGCTAACCTGCACAGGAGTAGAACGGCCGATGCTCTCCTTTCCCAGCTTGTCCTCGAACATCAGATTGACTTCGTCATCATCAGCGAGCAGTACACGAAAAGAGACAATGGTACATGGCTAGAAGACACAACGGCAACAGCAGCAGTCTGGGTACCAAGCACAGCGAGTACAACACTAACCTACAGTGGCTCAGGAACTGGTTACACTTATGCACACACTAAAGGCGTTACAGTCGTTAGTTGCTACCTAACGCCGAGCGAAAACGTCCAGGATTTCCAAGATAAGCTGGATGCAATTGAAAACAAAATACTCCAGCTCGAAGGCGTGTTCATTGTAGCAGGAGACTTTAACTCCAGAGCCGTGGAATGGGGGATGCCAACAACAAACTCTAAAGGACGGAGAGTACTTGATATGGCTGCAAGACTTGGGCTCATCGTTGCAAATACTGGAAGCGTACCGACTTTCAGAAAACCCGGATGCGAGGGTACCATCCCCGACATCACAATGGTCTCGGAGAGAATAGGCGGCAAAATTAAAAAATGGAAAGTACTGGAGGAATATACTGGGAGTGACCACCAGTACATCTCTTTCGAGATGAATACAGATATCACAACGCACGAAACACGAAATACTAAAGTCAGGAAATGGAACGTCGCGAAACTGAACGTAGAAGCGTTGATAACTACACTCGACAGAACCAGGCTCACGACTGACAGCCCATATGACGCCAGGACAGTGGTCACACAAGTCATGCAAGCTATAAGACAAGCCTGCAACGCAGCCATGCCCAAGGAATACCAAAACAGAAGGAAAAGACGAGCTGTTTACTGGTGGAATGACGAAATCGCGCAACTCAGACGAAACTGCCTGCGCTGCAGACGCAGACTTACAAAAGCGAAACGGAGGGGCGAGGCAGCCAACGAAAACCAAGAGTATAAACGAGCAAAAAAGGAGTTAAAAACTGCCATCTGCAAAAGCAAGAGGAAGAAATGGGAAGAGCTCTGCCAGGATATCAACCGCAATCCATGGGGCCTGGGATATAAAGTGGCTATGAGAAAACTTGAAAATAAGTTACCAGCCCAAGAACTAGACGTTGAAACAATGGAACATATAGTCACGACGCTTTTCCCAACTCACGAAGCGAGGACTGTCGAACGCGATAGCACAGGACCAGAGGAAGTTATAGAACCTTTCACGGAGACAGAAATCAGAGCAGCAGCTAGGTTGCTCAGGAACAGAAAAGCTCCCGGTCTAGATGGCATTCCAGCGGAGGTTCTGAAGGAGATAGCTGAAAAACGTCCCCATTTTTTACTCAGGATGTACAACTCATGCCTCAGTGGGGGAGTCTTCCCAGAAACTTGGAAGAGGCAGCGCCTGGTTCTTATAAGCAAAGGAAAAGGAAACCCGGAAAGCCCATCAGCATACCGACCGCTCTGCATGCTCGACACAGCGGGGAAGTTACTGGAAAGATTGATTAAGCCTCGTCTAAACACCGCCATAGAGGCATCCGGAGGACTAAGCCCAAAGCAGCATGGTTTTAGACCAGGTAAATCTACGGCTGGCGCTATAGAAGAAGTAATCAGAGCAGCACAAGCAACGCAACGAGGTAACCACCACTCTAGACCTTTTGTTCTTCTTGCGACCCTAGATGTCAAAAATGCCTTTAATAGCCTCAGATGGAAGGATATAGTCGAAGCTCTGGAACGCAGGCCCCAAATGCCTACGTACCTGAAGAAAATAATAAATAGCTACCTGAGCAACCGGGTACTGGAATATAAGACTAAATCGGGGACAAGAACAAGACAAATCACGGCAGGAGCAGCGCAGGGATCTATATTGGGCCCTGATCTGTGGAATATAACCTATGACGAGATATTACACATAGAGATGCCAGACGATGTCTTCCTAGTAGGATACGCAGATGATATAGCCGCAGTCATCACAGCACGAACCACGGAAGCAGTGCAACGCAAGCTCACACAAGTAATGCTAAGAACTCAAGCATGGCTAAACTCACATGGACTACATCTTGCAACACAGAAAACCGAGCTATTACTCTTTACACGAAGACAGACGCCCACAGAACTGGAGATGCGAATAAATGAAGAAGCAATAATGACGCAAAAATCCATAAAATACTTAGGCATCAGGCTAGACAGCAAAATTACATTCGGGACGCAACTGCAATACGCAGCGATGAAAGCGGGAAAAGCCACAGCCTACCTCAGCAGACTAATGGCAAATGTCGGGGGCCCGATGGCCAGCAAAAGAAAATTATTGATGGCAACAAACAACGCTATCCTCATTTACGGAAGCGAAGTGTGGGCAGAAACTTTAAATGTCAAAAAACGAAGAAAGCAGCTTCTAGCAGTACAGCGGACAGCGGCTTTGCGCATAGCTTCGGCATATCGCACTGTACCTGACGCAGCAATACGGGTAATAGCGGGAGTGGTACCAATTGACCTTCTTGCTAAAGAACGGCACAAAATATGGCAAATGAGGACAAACGGCGGATACACGGCGCTAGCAGCAGCAGCGATAAGGCGACAAACTATATGTACATGGCAAGATACATGGACAAATGATGACCGTGGCAGATGGACGGCCCGAATGATACCGGTGTTAGAACTTTGGCTTAATCGGCGTGCAGGCGAAACCAACTACTATTTGACGCAAATGCTCTCAGGACATGGCTACTTCCGAAGATACCTTCATCGCATACATAAATGCGCGCAACCAAGCTGCTTATATGGAGATGCCGAAAGTGATGATGCGGAACACACTTTCTTCTATTGCAGAAAATGGAGTCCTATGCGGGAAGAAATAGAGCTACACATGGGACAAATTACCCCCGAAAATATAATACGGAAGATGAGCTCAAGCGAAGAAAACTGGCAAATAATCCAAAAATATGTTGAAAAAATTCTTAAGTCCAAACAAAGAGACCTCGAAGCCGCAAGGTAATGCCTCAAATAGCAAAGATAGCAAAGAGAGAATAACCCAAGCGTGGCCTGGACGCAGGCATTTCACGTAGATGTCAAAGGGCGCTACACGAAGGACCCCACCCTGAAGTAATGGCAAAAGTTTCGGTACCAGGGTGGAAAGAGGTCCGCGAAGGAGGGGGAAGTTTTTTAGTGTTTTTGTTTTTTTTCCACATACCATTACTGTGACGACAGTTTTGATGATGCGCGAAGCATTTTTGACCTCCTCACACGCAAAAAAAAAAAAAAAAAAAAAAAAAAAAAAAAAAAAAAAAAAAAAAATTATTATTATTATTATTATTATTATTATTATTATTATTATTATTATTATTATTATTATTATTATTATTATTATTATTATTATTATTATTATTATTATTATTATTATTATTATTATTATTATTATTATTATTTTCTAGTAGGCTACGCGGATGACATTGCCGCAGTGATAACAGCAAGGGATATTCATAATGCACAAATGAAATTAAACCAGGTGATGAGAAGAGTCCTACCCTGGATGCAAGAACATGGCCTAAGGCTAGCTGCAGAAAAGACGGAGATAGTCCTGCTAACCAAAAAGAGAATCCCGACCAGAGTTGATTTTCAGGTAGGGCAAGAGACGATCACCAGCAAGGAAGCGGTCGAGTACATGGGGGTAGTCCTTAATACGAAACTCACCTTCTGGCAACAAATAAAGGGCGCATCAGAACGGGCTGCAAAGTAACGACAGCACTAAGCCGACTAATGGCTAACATAGGAGGCCCGACGGCTAGCAAAAGAAAACTTCTGATGACGGTAACAAACTCTATTCTCCTGTATGGGTGCGAAATATGGGCTGAAGCCCTTCGCCAGGAGAAATACAGAAAACAGATGGCAGCAGTCCAAAGACGCGGTGCCTTACGCATCGCGAGCTCATATAGAACTGTACCAGAAGCAGCTATATTGGTAGTCGTGGGAACAACCCCCATCGATCTCCTCGCAACAGAGAGAAAATACATATATGAAAGGAAATCCGAAATTGGAACGGAAGCAGCTGTTCTTGAGGCGAAAGAACATACGAAACAACAATGGCAGGAGAGATGGAACTCAGAACGGAGGGGCCGTTGGACTGCTACACTAATCAAAAGCGCTGACAAATGGGCACAACGAAAATACGGCGAAATAAATTACTATGTCACCCAGTTTCTAACCGGACATGGTTACTTCAGTAGCTACCTAGAGAAGATCGGGAAAGCCAGAAGCGCTTTTTGCCAGTACGGAGACTCTGAAAACGATGACGCGAAACACACGTTCTTCGAGTGCACCAGATGGTTAACAGAAAGAAGCGAGCTGGAACAACTGCTCGGCCCTATCACTCCAGACAACATCGTCGAAAAGATGTCGGCGAGTGCACGGAACTGGGATAGAGTGTGTGAATACACAGAAAAAATATTAAAAACCAAAAAAAGAGAGACAGACCTAGACGCGTCTCGACAATAACGAAGATAGCCTAACCGGCAAGAGAGCTAAACCCGCAAAAGAGAACAACACAAAATGAAAAAGCCGGTCCCCAGGAGGGGAAAGAAAACGACACCACTCTGAAGTAATACGAAAGTGGTTTCCGGAGTGGATGGTGTCAAGATAAAAGGGGTTAAGGTGGTTTTTAGTGGGTGTGAGTCGCACAGTACTTGAAGTAGAGCGGGACTACTTCTCGTCGTTATTAGCTTTTCCACCATCCCCTAGGCCAAAAAAAAAAAAATAAATAAATTATTATTATTATTATTATTATTATTATTATTATTATTATTATTATTATTATTATTATTATTATTATTATTATTATTATTATTATTACTATTATTATTATTATTATTATTATTATTATTATTATTATTATTATTATTATTATTATTATTATTATTATTATTATTATTATTATTATTATTATTATTATTATTATTATTATTATTATTATTATTATTATTATTATTATTATTATTATTATTATTATTATTATTATTATTATTATTATTATTATTATTATTATTATTATGTCCAGATGGACGGACATAATATACGCCCTCGAACACGACTTTAGCATACCCGAGTACCTTTTGAGGATGGTGAAAGACTACCTAAAAGACAGAGAGCTAATCTGCGACACCAAAGAAGGCGCGCGGAGAAAGCAAATCACCGCTGGAGCAGCGCAGGGTTCAATTCTGGGACCCGACCTCTGGAACATCGCTTATAATAACATCCTGCGCATGGAGATGCCAGAAGACACGTTTCTAGTAGGCCACGCGGACGACATTGCCGCAGTGATAACAGCAAGGGATATTCATAATGCAAAAATGAAATTAAACCAGGTGATGAGAAGAGTCCTACCCTGGATGCAAGAACATGGCCTAAAGCTAGCTGCAGAAAAGACGGAGATTGTCCTGCTAACCAAAAAGAAAATCCCGACCAGTGTTGATTTTCAGGTAGGGCAAGAGACGATCACCAGCAAGGAAGCGGTCAAGTACCTGGGGGTAGTCCTTAATACGAAACTCACCTTCTGACAACAAATAAAGGGCGCATCAGAACGGGCTGCAAAAGTAACGACAGCACTAAGCCGACTAATGGCTAACATAGGAGGCCCGACGGCTAGCAAAAGAAAACTTCTGATGACGGTAACAAACTCTATTCTCCTGTATGGGTGCGAAATATGGGCTGAAGCCCTTCGTCAGGAGAAATACAGAAAACAGATGGCCGCAGTCCAAAGACGCGGTGCCTTACGCATCACGAGCTCATATAGAACTGTACCAGAAGCAGCTATATTGGTAGTCGCGGGAACAACCCCCATCGATCTCCTCGCAACAGAGAGAAAATACATATATGAAAGGAAATCCGAAATTGGAACGGAAGCAGCAGTTCTTGAGGCGAAAGAACATACGAAACAACAATGGCAGGAGAGATGGAACTCAGAACGGAGGGGCCGTTGGACTGCTACACTAATCAAAAGCGCTGACAAATGGGCACAACGAAAATACGGCGAAATAAATTATTATGTCACCCAGTTTCTAACCGGACATGGTTACTTCAGTAGCTACCTAAAGAAAATCGGGAAAGCCAGAAGCGCTTTTTGCCAGTACGGAGACTCTGAAAACGATGACGCGAAACACACGTTTTTCGAGTGCACCAGATGGCTAACAGAAAGAAGCGAGCTGAACAACTGCTCGGCCCTATCACTCCAGACAACATCGTCGAAAAGATGTCGGCGAGTGCACGGAACTGGGATAGAGTGTGTGAATACACAGAAAAAATATTAAAAACCAAAAAAAGAGAGACAGACCTAGACGCGTCTCGACAATAACGAAGATAGCCTAACCGGCAAGAGAGCTAAACCCGCAAAAGAGAACAACACAAAATGAAAAAGCCGGTCCCCAGGAGGGGAAAGAAAACGACACCACTCTGAAGTAATACGAAAGTGGTTTCCGGAGTGGATGGTGTCAAGATAAAAGGCGTTAAGGTGGTTTTTAGTGGGTGTGAGTCGCACAGTACTTGAAGTAGAGCGGGACCACTTCTCGTCGTTATTAGCTTTTCCACCATCCCCTAGGCCAAAAAAAAAAAAAAAAATTATTATTATTATTATTATTATTATTATTATTATTATTATTATTATTATTATTATTATTATTATTATTATTATTATTATTATTATTATTATTATTATTATTATTATTATTATTATTATTATTATTATTATTATTATTATTATTATTATTATTATTATTATTATTATTATTATTATTATTATTATTATTATTATTATTATTATTATTATTATTATTATTATTATTATTATTATTATTATTATTATTATTATTATTATTATTATTATTATTATTATTATTATTATTATTATTATTATTATTATTATTATTATTATTATTATTATTATTATTATTATTATTATTATTATTATTATTATTATTATTATTATTATTATTATTATTATTATTATTATTATTATTATTATTATTATTATTATTATTATTATTATTATTATTATTATTATTATTATTATTATTATTATTATTATTATTATTATTATTATTATTATTATTATTATTATTATTATTATTATTATTATTATTATTATTATTATTATTATTATTATTATTATTATTATTATTATTATTATTATTATTATTATTATTATTATTATTATTATTATTATTATTATTATTATTATTATTATTATTATTATTATTATTATTATTATTATTATTATTATTATTATTATTATTATTATTATTATTATTATTATTATTATTATTATTATTATTATTATTATTATTATTATTATTATTATTATTATTATTATTATTATTATTATTATTATTATTATTATTATTATTATTATTATTATTATTATTATTATTATTATTATTATTATTATTATTATTATTATTATTATTATTATTATTATTATTATTATTATTATTATTATTATTATTATTATTATTATTATTATTATTATTATTATTATTATTATTATTATTATTATTATTATTATTATTATTATTATTATTATTATTATTATTATTATTATTATTATTATTATTATTATTATTATTATTATTATTATTATTATTATTATTATTATTATTATTATTATTATTATTATTATTATTATTATTATTATTATTATTATTATTATTATTATTATTATTATTATTATTATTATTATTATTATTATTATTATTATTATTATTATTATTATTATTATTATTATTATTATTATTATTATTATTATTATTATTATTATTATTATTATTATTATTATTATTATTATTATTATTATTATTATTATTATTATTATTATTATTATTATTATTATTATTATTATTATTATTATTATTATTATTATTATTATTATTATTATTATTATTATTATTATTATTATTATTATTATTATTATTATTATTATTATTATTATTATTATTATTATTATTATTATTATTATTATTATTATTATTATTATTATTATTATTATTATTATTATTATTATTATTATTATTATTATTATTATTATTATTATTATTATTATTATTATAATATTAGGCAGCCAACGAAAACCAAGAGTATAAACGAGCAAAAAAGGAGTTAAAAACTGCCATCTGCAAAAGCAAGAGGAAGAAATGGGAAGAGCTCTGCCAGGATATCAACCGCAATCCATGGGGCCTGGGATATAAAGTGGCTATGAGGAAACTTGAAAATAAGTTACCAGCCCAAGAACTAGACGTTGAAACAATGGAACATATAGTCACGACGCTTTTCCCAACTCACGAAGTGAGGACTGCCGAACGCGATAGCACAGGACCAGAGGAAGTTATAGAACCTTTCACGGAGACAGAAATCAGAGCAGCAGCTAGGTTGCTCAGGAACAGAAAAGCTCCCGGTCTAGATGGCATTCCAGCGGAGGTTCTGAAGGAGATAGCTGAAAAACGTCCCCATTTTTTACTCAGGATGTACAACTCATGCCTCAGTGGGGGAGTCTTCCCAGAAACTTGGAAGAGGCAGCGCCTGGTTCTTATAAGCAAAGGAAAAGGAAACCCGGAAAGCCCATCAGCATACCGACCGCTCTGCATGCTCGACACAGCGGGGAAGTTACTGGAAAGATTGATTAAGCCTCGTCTAAACTCCGCCATAGAGGCATCCGGAGGACTAAGCCCAAAGCAGCATGGTTTTAGACCAGGTAAATCTACGGCTGGCGCTATAGAAGAAGTAATCAGAGCAGCACAAGCAACGCAACGAGGTAACCACCACTCTAGACCTTTTGTTCTTCTTGCGACCCTAGATGTCAAAAATGCCTTTAATAGCCTCAGATGGAAGGATATAGTCGAAGCTCTGGAACGCAGGCCCCAAATGCCTACGTACCTGAAGAAAATAATAAATAGCTACCTGAGCAACCGAATACTGGAATATAAGACTAAATCGGGGACAAGAACAAGACAAATCACGGCAGGAGCAGCGCAGGGATCTATATTGGGCCCTGATCTGTGGAATATAACCTATGACGAGATATTACACATAGAGATGCCAGACGATGTCTTCCTAGTAGGATACGCAGATGATATAGCCGCAGTCATCACAGCACGAACCACGGAAGCAGTGCAACGCAAACTCACCCAAGTAATGCTAAGAACTCAAGCATGGCTAAACTCACATGGACTACATCTTGCAACACAGAAAACCGAGCTATTACTCTTTACACGAAGACAGACGCCCACAGAACTGGAGATGCGAATAAATGAAGAAGCAATAATGACGCAAAAATCCATAAAATACTTAGGCATCAGGCTAGACAGCAAAATTACATTCGGGACGCAACTGCAATACGCAGCGATGAAAGCGGGAAAAGCCACAGCCTACCTCAGCAGACTAATGGCAAATGTCGGGGGCCCGATGGCCAGCGAAAGAAAATTATTGATGGCAACAAACAACGCTATCCTCATTTACGGAAGCGAAGTGTGGGCAGAAACTTTAAATGTCGAAAAACGAAGAAAGCAGCTTCTAGCAGTACAGCGGACAGCGGCTTTGCGCATAGCTTCGGCATATCGCACTGTATCTGACGCAGCAATACGGGTAATAGCGGGAGTGGTACCAATTGACCTTCTTGCTAAAGAACGGCACAAAATATGGCAAATGAGGACAAACGGCGGATACACGGCGCTAGCAGCAGCAGCGATAAGGCGACAAACCATATGTACATGGCAAGATACATGGACAAATGATGACCGTGGCAGATGGACGGCCCGAATGATACCGGTGTTAGAACCTTGGCTTAATCGGCGTGCAGGCGAAACCAACTACTATTTGACGCAAATGCTCTCAGGACATGGCTACTTCCGAAGATACCTTCATCGCATACATAAATGCGCGCAACCAAGCTGCTTATATGGAGATGCCGAAAGTGATGATGCGGAACACACTTTCTTCTATTGCAGAAAATGGAGTCCTATGCGGGAAGAAATAGAGCTACACATGGGACAAATTACCCCCGAAAATATAATACGGAAGATGAGCTCAAGCGAAGAAAACTGGCAAATAATCCAAAAATATGTTGAAAAAATTCTTAAGTCCAAACAAAGAGACCTCGAAGCCGCAAGGTAATGCCTCAAATAGCAAAGATAGCAAAGAGAGAATAACCCAAGCGTGGCCTGGACGCAGGCATTTCACGTAGATGTCAAAGGGCGCTACACGAAGGACCCCACCCTGAAGTAATGGCAAAAGTTTCGGTACCAGGGTGGAAAGAGGTCCGTGAAGGGGGGGGAAGTTTTTTAGTGTTTTTGTTTTTTTTCCACATACCATTACTGTGACGACAGCATTTTTGACCTCCTCACACGCAAAAAAAAAAAAAAAAAAAAAATTATTATTATTATTATTATTATTATTATTATTATTATTATTATTATTATTATTATTATTATTATTATTATTATTATTATTATTATTATTATTATTATTATTATTATTATTATTATTATTATTATTATTATTATTATTATTATTATTATTATTATTATTATTATTATTATTATTATTATTATTATTATTATTATTATTATTATTATTATTATTATTATTATTATTATTATTATTATTATTATTATTATTATTATTATTATTATTATTATTATTATTATTATTATTATTATTATTATTATTATTATTATTATTATTATTATTATTATTATTATTATTATTATTATTATTATTATTATTATTATTATTATTATTATTATTATTATTATTATTATTATTATTATTATTATTATTATTATTATTATTATTATTATTATTATTATTATTATTATTATTATTATTATTATTATTATTATTATTATTATTATTATTATTATTATTATTATTATTATTATTATTATTATTATTATTATTATTATTATTATTATTATTATTATTATTATTATTATTATTATTATTATTATTATTATTATTATTATTATTATTATTATTATTATTATTATTATTATTATTATTATTATTATTATTATTATTATTATTATTATTATTATTATTATTATTATTATTATTATTATTATTATTATTATTATTATTATTATTATTATTATTATTATTATTATTATTATTATTATTATTATTATTATTATTATTATTATTATTATTATTATTATTATTATTATTATTATTATTATTATTATTATTATTATTATTATTATTATTATTATTATTATTATTATTATTATTATTATTATTATTATTATTATTATTATTATTATTATTATTATTATTATTATTATTATTATTATTATTATTATTATTATTATTATTATTATTATTATTATTATTATTATTATTATTATTATTATTATTATTATTATTATTATTATTATTTTCTAGTAGGCTACGCGGACGACATTGCCGCAGTGATAACAGCAAGGGATATTCATAATGCACAAATGAAATTAAACCAGGTGATGAGAAGAGTCCTACCCTGGATGCAAGAACATGGCCTAAGGCTAGCTGCAGAAAAGACGGAGATAGTCCTGCTAACCAAAAAGAGAATCCCGACCAGAGTTGATTTTCAGGTAGGGCAAGAGATGATCACCAGCAAGGAAGCGGTCAAGTACCTGGGGGTAGTCCTTAATACGAAACTCACCTTCTGGCAACAAATAAAGGGCGCATCAGAACGGGCTGCAAAGTAACGACAGCACTAAGCCGACTAATGGCTAACATAGGAGGCCCGACGGCTAGCAAAAGAAAACTTCTGATGACGGTAACAAACTCTATTCTCCTGTATGGGTGCGAAATATGGGCTGAAGCCCTTCGCCAGGAGAAATACAGAAAACAGATGGCAGCAGTCCAAAGACGCGGTGCCTTACGCATCGCGAGCTCATATAGAACTGTACCAGAAGCAGCTATATTGGTAGTCGTGGGAACAACCCCCATCGATCTCCTCGCAACAGAGAGAAAATACATATATGAAAGGAAATCCGAAATTGGAACGGAAGCAGCTGTTCTTGAGGCGAAAGAACATACGAAACAACAATGGCAGGAGAGATGGAACTCAGAACGGAGGGGCCGTTGGACTGCTACACTAATCAAATGCGCTGACAAATGGGCACAACGAAAATACGGCGAAATAAATTACTATGTCACCCAGTTTCTAACCGGACATGGTTACTTCAGTAGCTACCTAGAGAAGATCGGGAAAGCCAGAAGCGCTTTTTGCCAGTACGGAGACTCTGAAAACGATGACGCGAAACACACGTTCTTCGAGTGCACCAGATGGTTAACAGAAAGAAGCGAGCTGGAACAACTGCTCGGCCCTATCACTCCAGACAACATCGTCGAAAAGATGTCGGCGAGTGCACGGAACTGGGATAGAGTGTGTGAATACACAGAAAAAATATTAAAAACCAAAAAAAGAAAAACCAAAAAAAGAGAGACAGACCTAGACGCGTCTCGACAATAACGAAGATAGCCTAACCGGCAAGAGAGCTAAACCCGCAAAAGAGAACAACACAAAATGAAAAAGCCGGTCCCCAGGAGGGGAAAGCAAACGACACCACTCTGAAGTAATACGAAAGTGGTTTCCGGAGTGGATGGTGTCAAGATAAAAGGGGTTAAGGTGGTTTTTAGTGGGTGTGAGTCGCATAGTACCTGAAGTAGAGCGGGACTACTTCTCGTCGTTATTAGCTTTTCCACCATCCCCTAGGCCAAAAAAAAAAAAAAAAAAAAATAATTATTATTATTATTATTATTATTATTATTATTATTATTATTATTATTATTATTATTATTATTATTATTATTATTATTATTATTATTATTATTATTATTATTATTATTATTATTATTATTATTATTATTATTATTATTATTATTATTATTATTATTATTATTATTATTATTATTATTATTATTATTATTATTATTATTATTATTATTATTATTATTATTATTATTATTATTATTATTATTATTATTATTATTATTATTATTATTATTATTATTATTATTATTATTATTATTATTATTATTATTATTATTATTATTATTATTATTATTATTATTATTATTATTATTATTATTATTATTATTATTATTATTATTATTATTATTATTATTATTATTATTATTATTATTATTATTATTATTATTATTATTATTATTATTATTATTATTATTATTATTATTATTATTATTATTATTATTATTATTATTATTATTATTATTATTATTATTATTATTATTATTATTATTATTATTATTATTATTATTATTATTATTATTATTATTATTATTATTATTATTATTATTATTATTATTATTATTATTATTATTATTATTATTATAATATTAGGCAGCCAACGAAAACCAAGAGTATAAACGAGCAAAAAAGGAGTTAAAAACTGCCATCTGCAAAAGCAAGAGGAAGAAATGGGAAGAGCTCTGCCAGGATATCAACCGCAATCCATGGGGCCTGGGATATAAAGTGGCTATGAGGAAACTTGAAAATAAGTTACCAGCCCAAGAACTAGACGTTGAAACAATGGAACATATAGTCACGACGCTTTTCCCAACTCACGAAGTGAGGACTGCCGAACGCGATAGCACAGGACCAGAGGAAGTTATAGAACCTTTCACGGAGACAGAAATCAGAGCAGCAGCTAGGTTGCTCAGGAACAGAAAAGCTCCCGGTCTAGATGGCATTCCAGCGGAGGTTCTGAAGGAGATAGCTGAAAAACGTCCCCATTTTTTACTCAGGATGTACAACTCATGCCTCAGTGGGGGAGTCTTCCCAGAAACTTGGAAGAGGCAGCGCCTGGTTCTTATAAGCAAAGGAAAAGGAAACCCGGAAAGCCCATCAGCATACCGACCGCTCTGCATGCTCGACACAGCGGGGAAGTTACTGGAAAGATTGATTAAGCCTCGTCTAAACTCCGCCATAGAGGCATCCGGAGGACTAAGCCCAAAGCAGCATGGTTTTAGACCAGGTAAATCTACGGCTGGCGCTATAGAAGAAGTAATCAGAGCAGCACAAGCAACGCAACGAGGTAACCACCACTCTAGACCTTTTGTTCTTCTTGCGACCCTAGATGTCAAAAATGCCTTTAATAGCCTCAGATGGAAGGATATAGTCGAAGCTCTGGAACGCAGGCCCCAAATGCCTACGTACCTGAAGAAAATAATAAATAGCTACCTGAGCAACCGAATACTGGAATATAAGACTAAATCGGGGACAAGAACAAGACAAATCACGGCAGGAGCAGCGCAGGGATCTATATTGGGCCCTGATCTGTGGAATATAACCTATGACGAGATATTACACATAGAGATGCCAGACGATGTCTTCCTAGTAGGATACGCAGATGATATAGCCGCAGTCATCACAGCACGAACCACGGAAGCAGTGCAACGCAAACTCACCCAAGTAATGCTAAGAACTCAAGCATGGCTAAACTCACATGGACTACATCTTGCAACACAGAAAACCGAGCTATTACTCTTTACACGAAGACAGACGCCCACAGAACTGGAGATGCGAATAAATGAAGAAGCAATAATGACGCAAAAATCCATAAAATACTTAGGCATCAGGCTAGACAGCAAAATTACATTCGGGACGCAACTGCAATACGCAGCGATGAAAGCGGGAAAAGCCACAGCCTACCTCAGCAGACTAATGGCAAATGTCGGGGGCCCGATGGCCAGCAAAAGAAAATTATTGATGGCAACAAACAACGCTATCCTCATTTACGGAAGCGAAGTGTGGGCAGAAACTTTAAATGTCGAAAAACGAAGAAAGCAGCTTCTAGCAGTACAGCGGACAGCGGCTTTGCGCATAGCTTCGGCATATCGCACTGTATCTGACGCAGCAATACGGGTAATAGCGGGAGTGGTACCAATTGACCTTCTTGCTAAAGAACGGCACAAAATATGGCAAATGAGGACAAACGGCGTATACACGGCGCTAGCAGCAGCAGCGATAAGGCGACAAACTATATGTACATGGCAAGATACATGGACAAATGATGACCGTGGCAGATGGACGGCCCGAATGATACCGGTGTTAGAACCTTGGCTTAATCGGCGTGCAGGCGAAACCAACTACTATTTGACGCAAATGCTCTCAGGACATGGCTACTTCCGAAGATACCTTCATCGCATACATAAATGCGCGCAACCAAGCTGCTTATATGGAGATGCCGAAAGTGATGATGCGGAACACACTTTCTTCTATTGCAGAAAATGGAGTCCTATGCGGGAAGAAATAGAGCTACACATGGGACAAATTACCCCCGAAAATATAATACGGAAGATGAGCTCAAGCGAAGAAAACTGGCAAATAATCCAAAAATATGTTGAAAAAATTCTTAAGTCCAAACAAAGAGACCTCGAAGCCGCAAGGTAATGCCTCAAATAGCAAAGATAGCAAAGAGAGAATAACCCAAGCGTGGCCTGGACGCAGGCATTTCACGTAGATGTCAAAGGGCGCTACACGAAGGACCCCACCCTGAAGTAATGGCAAAAGTTTCGGTACCAGGGTGGAAAGAGGTCCGCGAAGGGGGGGGAAGTTTTTTAGTGTTTTTGTTTTTTTTCCACATACCATTACTGTGACGACAGTTTTGATGATGCGCGAAGCATTTTTGACCTCCTCACACGCAAAAAAAAAAAAAAAAAAAAAAAAAAAAAAAAAAAAAAAAAAAAATTATTATTATTATTATTATTATTATTATTATTATTATTATTATTATTATTATTATTATTATTATTATTATTATTATTATTATTATTATTATTATTATTATTATTATTATTATTATTATTATTATTATTATTATTATTATTATTATTATTATTATTATTATTATTATTATTATTATTATTATTATTATTATTATTATTATTATTATTATTATTATTATTATTATTATTATTATTATTATTATTATTATTATTATTATTATTATTATTATTATTATTATTATTATTATTATTATTATTATTATTATTATTATTATTATTATTATTATTATTATTATTATTATTATTATTATTATTATTATTATTATTATTATTATTATTATTATTATTATTATTATTATTATTATTATTATTATTATTATTATTATTATTATTATTATTATTATTATTATTATTATTATTATTATTATTATTATTATTATTATTATTATTATTATTATTATTATTATTATTATTATTATTATTATTATTATTATTATTATTATTATTATTATTATTATTATTATTATTATTATTATTATTATTATTATTATTATTATTATTATTATTATTATTATTATTATTATTATTATTATTATTATTATTATTATTATTATTATTATTATTATTATTATTATTATTATTATTATTATTATTATTATTATTATTATTATTATTATTATTATTATTATTATTATTATTATTATTATTATTATTATTATTATTATTATTATTATTATTATTATTATTATTATTATTATTATTATTATTATTATTATTATTATTATTATTATTATTATTATTATTATTATTATTATTATTATTATTATTATTATTATTATTATTATTATTATTATTATTATTATTATTATTATTATTATTATTATTATTATTATTATTATTATTATTATTATTATTATTATTATTATTATTATTATTATTATTATTATTATTATTATTATTATTATTATTATTATTATTATTATTATTATTATTATTATTATTATTATTATTATTATTATTATTATTATTATTATTATTATTATTATTATTATTATTATTATTATTATTATTATTATTATTATTATTATTATTATTATTATTATTATTATTATTATTATTATTATTATTATTATTATTATTATTATTATTATTATTATTATTATTATTATTATTATTATTATTATTATTATTATTATTATTATTATTATTATTATTATTATTATTATTATTATTATTATTATTATTATTATTATTATTATTATTATTATTATTATTATTATTATTATTATTATTATTATTATTATTATTATTATTATTATTATTATTATTATTATTATTATTATATTAGGATATAGAACTTCTAGGAAAAATCTTAAAATGGCCATTGCAACAAGCAAAAAACAGAAATGGGAAGAGCTCCGTACTGACATCAATCGCGATCCATGGGGCCTAGGCTACAAGCTCGTCATGAAAAAGCTTGGCGGGGTATCACCATCAGTGGACCTCCCAGCTCAAAGTTTGGAAAACGTGGTAAACACACTCTTCCCAACCCATGAACTGAGAACGGAAATCGTAACGACAACGCAGAGAAATGAACTGATGACACTGTTCACGGAAAGTGAATTAAAAGCCGCGGCAAAAACTCTAAGAAATCAAAAGGCTCCTGGCCCAGATGGAATCCCAGCGGAGGTGCTTAAAATAATTGCAATTGAACGACCACAAATGATACTCGAAATGTATAACGAGTGTCTAAGGGAAGGCATTTTCCCAGAAGTTTGGAAAATACAGCACTTGGTATTAATTGGAAAGGGCAAAGGCGATCCCGAGTCGGCATCCTCGTACCGTCCACTCTGCATGTTAGACACAGCAGGTAAACTCCTCGAAAAGCTCATTAAGCCGCGCTTATTACAAGCAGTAACTGAATCTGGCGGACTTTCAGATAAGCAACATGGCTTTCGACAAGGCAGGTCTACAGTAGATGCTATTGCGGATGTGCTCAAAAGTGTAGAGATAGCGCAGAGTGGAAACCATTACTCCAGACGCATCGTCCTTTTGGCAACCCTAGATGTAAAAAATGCTTTCAATAGTGCGAGATGGACCGATATAATTAACGCATTGGAAGGTCGTTTCCAGGTCCCACAATACTTAATGAAAATGATCCGCAGCTATCTCGAAAATCGAATTCTAGTTTACGAGACAGAAAACGGGAAAGTACGAAAGCAGATCACAGCGGGGGCAGCGCAGGGCTCTATACTTGGACCGGACCTATGGAATGTCATGTACGATGAAATACTCTGCATTGACATGCCAGATGACTCGTACCTTGTTGGATACGCAGATGACATCGCCGCAGTGATAACCGCAAGGAACACAGAAGAAGCTCAGCGAAAGCTAAATCAGGTGATGATCAGGACGCAGGCATGGATGCTTGATCACGGTCTAAGCCTTGCCACGGAAAAAACCGAGCTCCTTATCCTCACAAAAAAACAAATACCAATCGAAATACCGATATATACAGTTGGTGGTATGCTTCAATCAAGCAAAACAGTAAAATATCTGGGTATCCATCTGGACTCCAAATTATCCTATTGGGCTCAGATAAACTATGCAATAAAAAAAGCAGGCCAAGTCACGGTAGCCTTATCACGGCTAATGGCAAACACAGGTGGCCCGACTGCAAGTAAGCGAAAATTACTTTTGGCAACGGTGCAATCAGTTCTGCTCTACGGAAGTGAAGTGTGGGCTGATTCGTTGAAAGCAGAGTACCGCAGGAAGGCTTTAGGCTCAGCGCAAAGAACAGCAGCCTTGAGGGCAGCGTCAGCCTATAGAACGGTTTCAGAGGCGGCCGTACTTGTCATTAGTAGCACGATCCCTATTGGCTTACTAGCTGCAGAACGCAAGAAGAGATGGGAACAAAAACTCAGCAACGAAAGTCGACTGACAGTAGGAGAATTAAGAGCACAGAGCATTGAACAGTGGCAGCAGAAGTGGCAAAATGAAAGGCATGGCCGATGGACAGCGAAACTCATCCCAAATTTAGCAAGCTGGGTGAATAGGAGTTTCGGAGACGTAAATTATTACCTCACACAACTACTTTCCGGACATGGTTATTTCCGAAAATACTTGCATCAAATGGAGAAATGCAGCGGCCCAAGCTGCATATATGGCGATTCAGATGTTGATGATGCTGAGCATACCTTTTTCAACTGCTATAAATGGAGGGAAGAAAGGATCAGCATTGAAATAAATTGCGGCCCACTAACAGCCCAAACTGTTACGGAGATCATGCTGAAAAGTGAAGAGAGCTGGAATCGTATTGCGAATTTTGCTGAACGCACTCTCCGAAAGAAGAAAATAGACCTGGACGCTTACCAGGATGGAAGCGGCTGAACAAAAACATATAAGCGGGCCCGACGGGGAAAACGCAAGCTAAGAGTGGCACATATAGCCCAAGAGAAGGGAGCCACACCGAAGTAATACGAAAGTAGTCCCGGTGTGGTTGATTCCCATGGCTGAAGGGTGGGGGGTTTTAGTTGGTAAACATCCGAGGAGTCCAACATACCCTGTCGTGAAGCGTGACGACCTGGCAGGGATGCGTAATGCATTTCCCCTCCCTGACCCGCAAAAAAAAAAAAAAAAAAAAAAAAAAAAATTATTATTATTATTATTATTATTATTATTATTATTATTATTATTATTATTATTATTATTATTATTATTATTATTATTATTATTATTATTATTATTATTATTATTATTATTATTATTATTATTATTATTATTATTATTATTATTATTATTATTATTTTCTAGTAGGCTACGCGGACGACATTGCCGCAGTGATAACAGCAAGGGATATTCATAATGCACAAATGAAATTAAACCAGGTGATGAGAAGAGTCCTACCCTGGATGCAAGAACATGGCCTAAGGCTAGCTGCAGAAAAGACGGAGATAGTCCTGCTAACCAAAAAGAGAATCCCGACCAGAGTTGATTTTCAGGTAGGGCAAGAGATGATCACCAGCAAGGAAGCGGTCAAGTACCTGGGGGTAGTCCTTAATACGAAACTCACCTTCTGGCAACAAATAAAGGGCGCATCAGAACGGGCTGCAAAGTAACGACAGCACTAAGCCGACTAATGGCTAACATAGGAGGCCCGACGGCTAGCAAAAGAAAACTTCTGATGACGGTAACAAACTCTATTCTCCTGTATGGGTGCGAAATATGGGCTGAAGTCCTTCGCCAGGAGAAATACAGAAAACAGATGGCAGCAGTCCAAAGACGCGGTGCCTTACGCATCGCGAGCTCATATAGAACTGTACCAGAAGCAGCTATATTGGTAGTCGTGGGAACAACCCCCATCGATCTCCTCGCAACAGAGAGAAAATACATATATGAAAGGAAATCCGAAATTGGAACGGAAGCAGCTGTTCTTGAGGCGAAAGAACATACGAAACAACAATGGCAGGAGAGATGGAACTCAGAACGGAGGGGCCTTTGGACTGCTACACTAATCAAAAGCGCTGACAAATGGGCACAACGAAAATACGGCGAAATAAATTACTATGTCACCCAGTTTCTAACCGGACATGGTTACTTCAGTAGCTACCTAAAGAAGATCGGGAAAGCCAGAAGCGCTTTTTGCCAGTACGGAGACTCTGAAAACGATGACGCGAAACACACGTTCTTCGAGTGCACCAGATGGTAAACAGAAAGAAGCGAGCTGGAACAACTGCTCGGCCCTATCACTCCAGACAACATCGTCGAAAAGATGTCGGCGAGTGCACGGAACTGGGATAGAGTGTGTGAATACACAGAAAAAATATTAAAAACCAAAAAACGAGAGACAGACCTAGACGCGTCTCGACAATAACGAAGATAGCCTAACCGGCAAGAGAGCTAAACCCGCAAAAGAGAACAACACAAAATGAAAAAGCCGGTCCCCAGGAGGGGAAAGCAAACGACACCACTCTGAAGTAATACGAAAGTGGTTTCCGGAGTGGATGGTGTCAAGATAAAAGGGGTTAAGGTGGTTTTTAGTGGGTGTGAGTCGCATAGTACCTGAAGTAGAGCGGGACTACTTCTCGTCGTTATTAGCTTTTCCACCATCCCCTAGGCCAAAAAAAAAAAAAAAAAAAAAAAATTATTGTTATTATTATTATTATTATTATTATTATTATTATTATTATTATTATTATTATTATTATTATTATTATTATTATTATTATTATTATTATTATTATTATTATTATTATTATTATTATTATTATTATTATTATTATTATTATTATTATTATTATTATTATTATTATTATTATTATTATTATTATTATTATTATTATTATTATTATTATTATTATTATTATTATTATTATTATTATTATTATTATTATTATTATTATTATTATTATTATTATTATTATTATTATTATTATTATTATTATTATTATTATTATTATTTTCTAGTAGGCTACGCGGACGACATTGCCGCAGTGATAACAGCAAGGGATATTCATAATGCACAAATGAAATTAAACCAGGTGATGAGAAGAGTCCTACCCTGGATGCAAGAACATGGCCTAAGGCTAGCTGCAGAAAAGACGGAGATAGTCCTGCTAACCAAAAAGAGAATCCCGACCAGAGTTGATTTTCAGGTAGGGCAAGAGATGATCACCAGCAAGGAAGCGGTCAAGTACCTGGGGGTAGTCCTTAATACGAAACTCACCTTCTGGCAACAAATAAAGGGCGCATCAGAACGGGCTGCAAAGTAACGACAGCACTAAGCCGACTAATGGCTAACATAGGAGGCCCGACGGCTAGCAAAAGAAAACTTCTGATGACGGTAACAAACTCTATTCTCCTGTATGGGTGCGAAATATGGGCTGAAGTCCTTCGCCAGGAGAAATACAGAAAACAGATGGCAGCAGTCCAAAGACGCGGTGCCTTACGCATCGCGAGCTCATATAGAACTGTACCAGAAGCAGCTATATTGGTAGTCGTGGGAACAACCCCCATCGATCTCCTCGCAACAGAGAGAAAATACATATATGAAAGGAAATCCGAAATTGGAACGGAAGCAGCTGTTCTTGAGGCGAAAGAACATACGAAACAACAATGGCAGGAGAGATGGAACTCAGAACGGAGGGGCCTTTGGACTGCTACACTAATCAAAAGCGCTGACAAATGGGCACAACGAAAATACGGCGAAATAAATTACTATGTCACCCAGTTTCTAACCGGACATGGTTACTTCAGTAGCTACCTAAAGAAGATCGGGAAAGCCAGAAGCGCTTTTTGCCAGTACGGAGACTCTGAAAACGATGACGCGAAACACACGTTCTTCGAGTGCACCAGATGGTAAACAGAAAGAAGCGAGCTGGAACAACTGCTCGGCCCTATCACTCCAGACAACATCGTCGAAAAGATGTCGGCGAGTGCACGGAACTGGGATAGAGTGTGTGAATACACAGAAAAAATATTAAAAACCAAAAAACGAGAGACAGACCTAGACGCGTCTCGACAATAACGAAGATAGCCTAACCGGCAAGAGAGCTAAACCCGCAAAAGAGAACAACACAAAATGAAAAAGCCGGTCCCCAGGAGGGGAAAGCAAACGACACCACTCTGAAGTAATACGAAAGTGGTTTCCGGAGTGGATGGTGTCAAGATAAAAGGGGTTAAGGTGGTTTTTAGTGGGTGTGAGTCGCATAGTACCTGAAGTAGAGCGGGACTACTTCTCGTCGTTATTAGCTTTTCCACCATCCCCTAGGCCAAAAAAAAAAAAAAAAAAAAAAAATTATTGTTATTATTATTATTATTATTATTATTATTATTATTATTATTATTATTATTATTATTATTATTATTATTATTATTATTATTATTATTATTATTATTATTATTATTATTATTATTATTATTATTATTATTATTATTATTATTATTATTATTATTATTATTATTATTATTATTATTATTATTATTATTATTATTATTATTATTATTATTATTATTATTATTATTATTATTATTATTATTATTATTATTATTATTATTATTATTATTATTATTATTATTATTATTATTATTATTATTATTATTATTATTATTATTATTATTATTATTATTATTATTATTATTATTATTATTATTATTATTATTATTATTATTATTATTATTATTATTATTATTATTATTATTATTATTATTATTATTATTATTATTATTATTATTATTATTATTATTATTATTATTATTATTATTATTATTATTATTATTATTATTATTATTATTATTATTATTATTATTATTATTATTATTATTATTATTATTATTATTATTATTATTATTATTATTATTATTATTATTATTATTATTATTATTATTATTATTATTATTATTATTATTATTATTATTATTATTATTATTATTATTATTATTATTATTATTATTATTATTATTATTATTATTATTATTATTATTATTATTATTATTATTATTATTATTATTATTATTATTATTATTATTATTATTATTATTATTATTATTATTATTATTATTATTATTATTATTATTATTATTATTATTATTATTATTATTATTATTATTATTATTATTATTATTATTATTATTATTATTATTATTATTATTATTATTATTATTATTATTATTATTATTATTATTATTATTATTATTATTATTATTATTATTATTATTATTATTATTATTATTATTATTATTATTATTATTATTATTATTATTATTATTATTATTATTATTATTATTATTATTATTATTATTATTATTATTATTATTATTATTATTATTATTATTATTATTATTATTATTATTATTATTATTATTATTATTATTATTATTATTATTATTATTATTATTATTATTATTATTATTATTATTATTATTATTATTATTATTATTATTATTATTATTATTATTATTATTATTATTATTATTATTATTATTATTATTATTATTATTATTATTATTATTATTATTATTATTATTATTATTATTATTATTATTATTATTATTATTATTATTATTATTATTATTATTATTATTATTATTATTATTATTATTATTATTATTATTATTATTATTATTATTATTATTATTATTATTATTATTATTATTATTATTATTATTATTATTATTATTATTATTATTATTATTATTATTATTATTATTATTATTATTATTATTATTATTATTATTATTATTATTATTATTATTATTATTATTATTATTATTATTATTATTATTATTATTATAATAATGCTCGTCTCTCCTCAGCAGCAAACAAAAACCCGCGAGAAAAAGACCAGGAAACTACACCGGTGCTGACAGAGTCCGTGATAGCCTACACCTCACCACGGCAAGAGTATATTGAGAAGATGAGGACCGCGGAGCAAGAGTCCTTAACCAAGTGTAAAGACGTGCTTCGAAAAATGAAACTGGCTATGACAAGGCAAAGGAATGTCAGCATGGACGTAAAATCGGGTGTCTCGGAACTAGAGGAACTGCTGGAGGTAATGGAAAGCTACAGGCGAAATTGGCTGAACACGGAGAAACAAACAACACGACCAAATACAACCTCTTGGAGCAAGAAGTGTCAGCCGGTTGTGGTAATAGAAGACACTCCAAGAACCGCAAAGAAGAAAAGAGTAGCAGCGAGCCCAGCAGAAACTGAATCGCTTAGACAATCCAACGAGAACAGAAGAGAAAAGTGGCATATAGTTACAAGGAAAAAAGCTCGAACACACGAAGAACAGAGGGACTCGAAAGAGGAGAAAACTCCCCAAAAACAAAAAACAGACGAGCAAAAAGGAAAGGAAACTACACCAAGGAATAGACAGAAAAAGAAAAAACAAGCCAAGCTCCGACCCGAAGCAATTCTTATTAAGCCGAGAGGCGAAGAAACATATGCAGGGATCCTAAAGGAAATACGCACCAGCGCAAACCCAGATGACTCTGGAACTGTCATAAGAGCAGTGCGTAAAACGAAAGGAGGAGACGTCCTCGTTGAGCTCGACGCCAAGACAAAGGACAAGGTAGCCTTTGGAAGGTCGCTGGAAAATATCTTAGGCGAAAAGGCGGTTGTTCGTAATCTGGAACCAAAAATAACACTCGAAATAAGGGATATGGACGAACTTACCACTGTAGAAGAGGTCCACCAAGCCATAAAGAACAGAGTTAGTGACCCCACATTAGACATCCGAGCTTTTGTCACTAAACAGAGTCGAAGTGGCCAACAAATTGCCATAGTAGAAGTAAACACTCGAATAGCCGAAGAACTAATGAAATCCCCCAGGATTAAAATAGGATGGATTCACTGCAGAATCCGCAGAAGGGTTGTAGTCCCATGCTGCTACAGATGCTTCGGGTATGGACACCTGCAAACTTCCTGCGCAGAAGTGGATCGAAAGAGCCTGGGACTCTGTATTAAATGCGGAGAACAGGGACACAAAAAACAAGACTGCACGAAAAGCGCAAAGTGCTGCTTATGCACTGCGCTTAAGAATCCATCACTAGGACTGGATCACGTGCCAGGGTCAGGCAAATGTCAGGTGTTTAGAGAGGCACTTGAAAGAGCAAAGAAAAGAAACGCCAAATGAGCAGAATACTCCAAGGAAATCTCCACAGAAGTCGAATGGCGGATGAGCTCCTAATCAAACTCATAACTGAGCTGAAAGCAGACATAGTTATCATCAGCGAACAGTATAAGAATAAAAGATGCCCAAACTGGATCACAGACACACTGGGAACCGCCGCTGTCTGGATCCCGAACGCGACAAAAATTACTGTTAAAGACCAAGGTAGTGAAAGAGGCTTCGCCTGGATGAAATGCGCGGAACTCACAAGCTGCTATTTCACCCCAAACGAAGGCATAAGCGAGTTCCGAGAAAAACTGGATAGATTAGAAGACTTTATACAAGAGACAGAGGGGGAAGTGCTGGTCGCCGGTGACTTCAATGCTAGAGCACAGGAATGGGGTATGCCAAATACAAACTCACGCGGAAGGTACATACTCGAAATGGTCGCAAGAAGAAGTATTAATGTAGTCAATATAGGCAACACGTCTACATTTAGGAGACCTGGATACGAAGAGACAATCCCTGACATAACCTTTGCCTCAGAACAAACTTCAGCCAAGATAAAAAATTGGAGAGTTATAGAAGACTTCACAGGCAGCGATCATCAATACATCGCTTACGAAATATGCAGCCAAGAACGCGCCATCAACCCGAACCGAAGCCGAAAAACACGATGGAATGCCAATAGACTCAATGAAGAGCTACTCAGATCTGCACTCGAGGGGACCGTAAATACGACCGCAGAAATGGCGGGGAATGCAGAAACAAACACAGAAGCTACGATGCAGCTTATACGCCAAGCATGCAACGCATCGATGCCACGCGTCCATCTCGGGTACCAAAACAGAAAACCGGTGTACTGGTGGACCGACGAGATCGCGGCTCTCCGAAGAAAATGCCTACACCTGAGGCGCAGAGTCACCAGGGGGAGAAGAAGAAATGCGGAACTCAATGCAAACACTGTAACAGAGTTCAGTAATGCAAGGACCGAGCTCAAGAGAGCAATAAAACAGAGTAAAAAGCACAAGTGGGAAGCCCTTCGCCGAGATGTGAACAACGATCCCTGGGGACTAGGCTATAAGATCGTAATGCGAAAGCTGGGAAGACGGATGACAAGCCCGGACCTCAGCGAAGAAAAAATGAGGAACATAGTGGAAACTTTATTCCCAACTCACCCCACCAGACCCCCTGACATCCCCATAACTCCACTAGAAGAAGTCCCACTATTCACTGAAGAAGAGCTGACTCTGGCGGCGAAAACCCTGCAGATCCGAAAAGCCCCCGGCCCTGACGGAATACCAGCAGAGATTCTTAAAAAGATAGCACAAATATCCCCACAACTGCTATTGAATATGCACAACAAATGCCTGCAAGAAGCGGTTTTCCCCAGAAGATGGAAAATGCAACGACTGGTACTAATCATCAAGGGGAAAGGCAACCTAGACACCCCATCAGGCTACAGGCCCCTATGCATGCTGGATATCGCAGGGAAACTTCTGGAAAAACTGCTGGAGACGCGGATAACAGCAGCCATACAAACAGCAGGAGGTTTAGCCGAAAGACAGCACGGCTTTCGAAAGGGCCACTCTACTATCGGAGCAGTTAGAGAAGTGATAAAGTCCACCCAAATGGCCCAACAAGGAAATCACCACTCAAGAAAGATTGTGCTACTAGCAACTCTGGATGTCCGAAATGCTTTTAACTTTAGCATACCCGAGTACCTCTTGAGGATGGTGAAAGACTACCTAAAAGACAGAGAGCTAATCTACGACACCAAAGAAGGCGCGCGGAGAAAGCAAATCACCGCTGGAGCAGCGCAGGGTTCAATTCTGGGACCCGACCTCTGGAACATTATTTTATTATTATTATTATTATTATTATTATTATTATTATTATTATTATTATTATTATTATTATTATTATTATTATTATTATTATTATTATTATTATTATTATTATTATTATTATTATTATTATTATTATTATTATTATTATTATTATTATTATTATTATTATTATTATTATTATTACTATTATTATTATTATTATTATTATTATTATTATTATTATTATTATTATTATTATTATTATTATTATTATTATTATTATTATTATTATTATTATTATTATTATTATTATTATTATTATTATTATTATTATTATTATTATTATTATTATTATTATTATTATTATTATTATTATTATTATTATTATTATTATTATTATTATTATTATTATTATTATTATTATTATTATTATTATTATTATTATTATTATTATTATTATTATTATTATTATTATTATTATTATTATTATTATTATTATTATTATTATTATTATTATTATTATTATTATTATTATTATTATTATTATTATTATTATTATTATTATTATTATTATTATTATTATTATTATTATTATTATTATTATTATTATTATTATTATTATTATTATTATTATTATTATTATTATTATTATTATTATTATTATTATTATTATTATTATTATTATTATTATTATTATTATTATTATTATTATTATTATTATTATTATTGTTATTATTATTATTATCATTATTATTATTATTATGTCCAGATGGACGGACATAATATACGCCCTCGAACACGACTTTAGCATACCCGAGTACCTTTTGAGGATGGTGAAAGACTACCTAAAAGACAGAGAGCTAATCTGCGACACCAAAGAAGGCGCGCGGAGAAAGCAAATCACCGCTGGAGCAGCGCAGGGTTCAATTCTGGGACCCGACCTCTGGAACATCGCTTATGATAACATCCTTCGCATGGAGATGCCAGAAGACACGTTTCTAGTAGGCTACGCGGACGACATTGCCGCAGTGATAACAGCAAGGGATATTCATAATGCAAAAATGAAATTAAACCAGGTGATGAGAAGAGTCCTACCCTGGATGCAAGAACATGGCCTAAGGCTAGCTGCAGAAAAGACGGAGATAGTCCTGCTAACCAAAAAGAAAATCCCGACCAGTGTTGATTTTGAGGTAGGGCAAGAGACGATCACCAGCAAGGAAGCGGTCAAGTACCTGGGGGTAGTCCTTAATACGAAACTCACCTTCTGGCAACAAATAAAGGGCGCATCAGAACGGGCTGCAAAAGTAACGACAGCACTAAGCCGACTAATGGCTAACATAGGAGGCCCGACGGCTAGCAAAAGAAAACTTCTGATGACGGTAACAAACTCTATTCTCCTGTATGGGTGCGAAATATGGGCTGAAGCCCTTCGCCAGGAGAAATACAGAAAACAGATGGCCGCAGTCCAAAGACGCGGTGCCTTACGCATCACGAGCTCATATAGAACTGTACCAGAAGCAGCTATATTGGTAGTCGCGGGAACAACCCCCATCGATCTCCTCGCAACAGAGAGAAAATACATATATGAAAGGAAATCCGAAATTGGAACGGAAGCAGCTGTTCTTGAGGCGAAAGAACATACGAAACAACAATGGCAGGAGAGATGGAACTCAGAACGGAGGGGCCGTTGGACTGCTACACTAATCAAAAGCGCTGACAAATGGGCACAACGAAAATACGGCGAAATAAATTATTATGTCACCCAGTTTCTAACCGGACATGGTTACTTCAGTAGCTACCTAAAGAAAATCGGGAAAGCCAGAAGCGCTTTTTGCCAGTACGGAGACTCTGAAAACGATGACGCGAAACACACGTTTTTCGAGTGCACCAGATGGCTAACAGAAAGAAGCGAGCTGAACAACTGCTCGGCCCTATCACTCCAGACAACATCGTCGAAAAGATGTCGGCGAGTGCACGGAACTGGGATAGAGTGTGTGAATACACAGAAAAAATATTAAAAACCAAAAAAAGAGATACAGACCTAGACGCGTCTCGACAATAACGAAGATAGCCTAACCGGCAAGAGAGCTAAACCCGCAAAAGAGAACAACACAAAATGAAAAAGCCGGTCCCCAGGAGGGGAAAGAAAACGACACCACTCTGAAGTAATACGAAAGTGGTTTCCGGAGTGGATGGTGTCAAGATAAAAGGGGTTAAGGTGGTTTTTAGTGGGTGTGAGTCGCACAGTACTTGAAGTAGAGCGGGACTACTTCTCGTCGTTATTAGCTTTTCCACCATCCCCTAGGCCAAAAAAAAAAAAAAAAAAAAAATTATTATTATTATTATTATTATTATTATTATTATTATTATTATTATTATTATTATTATTATTATTATTATTATTATTATTATTATTATTATTATTATTATTATTATTATTATTATTATTGAATTAGTTTGCACTATCTCTACATCTCGTAGGATATCATTCACCTGTCTGATTTGATTGTTTAGCAAGACTAGGCTCGGATGGGTATGCGGGTCTAAGACCAAGCACAACCATTTACGTACTAAATTATAGCGATAGAAATTCCCTCACGATTCGGCAACTCTCCAATATTACAGCCTTTTGCATGCCCTTTATGATGTTCGCTTCCAGGTTTAGTTTTTCCAGACATTTTACCGTCGACTTAGGTATGAGTCCAGTAGTTGATACTATTAGTGGTAGTGTTGTTGCAGAGCTACATCTCCACAATGTTTTCAGCTCTTGACATAGGGCTGTGTATTTCTGTATCTTACTAAAATGTGTCGAATCCATGTTATTGTTATTCACAACTGCAAAATCTAGAAGCATGATTTTTCTTTCCGCTTTATTGTGGATAACAATATCAGGTCTGTTAGCAGAGACACTTGTGTCGGTAAGCACTGATCTATCCCAGTAAATTTTATAGCGTGTAGTATCTATAACTGCTTGCGGGGTGTACTTATAGTATGGGGTAGATGTTGGCGATGTAGTTATGCCATACTTTCTTATAAGCTCCTGATGAACTATTTTGCCCATATTGTCATGCCTACGTTTGTAGGCATCATTTGCAAGCGTCGTACAACCAGCGAGTATGTGCTGTATAGTTTCACGCTTAGCTCCGCACTGGCGGCAGTTATCTGACTGGACTGACGGGTCTCTAACAATAAACTTAAGGTAGTTCCGCGTTGCTACGACTTGATCTTGGATGGCTAACATAAACCCTTCCGTTTCTGGAAACAGATTGCCAGATCGAAGCCAGGAGTTTGATAGCGCTCTATCAACATTTTGTTCCTCCATCTCGTTGGGGTGCCTTCCGTGCAGTGGCTTGGCTTTCCACTGCGTGTATATATCTTGCGGAGTACTCACCGCGCTTACTAGATGTTCTCTGTTTTTCATGTCTACTGGGGAGAAATTGTCATCGGCATTGTAAACAGCGCAATGAAGAGGCGATGTTGCTACTTTGCTGGAAAAATATCTGAAGATGTTTTCTATTTGCTTGTTCACCAGGTTCTTGATGTTGACTATCCCTCTGCCTCCTGTATCCCTGGGGAGAAAGAGTCTCTGAATTGCCGCTTGCGGGTGATGGTAGCGGTATTTTGTCAGCATTGTACGTACTTTCCTATCCAATTCATCAAGGTCGGTTGCACTCCATTTAATAACACCAGCTGAATATGTTATTAGTGGCACAGCGTAAGTATTTACTGCTGTTATCATATTCTTGGAGTTCAACGATGTCCTTAGTACTCTTTCCAGGCGCATAAACAGAGACTTCCTCAAGCGACTTTTGACAGAGGTGTGATTTATCATCTTCCTTTGCTCCATTCCGAGGTATTTGTATACTTCTGACTCCTCCAGAGGTGCTATCTTTTCGTTGTCAGCTGTTGTATACTGCAGTCCTCTAGTTATCTTGCCTCTTATGATGGCGATCGTTTTGCACTTTTGTACACCGAACTCCATTTTTATGTCAATGGAGAATCTCTCGACAGTTTGGAGTAGTTGTTCTAGGCTACTGGCAGTACTGGCGTACAATTTAATGTCATCCATGTACATGAGATGAGTTAGCCTGATATTTTGTACATTGCTTCTTATCTCGTATCCATGTTTACTTTGGTTAGGGTTCAGTGCAAGACAGAACCATAGTGGGCTCAAACTATCTCCTTGGAATATACCCCTTGTAATCTTTATTTTACTTGATTCCAGTTTTAGACTCGTACACCATTTAGTCATTACAGCTTCGCAAAACCGTATTATTTGCGGGTTGATTTTGTACAAATTAAGGACCTGTATTAGCCAGCTGTGTGGTACCATATCAAAGGCTCTCTTATAATCAACGAACGCCATGAATAGATTTCGTTGTCTGGTGCATGCTTGACCTGCGACAATAGAATCAATAACCAACTGTTCTTTACATCCATATGATCCGTTTACACATCCCTTCTGTTCTTCTGCAATTATATTGTTGTCATTGCAGTGTTTGCTAATAAGTATTGCTAAACAAGATGTTGTTAGTTTGTATAAGTTATTAAGGCAGGTGATAGGCCGGTATTTTGATGGGTCTTCAGTGTTATTATCCTTAGGGATTAAATACGTAAGGCCTTCACATAGATAATTAGGGATGATGGTCGGGTCTTGAATGAGGTTGTTGACTTCACGATGCATAACATCATGCAGGGCAGAGAAGGTTTTGATCCAGTAATTATGGATTCCATCGTTGCCAGTTGCTTTCCAGTTATGCAGTTTTCTGATAGCTGCAGAGAAGATTTCCGGGGTGATGATAGCATCCGTCATTGGTTGAATGGAAGATGTCTGGACTTGTTTCAGCAGTTGGGAGGAGTGGTTATGGCAGCTGCTAGTTGACCATATTGCTGACTAATAATTTATCAGGTCCTTTTCTTTGGGGAGAGTTCGACAGCTTACTTTATTCTCCTCAAGTTTATTGAAGAACTTTTTCTGCGATTTAAGGAACAGTGCATTGTCGTCTTTTCTTTGTTTTGACTTTTTATAACGGCGAAGGCGCTTAGCATAGAGTCTTAACTTTTGTTTTACTGTATCCAACACTTCAACTAGAGTGTGGTTTGTATCATTGTGCGGAGCATGGTCTAGATACTTCCGAAACAGTTTAAGAACTTTTTTCCGCATTTTGCGGCTCGGGCTAGCGATGAAAGATGTAAGCCTACCAGCGTCCACGCGTAAGCCTTCGATTTTGTTTAGTAGTCGTCTGAGCCAAGGCGGGTCAGGGATTTTAGTTCTACGCGGCTGTTCCCTTTGTTCTTCACGAATTTTTTTTTCTGTTGATTTGATTACGGCATATGAGGCGCAATAGAGGGTCAAGTCCAGCATTTTAAAGTTAGATATCTCATTTACATAGCGCGGGCGGATTAGTCTATTCATCAGTTCAGCATTCGTCTTAAGCTTGTGGTTTGGACATTGTTTGGGCAGGCTGGGTCTTAAATCCGGTCCTATCGAAGTGAACTTAAGAAGAGCGGCTTCAAATTCATGCTCAAGAATGTGTACGCTAAAATCGTCGCTGCCATTAGCACCTACTTCGTTGTTGCTGGCTATAGTTGTGTGGTTGTTATCATCTGCATGGTTATGTTCTCCATCTTGCAGTATAGCATTGTTATTTATTTGCTGCTCGTGATTAAGCTGCGATGTGACCTCTTCCCTGATAGCATCGATGAGTGGCCTGGCTAGCAGTCCTTTTTGGCCTATAGCTGCTCTACGGTCTGCGATATTTTGTTGAGTTACATGGGCCAGGTGAGGATATTCTTCCACAAACATTGTGTGCAGGCGTTGTCTATAACCTGCCATCACAGTTTCGCAACGGGTAATGCGGTAGTACGATTTAATGATAAATATGTTCATTTCGTTACTCCACTGAATTCTCCGTCTTGGTCGCCCTGCAAGGGTGGTCAGTGGCGCTGGAGCCACTGAAACACTTCTTGAGGGGTGGGAAATTGGGTATTGATTTTCCTCTGGTTCTGTTTGTGGTGACGGCGTAGGGTTGTTTCGGGTTACCACTGGCGACTCATCTCCTTGCGGAGCCGAGCCAGAGCCGGTAGCCGTGGCTTCTACCGACATTTGAGCGTATATCCCCGCTCGGTTTTGTTCATTTTCGTTGTGTCTATTCATTTTGCTATTTTCTCCATAATTGTGTATGGGTTGGGATAATTAGTTCGCTATGCTACTCCACTCTGATCTGTCTGACATGGGTGGCCCTGAGTCAACATAGTTCAGAGTTTCATAGTGGCAAGCATCTAAGCCGCCCCGTCTCGTCAAGGCTTATCCCGGGGGCGGTTATTATTATTATTATTATTATTATTATTATTATTATTATTATTATTATTATTATTATTATTATTATTATTATTATTATTATTATTATTATTATTATTATTATTATTATTATTATTATTATTATTATTATTATTATTATTATTATTATTATTATTATTATTATTATTATTATTATTATTATTATTATTATTATTATTATTATTATTATTATTATTATTATTATTATTATTATTATTATTATTATTATTATTATTATTATTATTATTATTATTATTATTATTATTATTATTATTATTATTATTATTATTATTATTATTATTATTATTATTATTATTATTATTATTATTATTATTATTATTATTATTATTATTATTATTATTATTATTATTATTATTATTATTATTATTATTATTATTATTATTATTATTATTATTATTATTATTATTATTATTATTATTATTATTATTATTATTATTATTATTATTATTATTATTATTATTATTATTATTATTATTATTATTATTATTATTATTATTATTATTATTATTATTATTATTATTATTATTATTATTATTATTATTATTATTATTATTATTATTATTATTATTATTATTATTATTATTATTATTATTATTATTATTATTATTATTATTATTATTATTATTATTATTATTATTATTATTATTATTATTATTATTATTATTATTATTATTATTATTATTATTATTATTATTATTATTATTATTATTATTATTATTATTATTATTATTATTATTATTATTATTATTATTATTATTATTATTATTATTATTATTATTATTATTATTATTATTATTATTATTATTATTATTATTATTATTATTATTATTATTATTATTATTATTATTATTATTATTATTATTATTATTATTATTATTATTATTATTATTATTATTATTATTATTATTATTATTATTATTATTATTATTATTATTATTATTATTATTATTATTATTATTATTATTATTATTATTATTATTATTATTATTATTATTATTATTATTATTATTATTATTATTATTATTATTATTATTATTATTATTATTATTATTATTATTATTATTATTATTATTATTATTATTATTATTATTATTATTATTATTATTATTATTATTATTATTATTATTATTATTATTATTATTATTATTATTATTATTATTATTATTATTATTATTATTATTATTATTATTATTATTATTATTATTATTATTATTATTATTATTATTATTATTATTATTATTATTATTATTATTATTATTATTATTATTATTATTATTATTATTATTATTATTATTATTATTATTATTATTATTATTATTATTATTATTATTATTATTATTATTATTATTATTATTATTATTATTATTATTATTATTATTATTATTATTATTATCGTTATGTATTTCTCCGTATTGGGTATTTTTATACAACATATTTTGGGGGCCTTAGCCTAATACAAAATATATCAAATATAATTACACTGTGTATCTATTGAATTTGCTGCTAAACGATGTTCATAAAGTTCCGGGTTATGTGACAGGTATCGATGATTACAGATTTCTGCATAGCGTCGATAGTGCTCCTTCTCAGGCCTAGAAGTTTTATGTCCTCTTGTAAGTCCATATGTACTAATCCTTCCGCACTGATAATTATTGGGATTATCTTCACTTCTTTGAGATTCCAATTGCGCTTAGTCTCCACAGCGAGTTCGGAATATCTGCTACGTTTCTCGCTGTATGTTCGGCTCATGTTTCTTGAAGCTGGAATCGCAACATCAATGAAGATACCCTTGCGCTCTTCTTTGTCAATGACAGTTATATCAGGACGATTATGAAGCCTGGTGTGTTCCGAGTGAACCGAGTGAATGGTGCGATCATAGTAGATCTTGATGGTACGATTTTCAACTACAGGGAAAGGTTTATAATTATAATAGGGTGCTTTGTCATGTGGTATTTTATATTTCTCGAGAAGGTTTTTATGTAGTATTTTGGCTACGTTGTTATGCCTTCGAGTGTACTCTGACTGCGCCAATGTTGTGCACCCCGATATAATGTGGTCTATAGTCTCCGCATGGTTTCTGCATCTCCGGCATGTGTCTTCTCCAATGGACGGATCTTTCATTACATGCTTTCTATAGTTCTTAGTCGGGATAACGCGATCTTGAATAGCAATCATAAACGCTTCGGTCTCAGCATACATTTCACCATTTAACAGCCATTTGTTTGACATTAGTTTGTCAACATTTTCGCCATTAATGTCTCTGAAATACTGACCATGTATAGGTTTAATTGCCCATTTTCGGTCCCTTATAAGCTTATCTTCTGCTTGTCTCTCAAAATTTCCGTCCAGGTTTAAAGGTGTCAAGTTTTTATCTGCTTCTACTATTGTCTGTATTAGGCCAGATCTTTCGCTCTTAAGGTGGAAATAGTGTCGGAGTGTTTGTATCTGGTTGTCATGCAGTACTTGAAGATCTATTAGACCTCTCCCACCTTCTTTTCTCGATGTTACCATTCTCTCGCAGCATGATTTAGGGTGGTGAAACTTATAACATGTGAGCATTGTTCTGATCTTTCGCTGCAATGCTTGTAGTTCGGTTGTTGTCCATTTGATTATCCCGAAGCTATAGGTAAGTATTGGGATCGCATACGTATTCACAGCCTTAATTAGGTGTTTGCCACTAAGATTCGTTTTAGCGATTTTGTGGATACGGGATTTGAACTCTCTGGTCAAAATGGTCTTGGCTATTTTCTTGTCAATGCGTCTGTTTTGCATCATGCCTAGGTATTTGTAAACTTCATGCTCCTCCATTTCTTTAATATTAGATATGTTAGACTCCTCATCACTCTTTGCCATTTTGCCTCTAATTATCTGTATTGTCTTGCACTTGTCTAATCCAAATTTCATATTAATGTCATTACTGAACATGGAGGCTATTTCTATTAGTTGATGAAGGTGTTGTTTTGTCGAAGCATAGATTTTAAGATCGTCCATGTACATCAAGTGACTTAAAGTAGCTTGGTTGGAGTTACTTTTTATTTTATATCCATATTTGGTGCTTTTTAGGAGATTGCTTAGCGGGTTAAGAGCAATGCAGAACCATAGTGGTGATAGGCAGTCGCCTTGGAAAATTCCGTTCTTAATCATTATCTCTGCTGTTTTGATTGATCCTGTTTTTGAAAATATTTCGATGTTAGTTCGCCAATGCGTCATGTTGTCTTTCAGGAAGTCAATTATCTTTTGGTTTATTTTATATATTTTCAGCACCTCAATTAACCAGCTGTGTGGAACACTGTCGAATGCTTTCTGGTAATCTATAAAACATGCGTGCAAGTTTCTAGCTTGTTTAACTGTTTGTTCCAGTATTAGTTGATCTATAGTCAGTTGTTCTTTGCATCCTTTCGCGTATTTACTGCACCCTTTCTGTTCCTCACATAAAATGTTGTTTTGTGTTAGATGGTTGTATATAAGGAGGTTCAGGCAAGCAGTCATAATTTTATAGATCGTTGGCAAGCATGTTATTGGGCGTCCGTTTGCCGGGTTAGCATTGAATCCATTGCTTTTCGGTAGCAAGTACGTTATTCCATTGGTGAATTCAGCTGGAAACTTTTTTGGGTCTCGTATGCACTCGTTAAGCAGTTCCGCAAGTTTTTCGTGTGTGCCAGGTAATCGTTTAAACCAGAAGTTCTGTATCTTATCCAGTCCTGGTGATTTCCAATTATGTGTTTTTGCAATGATCGCTTTGACTTGATCAGGTGTTACGTGATTCAGTGACATTTCTTCGAGGTTCTGGTATCTTCTTCTTTCTTCTTTTATCCACTGAGCGTGCGTGTTGTGGGTCGCTTGGGTAGACCATATTGATGACCAGTATCTCTCAGTGTCGCTCTTATTGGGTAGTGTATCTACTTCCCTATCTATTTTCTCTCTAATGTTTCGATAAAATTATTATTATTATTATTATTCCCCTTAATGTCTCATTAAATGGTTGCGAAGAAGATACAATTTTAGAGACTTTAAGTCTGAGTAAAATTGTACTATATTGAAGCTATTATGTGGTTTCATTGGATAAATTTTCTAGTTACATGACAGGTATCGATAATCACAGCTTTTTGTATTATTTCTATAATTCTTTCTTTTAAATTTAAAATATTAATGCCTCTTGTTAAATTTTGATGGATAATTCCAATGCTGGATAAAATAATTGGCACGATCTTCATTGATCTCAGGTTCCACTGTGCTTTGATCTCTGTCGCAAGCTCGGCGTATTTATTTATTTTTTCCAAGTAAGTCTTCTCTATATTTCTGCTGAGCGGAATTGCGACGTCAACTAGGAATCCTTCTTTTGTTGCTTTATTGATGATGGTAATATCTGGTCTATTGTGTTCTCTTCGGTGTACTGTATATATTGTCCTATCGAAGTATATTTTGACTTTATCTGTTTCAATGACTGGATCTGGTTCATACAGATAGTATCGCAATTCTTTTGGTGCTATATTGTTAGCCTTCAGTAGTTCAATATGTATGATTTTGGCAACATTATTGTGTCGCTTAAGGTAATCGCTCTGCGCCAGTGTTGGGCACCCCGATATTATGTGCTCAATTGTCTCTCCACGCATTCCACATCTTCTGCATATATCTTCATGTGCGCCCGGCTGCTTGACTATGCATTTATTATATTATTATTATTATTATTATTATTATTATTATTATTATTATTATTATTATTATTATTATTATTATTATTATTATTATTATTATTATTATTATTATTATTATTATTATTATTATTATTATTATTATTATTATTATTATTATTATTATTATTATTATTATTATTATTATTATTATTATTATTATTATTATTATTATTATTATTATTATTATTATTATTATTATTATTATTATTATTATTATTATTATTATTATTATTATTATTATTATTATTATTATTATTATTATTATTATTATTATTATTATTATTATTATTATTATTATTATTATTATTATTATTATTATTATTATTATTATTATTATTATTATTATTATTATTATTATTATTATTATTATTATTATTATTATTATTATTATTATTATTATTATTATTATTATTATTATTATTATTATTATTATTATTATTATTATTATTATTATTATTATTATTATTATTATTATTATTATTATTATTATTATTATTATTATTATTATTATTATTATTATTATTATTATTATTATTATTATTATTATTATTATTATTATTATTATTATTATTATTATTATTATTATTATTATTATTATTATTATTATTATTATTATTATTATTATTATTATTATTATTATTATTATTATTATTATTATTATTATTATTATTATTATTATTATTATTATTATTATTATTATTATTATTATTATTATTATTATTATTATTATTATTATTATTATTATTATTATTATTATTATTATTATTATTATTATTATTATTATTATTATTATTATTATTATTATTATTATTATTATTATTATTATTATTATTATTATTATTATTATTATTATTATTATTATTATTATTATTATTATTATTATTATTATTATTATTATTATTATTATTATTATTATTATTATTATTATTATTATTATTATTATTATTATTATTATTATTATTATTATTATTATTATTATTATTATTATTATTATTATTATTATTATTATTATTATTATTATTATTATTATTATTATTATTATTATTATTATTATTATTATTATTATTATTATTATTATTATTATTATTATTATTATTATTATTATTATTATTATTATTATTATTATTATTATTATTATTATTATTATTATTATTATTATTATTATTATTATTATTATTATTATTATTATTATTATTATTATTATTATTATTATTATTATTATTATTATTATTATTATTATTATTATTATTATTATTATTATTATTATTATTATTATTATTATTATTATTATTATTATTATTATTATTATTATTATTATTATTATTATTATTATTATTATTATTATTATTATTATGTCCAGATGGACGGACATAATATACGCCCTCGAACACGACTTTAGCATACCCGAGTACCTTTTGAGGATGGTGAAAGACTACCTAAGAGACAGAGAGCTAATCTGCGACACCAAAGAAGGCGCGCGGAGAAAGCAAATCACCGCTGGAGCAGCGCAGGGTTCAATTCTGGGACCCGACCTCTGGAACATCGCTTATAATAACATCCTGCGCATGGAGATGCCAGAAGACACGTTTCTAGTAGGCCACGCGGACGACATTGCCGCAGTGATAACAGCAAGGGATATTCATAATGCAAAAATGAAATTAAACCAGGTGATGAGAAGAGTCCTACCCTGGATGCAAGAACATGGCCTAAAGCTAGCTGCAGAAAAGACGGAGATAGTCCTGCTAACCAAAAAGAAAATCCCGACCAGTGTTGATTTTCAGGTAGGGCAAGAGACGATCACCAGCAAGGAAGCGGTCAAGTACCTGGGGGTAGTCCTTAATACGAAACTCACCTTCTGGCAACAAATAAAGGGCGCATCAGAACGGGCTGCAAAAGTAACGACAGCACTAAGCCGACTAATGGCTAACATAGGAGGCCCGACGGCTAGCAAAAGAAAACTTCTGATGACGGTAACAAACTCTATTCTCCTGTATGGGTGCGAAATATGGGCTGAAGCCCTTCGCCAGGAGAAATACAGAAAACAGATGGCCGCAGTCCAAAGACGCGGTGCCTTACGCATCACGAGCTCATATAGAACTGTACCAGAAGCAGCTATATTGGTAGTCGCGGGAACAACCCCCATCGATCTCCTCGCAACAGAGAGAAAATACATATATGAAAGGAAATCCGAAATTGGAACGGAAGCAGCTGTTCTTGAGGCGAAAGAACATACGAAACAACAATGGCAGGAGAGATGGAACTCAGAACGGAGGGGCCGTTGGACTGCTACACTAATCAAAAGCGCTGACAAATGGGCACAACGAAAATACGGCGAAATAAATTATTATGTCACCCAGTTTCTAACCGGACATGGTTACTTCAGTAGCTACCTAAAGAAAATCGGGAAAGCCAGAAGCGCTTTTTGCCAGTACGGAGACTCTGAAAACGATGACGCGAAACACACGTTTTTCGAGTGCACCAGATGGCTAACAGAAAGAAGCGAGCTGAACAACTGCTCGGCCCTATCACTCCAGACAACATCGTCGAAAAGATGTCGGCGAGTGCACGGAACTGGGATAGAGTGTGTGAATACACAGAAAAAATATTAAAAACCAAAAAAAGAGAGACAGACCTAGACGCGTCTCGACAATAACGAAGATAGCCTAACCGGCAAGAGAGCTAAACCCGCAAAAGAGAACAACACAAAATGAAAAAGCCGGTCCCCAGGAGGGGAAAGAAAACGACACCACTCTGAAGTAATACGAAAGTGGTTTCCGGAGTGGATGGTGTCAAGATAAAAGGGGTTAAGGTGGTTTTTAGTGGGTGTGAGTCGCACAGTACTTGAAGAAGAGCGGGACTACTTCTCGTCGTTATTAGCTTTTCCACCATCCCCTAGGCCAAAAAAAAAAAAAAAAAAATTATATATTATTATTATTATTATTATTATTATTATTATTATTATTATTATTATTATTATTATTATTATTATTATTATTATTATTATTATTATTATTATTATTATTATTATTATTATTATTATTATTATTATTATTATTATTATTATTATTATTATTATTATTATTATTATTATTATTATTATTATTATTATTATTATTATTATTATTATTATTATTATTATTATTATTATTATTATGGTTATTATTATTATTATTATTATTATTATTATTATTATTATTATTATTATTATTATTATTATTATTATTATTATTATTATTATTATTATTATTATTATTATTATTATTATTATTATTATTATTATTATTATTATTATTATTATTATTATTGTTATTATTATTATTATCATTATTATTATTATTATGTCCAGATGGACGGACATAATATACGCCCTCGAACACGACTTTAGCATACCCGAGTACCTTTTGAGGATGGTGAAAGACTACCTAAAAGACAGAGAGCTAATCTGCGACACCAAAGAAGGCGCGCGGAGAAAGCAAATCACCGCTGGAGCAGCGCAGGGTTCAATTCTGGGACCCGACCTCTGGAACATAGCTTTTCCACCATCCCCTAGGCAAAAAAAAAATAAAAATTGTTATTATTATTATTATTATTATTATTATTATTATTATTATTATTATTATTATTATTATTATTATTATGTACATGGCAAGATACATGGACAAATGATGACCGTGGCAGATGGACGGCCCGAATGATACCGGTGTTAGAACTTTGGCTTAATCGGCGT